>VDFB02271358.1:1058136861-1058173974 GCA_007258455.2 Sequoia sempervirens
AAGGTAGGAGAGGGTTGGAGAGTGGGAGAGGGTGGGGGAGAGGGTGGGAGAGAGGGTGGCAGAGAGTGTGGGAGAGAGAGGGAGAGAAAGTGGGAGAGAAATAGAGAGTGGGTGTAGGGTTTATAGAATGGGATACTATATATTATTTTATTATAGCAGAAACTATATTAATATAATATTAATATATAATATATATTAATATATACTATATATATTATGTTATAATAATATAATAATATATATTAATATATATATAATATATATATTAACATGTAATATTATATTATATATAATATATATTAACATATAATATTATATTATATTTTAATATATATTATATATTAAAATATAATATATAATGTATATTAATATATTTTATATATTAAAATATAATATATAATGTATATTAATATATAATATATTAATGTATATTAATATATAATATAGTAATGTATATTAATATATAATATATATTATATATTAATATACATTAATATATTATATATTGATATATAATATATATTATATAACATATGGTATTGTAATAACAGAGGTGACAAATATCCATTTTTTTTATAAGTGGGTTATACACTTGGACGAGCAACAATATATATATTAAAATATAATATATAATATATGTTATATATTAATATATAAATTATAATATATATTATATATTGATATATGATATATATAAATATATAATATATAATATATTGATATATGATATATATTATATATTGATATATGATATATATTATATAACATATGACATTATAATAACACTAGAGGTGATGGATATATGTTTTGTAAGTGCGAATTGGTAAGACTTGGGGCCATGACAGTTAGATCACATAACATATATCTGTTTAATAACGAATATCCATTTTGTAAGTTACATAAAAAACAAAAAAGGAACCGTTTTGAGTATTTCAACGGTCCCTACATTCTTTTTGTCACAAAAATATCGTGTTTTCTGTCTGCATCAGATGAAATTCAGCTTTTCAAAGATTCTCTTACACTTTTTGTAGAATTCCAATCATTTGTGTGTGTTTTTTGTTTGTGCAATGGGGAACGACAATCGACATAAGAGAAAAGGTAAAAATAAATTTACAACAAATCAAATTGAAGCATATAGAGCAAAAGATAAATAAAGTCATAGGAAAAGAAGACAAGGTATGCAAAATATTCAAATTGAAGCTTCTTCTGAGCCATTGAATGTTAATTCAAGTAAATATGAAATAGGAATTGAAAATATTGAACATCACATTCAAATCGAAAATGAAAACATTGAAATTGAAAATGAAAATGTGAACAACATTGAGAATGAAAATGTTGTTGAAAATGCTATTCAAAATGAAATTGTTATTGAAAATGTTGAAAATGAAAATGTGGTTGAAAATGAAATTGTTTTTGACAATGAAAATGTTGTTCAAAATGAATTTGTAATTGATAATGTTGAAAAGGAACCTTATGCAACAACTAATTACAAAAGAACCCCTTAATGGTTGGTTGAAAGAGATGAGAACATTATTGATAATTTTCAAGGAAAAAGGTCATAACGAATGGTTCGTTTGTGGGCTACGAGATTGTTCAATGAATTCTTTTCCAATAAGACATTAACCGAACAATGCCAAATTTTTGTGCAATTACTTTAGATTTACAAAATGAGACCATTATTAAAAAAATTGAAGATTCGTCTCACAAAAAAATTGGAAAAAAAAGTCTTATTGTAAAAAATACTTTTAATGCTCTAACCTTTATTGGAAAGACTAGTAAGGAAAAAGATAAAAGGGCTGCTTGAAGAGTGATCATAACCTCACTAGTAAGCCATCATTTGAAAAATGCTCATTTAATGAGACAAACTTGTATTGATTTTAACTTAAATCGTAAAACATTGAATAGAGAACTATTAAGAGGAAGACTCGATAGTCCTCTTTAAAATGATACATGGACTTTTAGTGGGAGGCTTCCATGTGTTGATAAAAAGCTAACCGATAATGTAAAGATGCAAATTGAACAATATTGGAATTCTCACTCTATATCACCGAACGTAAATGATGTTTTAAAGTTACGAATTGGCAATAGAGATCATACACTGTATCCTAAATTTTTTTTGGAATGTAGCCAAATAATTTTGTACAAACAATTTTTTCAAGAACATCCACATTTTCAAATCTCGCAAAGGGAATTTGAGTCTTGTAAACCATTTTATTGTGTTCCTATTAAGGTTCATAATACATGTTGTGAATACCATGTTGAGTTTTCAATGTATCATGAATTGTTATGCCATATTCGTTCTACTATGCATACTGACGAAATGTTGTAGGAGTGTCATGTAGTGCAACTTCCCAAGTCATCCAAGGAGTTGTTAGATTCATTTTTATGCATTAGAGGTGATGGTTTCTTATTTTATAAAAATGATTGTTTAAATGAAATGTGTTTGCAATGTGGTGGTTTATCGAAGTTTGTAACATGCTTTCATGAGGGCAGTGATCATGATTTTGGTAACCAAATTGTTGTGAAAAAAAATGAGACAGTGAAATACACGTTGAAAGTGGAGGTGAGGGTTCTAGATGCGAGTTGGTTGCAAGAGAGGTAAGTATTGCTGATTTTATTTCAAATTTTAAGAAAAATATTTTCTATAAGTATGCAAGGCATATCCATAGGTCGCAGTGGTTGGATCAGAAATTTAGGATGTGTAAGGACTCTTTCCCCATTGGAACTATTGTATTTGTAGTTGATTTTGATGAAAATTACACATTGCAACCACAAAATGAAGTTCAATCACAATATTATAATTCTATTCAAATTGTTATTTTTGTCCACATAACATATAGGCATGCCCCTGATAGTACAGAAGAGGATAGGAAGATAATCAGGGAGTACCATTTTTACATGAGTGATGATATATCTCATTCATCCGAGTTTGTACAACATTGTTTTGAAAACTTTTTTGAGTTCTTGCAGGAAAAAGGAATTGCAGTGGGTCAACATTTGATTTGGTCAGATAACTGCATAGGGCAATTCAAGAATGCTCAAATGTTTTATTAGTTGAGAAGGATGCATATAGAGAGGGGTGTACCACATATTTGGAGTTTTTTCAAAGCTGGGCATGGAAAAGGTGAGCATGATGGTGTAGGTGCATGTGTGAAGAGAGCTTTGGTTAAGGAACAAATGAAGATTAGAGGTGGTGCAACATCCAGTGATGCACGTTCTATTATGGATTGGTGTACCTATGCACTATCACAAGGAGGGACACTTGATTCACAAGTTAGTAGGTTCTTTTGGTTGGTTGAGGGGGGCATAGTGGGAGACATAATGAATTTCAAACAATTATAGATTCTTCAAAGATGCATTCAGTTTGAAGCTCAAATGCGAGTGCATGGACCATATGGACACAAGAGATGGCTTGTTTTTTTCAAAATTGTATTAAGTGTGATTAGGATTAGTGTGAGTCAAGTGAATGGGAAGATACATGGATTCTATAGTACCTAACCCCTTTATCTATAGCACAATCTTCATTACAAGATGTAATGGAAAGTTCACTTGACTACGATCATCTTTCAGATCTCGTACAACCAAGACATGTCTATGCAGTTGTAGCACCACAGGGGAATGAAGAAGGATCAAACTATTGGTTGGCACGATGTGTACAGGGAAAGAAAAAGCTAACATAACCGATGACATATGATGATGGCTTCATGTATCCTACAGGTTCAATTTTTTTTCTCGAACTTGGTTGCATTACCATTTCACCATCGTTTAGGTTGTTTACAATAATATAGATTTGTTATTCTAAGTATATTTAGATGTTGATAAAAAAGTTATGATCACACAGGTTTAGTTGTTGTTTTCAAAACTTGGTTGTGAATATATATGATTAGAAAGAACGGTGTACGTGCATTTGAAGAATATGAGAAACACAAAACCATTTTGATGTATTCGTACCTTGTTATAGCAACACATGTTAAGTTATTGAGACATCATGCTAGACCAAAAACAAAAAAACTATGGACAATTAGTAGTGTTGATCATGAAGCATTACTAGAAACTCTAAAGGTAAGAGATGACCCTATAGGAACACTTGAGTAGCAGATCATTTGTTATATGGGATAGGTATGATATTATTCATCACATTTTGATATTGTTTATCTACTAAGGTTCATTATTTAGGTTGTTTAGAATAATATAGATTGGTTATTCTAAGCATCTTTTATATTTTGCATTACCAATTCATCATCATTTAGGTTGTTTAGAATAATATAGATTTGTTATTCTAAGCATCTTTTCTATTGTGACGATATATATATCTCATTTGAAGTATATTCCAATGTTCCTAACATGATAGACCATGGACCTACTGCAATGATGGCTAACTCTGATCATTTGGGAGAGGTATGCGACATATTAAAATAATATAGATTGGTTATTCTAAGCATCTTTTATAGTTTGAATTACCATTTCATCATCATTCAGGTTGTTTAAAATAATATAGATCTATTAGTCTAAGCATCTTATATATTGTGACAATATAGATTTCTCATTTGAAGTATATTGCAATGTTCCTAGCACGATAGATCATGGACTTGTTGCAACAATAGCCAGCTCTGATCCTTTGGGAGAGGTATGTGAGAGATTAGAATAATTTAGATTTTTTATTCAAAGAATATTTTCTATTGTATGTAGTTTAATTGCTACCTTACTGGTTTTTATAGGTGGTTCACTCTAGAATGTCAACATGCTACTCTTGTGGAAGAGTGTGCCGACCGCGAAGGCAATGTGAGCTCTATTTCCTTCCCCTACTAGGAAATGACTATGTATTAGGGTCGTTTGTTGTATGCCTACATGGTATTTTGTAAATCCTATATTTGATAACAATTATTGAATGATAATATCATGCATATTGTGTACACTTTCCTTGTATTCAAGTGTATACTTTACAACTTATGTGTATACTTTGTCACTTATGAGTATTGCAATGTATACATTACGACTTAGATGTTTTAAAGCGTATACTTTCTATTCATGTGTGTAGTTCATGAATTAAGTGTATTTGAGTAAATGAATCACTTTTTCAATTACTGACAAGGAACAAAACAAACCCTAAACCCCTTTGCACCTTTACATCACATCCATCTGACCCTTTTTCCATCAACTGAAAAAATTATCACCGCGGGAAAACGCATCCGAGATAGAAATAACCGAGAGAGGTTATTGTAGAGGGTCTCAACACAATCCCATAGCCTTAGACAAAGAGTCTGTAGGAATCATGGTTTCTGAGAAATAAAGATTCAAAGATTACTACCTTTTAGCACTTTGGACTCTTAAGGGAAATCACCAGTCCAATGTAGCTCAGAGTGATTTGGTGTATTTGGGTGCAAAAGAGGACCATCCCTAGCATAAACGTACCCATACAAACATGTTGGAACAGACTGTTTGGGCCTACGAGTTGCAGAATGAAAGTTGCACCACTTTGCAACTTTACACTACTTGCATCAGAGAACTTTTTCCTCAACTGAAAACTCATCACCATGGGAAAAACTCCTTCAAGATAGAAAAAACCAAGAGAGGTTATTTTAGAGGGTCCAACACAATTCCATAGCCTCAGACGGAGAGTCTGTAGGCATCATGGTTTTTGAAAAATAGAGATTCAAAGATTGCTGCCTTTTAGCACATTGGACTCTTAAGGGAAATCGCCAGTCCAATGTAGCTCAGATTGATTCAGAGTATTTGGGTGCAAAATAGAACCATACCTAGCACAAACGTACCCATCCAGACATGTTGGAACAGTCCATTTGGTCCAACAAGTTACAGAACGAAAGTTGCACCAGTTTGCATCATTTCACTGCTTGCATTTGACAACTTTTTCCTCAACTGAAAACTTGTCAACACGGGAAAATTCCTCCAAGATAACAAAAACCAAGAGATGTTATTGTATAGGGTCTCAACATGATCCCATAGCCTTAGATAGAGAGTCTGTAGGCATCACAGTTTCTAAGAAATAGAGATTCAAAGATTACTGCCTTTTAACACTTTGGACTCTTAAGGAAAATTGCTGGTCTAATGTAGCTCAAAGTGATTTAGAGTATTTGGGTGCAAAAGAGGACCATCCCTAGTGTAAACGTACCCATTCGGATGTGTTGGAACAATCCATTTGGTTCTATGAGTTGCAGAACAAAAGTTTCACCACTTAGCAACATTTCACTGCTTGCATTTGACAACTTTTTTCTCAACTAAAAACTCGTCACCACAGGAAAATGCCTCTAAGAAAGAAAAAAAAAAAGAGAGGTTATTGTAGAGGGTCTAAACATGATCCCATAGCCTTAGACGAAGAGACTATAGGCATCACAGTTTCCAAGAAATAGAGATTCAAAGATTATTATCTTTTAGCACTTTGGACTCTTAAGGGAAATCACCAGTCCAATTTAGCTCAGAGTGATTTGGTGTATTTGGGTACAAAATAGGACCATCCTTAACATAAAAGTACACATATGGATGTGTTGGAACAATTTTTTTGGTCCTATGAGTTGCAGAACGAAAGTTGCACCACTTTGCAACTTTACACTGCTTGCATCTGACAACTTTTTCCACAACTGAAAACTTGTCACTGCGGAAAAATTCCTCTAAGATAGTAAAAACCAAGAGAGGTTATTGTAGAGGGCCTCAACATGACCCCATAACCTCAGAAAGAGAGTTTGTAGGTTTCACGGTTTCTAAGAAATAGCCCTTCAAAGATTGTTTCCTTTTAGCACTTTGGACTCTTAAGGGAAATCGTCGATCCAATGTAGCTCAGAGTGATTTGGCATATTTGGGTGCAAAAGAGGACCATCCATAGTGTAAACGTACCCATCTAGACGTGTTAGAATAGTCCATTTGGTCCTATGAGTTGCAGAATGAAAGTTGCACTACTTTGCAACTTTACACTACTTACATCTAACAACTTTTTCCTCAACTGAAAACTTGTCACCATGGGAAAATGCCCCTAAAATAGAAAAATATGAGAAAGGTTATTGTAGAGGGTACCAACACAATTCCATAGCCTCTAACACAAAGTTTGTAGGAATCATGGTTTTCGAGAAATAGCCCTTCAAAGATTGTTTCCTTTTAGCACTTTGGACTCTTAAGGGAAATCACCGATCCAATGTAGCTCAGAGTGATTCGGCATATTTGGGTGCAAAAGAGGACCATACCTATCGTAAACGTACCCATCCAGACGTGTTGGAACAGTCTGTTTGGTCCTACGAGTTGCAGAACAAAAGTTGCACCAGTTTGCAACTTTACACTACTTGTCAAAATTGCAACTTATTATCAAATGATGGAAGTTCAAGAGTCATCTTGTTGTAGTTCATTGGAAAATAGTTGAAAATTGTTTGGTCATGGCCCAATTAGGTAGGAATTAGATGTTAGAAGGGTTTGGGAGAGTAGGGGAGGTCAATCGAGGTTTGGGTATAATGCCCTAGATGCGAAAAGTGTGGTTTTTGAGTTAATTTAGGAGGTTTAAGGGTGTTAGTGATTGAAATCTGTTGGGGCAGCAATTTCTAAAGGTGTATTAAGCATATGTAGACTTCTATAAACATGTTTGAGCTATTGTTTGAGTGAGATAAGTGTGGAAATACATACTTTCAATTAACCCCCTTATAATCTAGGCAAAATAAATGTGTTTGAGGTGTTGTTTGAGTGAGATAAGTGTAGCAATGCTTTAATGAACATTAAGTGACATTGATTTTTATCCAGATGATTATATTACTTTTGAATGAACACTATTACATGAAATGCATTTCATTAAGTTATATCCACTTTTCATTAATTTTAACTTCTTTTGAAATAAAAATCAGCTGCACTTCATTACATGAGTTTAAAAAACAAAATAATGTCAAATATAAATTCATTCAACGGAGCTTGAAATCATGGGTATTCTCAAAATGAGTGTTTGATAAAAATGTATTGGTAGACATGTATGAAAAATGTGGTACAATAGAAAAGGAAATTCATTGTTTGAAAAGTCTCCTCAAAGAAATAGATGGATTACCAATTGTAATTCATAAGTTCTATTAAAATGTTATTTCATTGATCTATAACATACATTATCAATCATAAATTTAAACAATTGTAAGATAATTATACATTCCATTTTGAAAATTCAAAGTAGAAAGACATGCACATGCAGAACAAATTAGATCAAATATCAATTCTTATATATCAAACTGTAGAATAATTGTGTTTGTGCATATTCAAATTTGGCATATGCCTACTCAGAACAAGTTTTACAAATTGTGGCATTTATGCCATCTCAAAATCTATCAAACCCTAAGTACATCTCAATCTATATCATATCCTAATCCTGTGTTGGACCATCAAAATCAAGCCTCCTTGAAGAAGTTAGATTCTCTGCAGTTTCCTGCACAATAACAATTCAAACCACAAATTAGATTATGTGAATGGTTGAAAAGATAGACTAGTAAATATAAACTTATATACTATCATTTATAAAATAAAAATTTAACATCAAAATCAGTATACATGTACTATATTATATCAATAATGCAATTCTTGTTTACCTCAAATCTTGCTCTCTTTTCTGCAAGACGTTTTGCATATGATTGTCCCTTAAGACGATCAAGAGTCCTCGTATAAAGTAATGGTCTCTCACTCGTCACAATACTGAGTCGAATAGAGGAATATAGCAGATAAAATAAAAATGATACAAATTAAAATATAAATGTTGAAAAATAATCATATCTACTAATCACATATCTATTCATATCTAAACATAAATGATCTGTAATATAAAATAAACACATAAATGTTGTGATGATATGACACTAGATGGGCTCATAGTGGATGGATCAGCTAAGATGGTTTCCTGTATAAAAAATGACAAGAATGTAAATGCACATGCACATATAATTATAATGTTGACAATAAAAAAGATATATACCTATTGTGCAACTTCATCCAATGAGTCAGACTTGGTCAACAAGGTTGTATAAGAACTAGGTTGCTGCATAAAAAGACAAGATTACATTAGACTATCAATATATGTAGTACATATATTTAAACATATTAGATTTCAAAGATTAACATCTAAAATAACAATTTAAATTATTTCCCGTGTACTGACTGTCTAAGGCAAATGAAATGGCACTATGTGTAGCTTGTTGCACTTCTGACAACTATTCCTCTGTCAAAAACTGTTAAAGATTCCAACACATAAACATATATTAGTACAAATATCCTTCATAAAATATGAAAGAATTTACATAAAACACACTATGAAATTGCCTTAAGACTTATCGGTGCTCCCATATCAAACACACTATGGAAGTCGATGTCTCTCCTACAAATGCTCCCCTCCATCGTCTATCAACTCCTACATCTGGCATATCATGAACCTCAAAGTCGGATGTGTCTATGGGAGCCTCAGTGGACAGTCGGAGAGGACCAAAACATAAATTTTTGCACGTCATGCAACAATGAGGCACACAAATATGTCCCAAAGAGGACAGTGTACTAGTGGGAGTTGATGGTTGTGTACTAGTGGGAGCTGCTGCAATAGGTGCACCACCATCATGTTGGGATGTATTAGGTGCAACACCACCATGATGGGATGCATCATCAAATGGATTGTGCAACATGATGGCTTTGCCTCACCAAATGATCACTCAATGAATGTAATGCATAAATGCTCACAGTCCTCACATCTACAACAATCTCAGGGTAAGGTAGTGGAGTCAGAGCAGCAATAGGTGGAGGAGGACGAACCAGGGTGACTCAACATGCCCTAGGTCTATCCTGTGGCATCCCTCTACCAACACCCTGGAAATATTGCATGTCAAAGTAATTGACATGTTTCCCTAGCACAAACTTAGTATATAATTTTTGGAGAAAATACTAAAGGACATCAAGATTGTTGTTGGGTGGTTTATTGAAAATCATCCATCAACGTCTCCAAAAATTATCTAATATTCCTCTATGGGTGCACCATTTAATTGAAAATTTTGGTTTTCACACATTAACAAGCTATCCAGTTCTCTTATCTATGAATAACTAGGCTAATTGGGATTTTTCAATATCAAGAGCCTTCATCTCATCATACGATAACCCATCAGCATAAAATTGTCTTTGTCACTCTTGCCATTGTGCAAATCTATTATGCTGAGTTGCCAAAGTTTGAACATTTACAATGATTATTTCCAAAGTGTTTTTCATATCTGATAGTTCATCGAGTGTCTCATAGATTTGACATACTTTTCTTAATTAATCTAAATTTCTATTAATTGACTCGTGTATTGTTGACACATTTTCATTTAGAAACAATGGTTGTAGTGGAGGATTTGGAGGGTATTCATTTTTTGCAGGATTAGGGTTTTCATTTTGTGTAGGAGGGTTTTCATTTTGTGTGAGGTAAGGATTTTCATTTTCATCCATTTTTAACCTATTAATTGATAATAAAAAATTAAAATTAACAATGGTTTTAATCTAATAATTTTTTTTTATCAAATATACCCTATTTTTGACTAAAATTCAAAATGAATATAAACTGAATAAAAATTGAAAAATCAAACATACCTTACAAATTTGGTGATTTTTTTGGTAATTTGAGCTCACCCAAATGGATATCTAAGTCGCTCTTTCAAACCCCACGTGCACGCACTGTAGAAATATAGCTCTTGAGTTCTTTTTGGTCTGTTTATAACGTAGGAAACATATATCCA
The DNA here is from genome assembly GCA_007258455.2 of Sequoia sempervirens. Classification (NCBI taxonomy): domain Eukaryota; kingdom Viridiplantae; phylum Streptophyta; class Pinopsida; order Cupressales; family Cupressaceae; genus Sequoia; species Sequoia sempervirens. The sequence goes on from VDFB02271358.1 coordinate 1,058,147,580, forward strand.
TTTCCTAATTTACAACATTTTTAAATAAATGGTCGGATCTGGGACCTCACCATGATAGTTTTTTTGAAATATCTATTATTTAATTATATATAATATAATATATATTATATATAATATATTTGAATAATATCAATATAATATCAATATAATATTATATTATATTATATTATATTATAATATATGTATTATATTATAATATATAATAATACATATAATATATAATAATATAATATAATATCATATTATATTATATTGATATTATATTATATTATACAACCTCTCAGGTTTTTTTTTAATTATAGCACAAAAAATGGATATCCGTTTAATAACAGATATTCGTTCGTACCATTCTACGATTTACACACCTGACCATATTTAATTGTGCATGGTTTTTCTGAAATGTTTAATATTTAATATTTAATATAATATATATTACATTATTATATATAATAATATATATTACATTAATTTTAATATAATACATATATTATAAATAATATAATACATATTATTATTTATAATATATGTATTATATTATAATAATATATAATAATAGATATAATATAATATAATATAATATGACCTCTCAGGGTTTTTTTTTATTATAACACAAAGAATGGATATCCGTTTTTGATTTATAGACTTTTTAATAAAATGGTCTGGTCTGAGACTCGACCATATTTAACTGGGCCCGTTTTTTTAAATATTTAATATAATATATATTATATTAATTTTAATATAATACATATTATTATATATAATATAATTTTATATAATATGACCTTTTGAGTTTTTTTTTTCTAATTATAACACAAAGAACATATATCCGTTATATATAATATAATAATTGGTCGGGCCAAACCTTATGCAATTCTAAACCTGCTTTAAACAAAACAAATATCTATTTTATATCGGATATCCGTTTTGTAACAGATATCCGTTCGTAATGGATATCCATTTAGGTTCAGTATTACCAAACCAAAACGGATATTGTACTTTAGCCTGCAAAAACTCAAAGGCGTAAATTTCTCATTTTTGGACGTGTTAAAAATGTCTTTTTTTCACATCGCCACTTTTTGCACCCCCATGATCTTGCACAGACCCATTGGATCAACACAAAAGAAATGTGAAGCACATATCATAGCACATTCTGAATACACACAATTTTGAATTCAATATTTATTAATCTTCTCAAAATCACTTGGCAACTCACCATATCAGCATACTTGCTATAGAACCAAGATCCTAGTACTTGTAAGAGACAACAAATAAACATATTAGAAGATTCAAATGCAAGTTAAGATCAAATTTCTCCATAAAATCCATTAACAATGTTCAAAATAGGAATAAAAGCAAGAACGTAATGAAAAAGCAAGGAAATAGATTAAATCCTATTAAAAAAATGTAAACTCTTGATCTTATGGGGGAGTTGGTGCCAATTTGATGTGGAAATTGGCCCTTTCCCAACTCCTATGATGCAATGTTGATGAGTGATGAAGAGTGATCCACTATGTTGAAGATTCAAGTATGCTCCATGTTGTGCAGTTTGCACACACGCCCCACTTGGAGTAGGGACCCTCTTTTCGTGATGAATTTTGACACTTGGTATTGGAATTGTCCTTTTGAGGTCTTGGGACGTTGGCCTTGGTGGCCTTGGTCTTGCCTTGAGGCTTAAATTGGTTCAAATTGGATTTTAGTGAAAATCTGAGTTTTGACCTGAATCCGGGATTTTCCAGCTCAGGTGGATTTTCCAGGTCCTGGTTCATTGTCCGTTCATTGCTTAACTTCCAAATCCAGGTTTTTGCTTGACATCAAGATTTTCTAGTTCTGACGGATTTTCCCAGACTGAGTAAAACTCCTGGACTTCGTTAAAATCCTGGTTTCTGCCATATCCGCGAAATTCATGTTCATCCAGATTTTCCGCGTATCTTGGGATTTTATGAAATTCCATCTTGGGCTCGGGTTTCTGGATTTTCTGACATGTCTTGTTGTTCATTAATGCTCAAATTACCTTTGCTCAAATGCGAATATGGAGGGATTTAAAGTCTTTTAGGCATCACTTTGATTTCATTATTCACTTATTCGCTGCCTTGGCCTTTGAGTGCATTCCTTGTTCGAGCTTTGATCATTGATTTTGATCTACTTGCATGAGGTTTGGTTGGGCACTGGTGTTAGGGTTTTCATTGCTAGGACGCACTCGTTTTGTAGTACCCTCCTCCGAGTCTGAGCTTCATCAGCACTAATCCATGGTAAGTCATCTCTGATCCTTCCCTTTGTTGCGTCATGATTGAATCTTCCCAAGTTGATTGGTAGCCATTCCAGGTCGGCCTTTGCTTGGTCACGATTTTATATTTATCAAACTAGGGTTGGACTTAAATCCACACCAAAGCTTTGTCACTTGTGCTTGTGTTTATCCTTTCACTGGTGGGTGTGTGAGTATGAAACCGTTCAAATAGGACTTTGCCCCCTAACTGCGCCATTTGTTCTATTTTGCGAAAATTAGGGTTTCGGTCCATTTGCCCGAGTTTGCCAAGGTTTAGTAGGGTTATCATGATTTCATGATTTATGTTTAGCTAAACCTGCTCATACCTTGAGAAATCCCTGTGTGCACTGATTGATCACCCCAATGATAGTTTTCCTTGAAATTTTAAGCTTATTCTGGCTCTCATGGCGGGGGTCTGGTTATGGGATTTAGGGCATCGTTGTTTTGACTTGAAGGTTAGTTATTCGGAGGTATTTTGAAATCCAAATTCATGTGCATTCCAAATTTGTTAATTGACATCGATGTTGGGACCATTAGAATCCAAGTAGAAAGGTTTGCATGATTGTTCGATTAATGGTTCGCGTGTTGGTATTTCGTCGGGATTCCGAGGTGTCCGCAGAATTCCTGCTCGCCTAGATTTTCCTGATGTTTGTCAAGACCGCAGGGTATAACAAATTCCGGAGTATTTGAACAGTCCACGAAAATCTGTCCTGTTCAAACTTTTCCAGTTTCCTTGCTCAGTTTCATACTTTTCGATTTTCAAGGATAGGACCAATGGAGTAAATGTTAAATAATGATTTCTTATTGCTAATGGATGGATTTCATGATAATATTATAAACTTGTGTCCGTACTAACGATTTATTTAGCGAATGATGTCTTTGCAGCAAGAATCCGTCTAGGTCAGATTTCTTCGAAATTCTACCTCGACTGGATTTTCCTAGTTTACCTTGTTTTCCCGGATTGCTTTATTTTTCTGGATTTTTAAAGATTGATGATTTGTGGCAGATCTTAATTGCTTCATATGATTTTATGCTAACCTTTGGATTGAAACATGTATGACAATTGGATACTCATGACATTCTTTTGTGAATGCAGGCTGAATCAAGTAAGGCCACTGCGGGAAAATCTAAAGAAGATACGGAGGGGTCCTCCATTTCAGACGTAGAAAGATTAAGGTTGGATACCAGGAGTCAGTTGCCAGAAAGCAAGATATCTTCTGTATGGTCTGAGGTCTCTGACACCAATGTTGGAGCATGGTGATATGAGGAGTTTAAAAAGAGAACAGCTTAGAAGAATTTGTCGGTCCTGAGACAGGGAATGATGAAGTCTGGTTTAGTTCATGTGGCAGGGTTCCCTCCTGCAATCCAATGCTATGAGTTGATTCTAGAGTGTGCCCGACAGTATGAATTTGACACACAAAGGGTTGTCAGCACTGAGGTAAGGGTCTTGGCAAAATTTAGTCCTGTTTCTATTGCCCAAGCCTTTGACATGCCAGATTTGCCTTCTGTGTGCACTCTGAACATGGACTTGGCCATAACATATTATGAGAATGAGCCCACCAAAGCTCAGCAAATGATTAATGCTTGGTTGGAGAAGCAAAAGTCACATTATTCCAAACTACCCAAGTAGTTGCATAGAGTTAAATTCAGATCGAATATCTATGATGCAATCACATTTTTGAGCAGAGTGGCAGGTTTGAAGACCATCGAAGTGTTAGAGAATTGGATGGTTCATGTGATAAACAAGATTGAGAAGGGTACCAATTATCATTGGGCAGGACTTATTAGCACTATGATTGATAAACAACTAAGGGATGTCCTAGAGACAAAGAAGTTCATTATGTCTTCTTATGTAATGTATGTGCTGGCTAGATTCTACCCATATAGGGGTTTGAATCCACAAGGGACATTTGGATAGGACATAGTCTATGAGATATACCCGGAATTGCACCTAGGACAACGGGATTACCGAAGAGCCAATGATGCATTCACAATGCATATCACTAGGTTGCTTCAAAATGTGGAGCATGTGAGATTGTCAGAGTGAGTGAAGGAGCTAATAAAGAGATACGGAGCCTGGTTCATTCAATTTCCCACCTTCTCTTACATAAGAATTGATGGATGTCTGGCTGCTCCATACAGGTTACCTCGGTACCCTACTGATCATATTGTGTTATTGGAAATTGTTAGACAGATATGTGAGTTTGATGCCATTGTCAAAAAGGAGAAGCATAAAACAGGTTTCGGTGGGGATTTCCCTCTTGGAATTGGCGTAGCAGAGGTGTGCCCTTCTATCCAATCAGCACAAGCAATAGGGGATGAATTGGCAGCTCATGGTTTCTCCTTCCACTCCAAAAGGACAAATTTTGATATCACAGGGGAAGCACAGAAGAAGGCTACCAAAGAATACCGGCATAAGGATGACCTAGAGGACTATTGGGCCAACATCAAAGATGATTTCAAGGCAAGGAAGAAAAGGTACTCTAGGCTTCCTGTTGACGTGATTAGGAAATACAATGTCAAGTTAATCCCTGACCAACTGGAGGATGATGGAAACTTGGTGCAAGATCATGCCTATGAGTCTATTAAAGACAGATCAATCAGAGATATAAACTGGAACGATGATGAAGTAACTGAGTTGGAAGATCTGATGGCACTGGTTATGAAATTTACTACTTCATACCTAAAACATAAAGTTTGGGAATTGGAGAGTGAGAAGCTACCCTGTACCTTTAATTTGATGGGAAATCTTAATCCTATGTCTACTTCAGAAGAATCCGGGGAAGATGATTCCAAAGGGAAAACTAAAAGGAGCTCACCTTTGAAGATAAAAATCAGAGGCCCAAAAGAAAGTGAGCCAGAACCAAAGAGAAAACCGAAAGGAAAGAAAAGAAGTCAAGCTTTGAAGATAGATAGGTCCTCTGATGAGGAAGGATTTGAAAATCCAGAAGAAGAGGATGCTCCTCCCCCACCAAAGAAGAAAAGAACCACCAGGGTTTCAAAGAAGAAGGGTCAGGATACCTCCAAAGGTGAGACTCCGATTGTTGATGTGGAAAGTTTAGGGGAAAAGACAAAAGTTTATTTGAGGAGATCAAGGACTCCATCCCCTAAGGAAACTATGCAAAAGATGGATCCTCCTCCGGAGGCACCAGTTGTGGAGCAACCTAAGACTACTTCTCCTTCACCAAGTGTACATGAGCAGGAAACAGCCCATCAAGAACAAGAAACTAGTGGAGAGGCAGAACCTTTCAGGGAAGGAGAACTCTTTGGTGCAGCAGCCGAGTCTGATGTTGAAGAGATAGAAAAGCACCCTTCCCAACTAGTCGAGTATAAAGATTCTCCGGTAAGTAACAAAGGTAATGGATCACCTAAGAAGGAGAATATTCCTGTTAGAACCCCATCACCTGTGCAAGAGGAGCCTGACTTGGGTGGTCAAAGTGAGCAGTTTCCTGAGAGAGGAAAGGATGAAACGGTGGAACCGCATGAAGAGGTGAAAACAGATGAAATCCGGGTGGAACCTGCTATCCCGGATTGGTTGGAGAAAGAGATCACCAGAAAGAAACAAGTGGTTATTGAGGACACCCCTTTGGATTGGGATGAGATGTTATCCAAGATTGGGAAAGGAAAGAAGAAGAAGATGGCCAAGGTTGTTTCGAGGATAGAGAGAGAGATGAAGCAAGTAACAGGGTCATTCACATTGCCACCCCTGCTGTGGATAAAACTAGAGAAGAGGCCACTTGTAAGGATTAAAATGTGCAGACTATTAACCTTGGACCGGCGTCCATGGAACAAGATATTGAGGAGTATGAAGGGTCTAGTGCTGTGATAATTGGTAGATTGAGGAAAGAGACTCAGACCAAACATGAGCTTAGAAAGGAAAATGAGAGGCTTAGGAAGTGTTTGGAGGATGTAATGAAGCCTCTGCAATCGCTCCACCCCTCTTCCTTTGCTACTCCTAGTTTCTTGCCCAAGGAAACTATTTCTGAGATTGAAAAGATGAAGGCCTCTACTCAGATTACAACAGATTGGTTAAAGGATGTGCAGGTGAAAGGAGACAGTGCAATCAAGGATGTCCTTTCGATTGGAAAAGATGAAGTCAAAGCCAAGGATTTGTTGGAACATGTGTTATCCCAGGACAAGGAGGATGCTGACCTGCTGTTGCAGAAATCGAGAGTGATTATGGAATATGGAAAGGATCAGTTGGTAGCAAATGGGATCCTTCCTTCCTCTAGACTTAATGAGCCTTGGGAATGGTTTGAGGGTTTGCAGATTCGGCAGAAGGCCATGAGGAAGATTCAGAAGCGAAAGAAGTTGATAGATGGTGATTTGACTGGAGTATATGATGGCTGCATTGCATTTTTTGAGATCATGACTGGCAGGAGGAAAATTGCTCCAAAGTACCTGAGCCTGGAACAACTAAGGGAATGGTGGCATGATGTCTATGCCCCAGACTTTGAAAATATAATAACAGGGCATCAGCTGGATGATGCAACAACTTACTTGGCGGTGATAGAAAAGTATCAAGCCCACAAAGATGATTGGAATAAAATTGTCAAACAGTCAAATGAAAAGATTAACACCATTGGATGCTGGCTTAGGGTTTTTCCTTTGCCACCTGTTGCCGAGTTGGACAGATTATTTTTGAAAGTTCAGGATCAGAGCAAGGATAAGGGAGGTAGTGATTAATACCAATTTTGAGATTTGTGCTTCCCTATTATCATGGGGCTTGTATTGATCCAGGTTGCATTGGGGATTTTGTCTAGGCTGACCTTGATGGTGTATCGACATTTAATGTATGCCTTATTTTGAAATTCCTTGAGGCCGACTTGTTTTGGCTAAATTTTTTTTATTTTGTAAATGTTTGGCTAGGCCGACATTGTCTTGAGAATTTTTCTATAAAGGGCATTCTTGCCTCATTGTAAAAGAGCTAGAAATAATAGAGACAAGTAAGAGCAAAAAAGAGCTAGAGCATTTTGTAGTAGGAGTAGTAGTTAATTTCTTGAAGCAAACATTGTTACAGAATAGTGGAATTGTTGCAGCATTTTGATGATATAATACAATTGAAGACATTGTGGTTTTCCTGGTGAAATCTCTTGTGTTAGTTTATCTTGCATGGTTCCTATTGTTTCATCTTTCAAATTGCTTAAAGATTTAGAATTTAGTGTTTTGGAATTAGATTAGTTGGTGAATGATGTTCATGATTTAATATTTGGAATGTTTGTAGCAATCTCTGGTCTATACTCCCAGTAACTATCTGATTGTAGTAGGTTGGTGAAGTCAACCTGGACCATATATTTATGTGTGCTTAGTTCGATTATGGATGAACATCTATGATTTGAAAATTTATGCCTTAGAAGATTGTACCGTTCTTGTGATATTGCATCATGGGTTAAGCAAGAGTTGGTTATTTGAGGTTGGTCCATTCCAGATATCTGTCATTTTCATTGTTCATCCTAAGGGTAGTTTAGATCTTATCACATTCTTGCACCCTTACCTTTTACTATTTCTTTATTATCTAGTTATATTTAGGATTTGAGATCATCATATTGCAAGATCTGATAGATTGAAGAGACACAGTTTGCTTGTAGTAAGGTCCGATTGTGATTACCAACATTTCACATATTATCTGAGTTGTTTATGCATTGTCATGACCTGACACCCGAGAGACCTTGGGGTGACTTTTAGCAAGTTATTGTTGAAGATTATCTTTCAAGAGAGATAGAATATTGCATTCTGTCTGAGTTGTTGCTGTGCAGAAAACACCATCAACATATTGGTGCTAGAAGGAGGGCCTGAATGAGCACACTAGATTTTTTCTTGAACGCCATCTCTCCTGAGAGATATAGAAGAAACACCAGATCTACCACAAGAGAGGAAGATTTACAGGAATTATAGTTCCCCACTAGGTCAAAAAGGACTCGAGAAAGTGGAGAATCATCATCACCCATCCCTGCACCAGCATCATCCATATCTTCACATCCAGAGGTTGAAGCCATACCCATCCTTGAAGTAGTTCCCATTCAACAACCTCAGCCTATCGTTAACCAGCCACAACCACCACCCCCACTTTTACCAATGGCTTTCATTGCTAATAATCCATCACCTTTATTTTTCCAGGCCTACAATGAAATTCCCAAAAACCCTGAGCACTTCTGTTCAAAATTCCATGTTAATGACCCAAACAGAACTGCGGAAGAACACATAAGGATTTTTCAAACCTGTCTCAAAGACAGAGGTATTGTGCATGAGGATGTTGCCTGCAGGTTGTTTCCTTATTCACTAGGAGAAGAGGCCTTTTACTGGTACAATCACCTCCCATTTGGCTCAATTCTTAATTGGAATGATCTTGAAACTACCTTTTTATAGAAGTTCAGAATACCTATCAGTGCCAACGAATTGTATTTGCAATTCACTAGAGTCAAGAGAGAGGTCAACAAACCAATATCCAGTTTCAATAATAGGTTTCATCGTGCGTATACCAGACTTCAAGATCCTTATGTTTTGGATAACATTACAGCCCTGGGAGTCTATTATGAAGCATTGGATAGCCTTACAACAACCTTTCTGAAGTGGAGACCCAACCCTCCAGCTAACCTAACTAATGCATATACAGAAGCTGTTAAGCTTAGTACAGATCTGAGGCAACATGTCACTGGACCGTTTCCTTCTCTAGGACTAGTTGCACATCCCAATCAAGTTCAGGCAGTAAATCAGGCACTTACCAATCATACCCCAATCATGAATCCAGTACCTCAATTACCATTAGTGCCACATCCTGGTCTCCCCATGAGCCAGGTTTCTCTTATGATGAATTTTCCCCAGCAATAGGTTAACCAGCTCATGTATCAGCCATAGCCGAATAGTTTCCCTGCCTATTTGCAGAACTCTAAAGTGTTGCATCAATCTATGGGATCTACTACAATACTTGTCCCTCCTCAGAGTAATCCAAGCCGGCCCCCTTATGAAGATCCAAATAAAGAAAGGATTGATGAAATGGCTGAGCAAATAAAGAAGCTGAACCTAGAGGTGACCTACTTAAGGAATCAAAACATCCAATTACAAGCTACTCAGAAGAATATACAATCCAATTAGAATAGGGAATTTCCACAAGGGCAAAATTTTGATAGAGGACAGTGTAATGAGAGAGGATTCTACAATGACAGAGGATATAATCAGGATAGGGGTTACAATAATGACAAAGGCTACAATAATGATAGGAGACAAAATTTTGATAGAGGACAAGGTAGTGGATTAGGATTTGATAAGAGGCAATCATAGGGACAGAGCAGAACATGGAATACGGGACCTAATAATGGAGGAGTCCCCACCCCATTGGATCAACTAGTTAATCAAACCGTCAACCTGTTTGCAAATCATCCAGTCAGTCAAGACAAGCCGCCCAGTGGTGTATATTTGGCCGAAGCTGCTCTGTCGGGGTGGTGTAGGCTTCATAAGACAAGCCAGAACTCAGAATTAGAATGTCCAGAGTTCCAAACCATAGCTTCCATAATCCAGTATGAGGTGGAGAATAATGCAAATGGGCAGGAGATTGTTCCCTCCATCCCTTATGATTCTCCTGTGCTGGTGTTAAATCACGCTCCCTTCCCAGCAAGTAAGGAAAATGTACTAGAGGAGGAATTTGATTCTCAGGAGGGGAAAAAAGATCAAATTTGTAATGGAGATGAAGTGGCTTAGTTATTCAATGAAGAAATAATGAATGATAATGGCCCCCTAGATTAGGAAGAAGCTTATGTTGAAGAGGTACAAATGTTCCAGAGGCAAGGTTTAAGAGATATGCCTCATAGGCACCCACAGGCTGGGGGATCCTTTACCACTTCTATTCCTCTGAATAATTTCAATACCCCTCTAGATCCCAATGCTAGTAATAATCTGTCCTATCCGCATGTGTCAAGGTAGTACCTTTTGAAGGAAAGACAAGTTCAAACTAACCCACAGAAGGAAAAGGCTATTCAAGCAGGAAGAGACAAGGTGGAGGAACCTTCTAGGGAAGCTTCCACTGATATGAATGAGGAGAAAATGGCTTCGTATGTCGTGAAGGAGTTCAAGAAATTAAAGGTAAATCTTTCAGCATTTGAGTTATTAAGGTTCCCTCCCATTAGGAAGGAAGTTTTAGGTACTTATGATGCACATCCTATGTCTTTGGATAAACCTTCTAATGAGCATAGTAGCAAGATTTCTAGTTCTCAGCCTGTGAAAATACAAGATCAGACACACCCTTGGACTGACTTTCCCCCTGGGGACAAAGGAAATGAAAAGGACAAGACTCAAGTGGCTCAAGTAGATACTCAACCAATTTTGTTCCAAGGGAAGACAAAAATCCCACCATTTCTGATCTCTGTGCACATATTTGGTAAGAATCTACACAATTGTTTACTAGATTCTGGTGCTTGCACCAATGTTATGCCATTTGGAGTATGTAGAGCTTTAAGAATTACACTTGCTGATTCTCAGAAGAAGGTAACTCAATTGGATAGAACTAAAGTAAATGTGGTGGGAGAACTAAGCATGATTCACATGTAGATAGCTTCTGACCCAAGGATTCAGCAGGTTATCAATATTCAGGTAGCTGATATCCTTGATGCGTATGGTTTGATTTTAGGAAGAGATTTTACTAAGGCTTTGAATGGTTATGTGTCTACTGATCACTCTCACATGTGGCTTCCCTGGAAAGGAGTGCCTAATCAGATCAGAATTGAGAGAGAGCCAAGAATGAAATAAATGATTATAGAATACCAAAAGACTTCAACAGAAGTTCTAATATCAGAAGTTGGCATGGGAAGTTATATGTTGTCAACACAGTATGAGGAGTCAGACTCAGAAGAGGTATTGATGCTACACACGATGCCTATTGATGCAGAAACAAGATCCAGCCATGTTACTGTTTTGACAAAATCAATGGAGGAAGAAGAGGAAACCGAAGATAATCAGATCAGCCTATTAGACAGTTTCCAGGAATTTATCAAGTAGTGTGTTGAAAATCAAAGGCACCTAGGTAGAAAGACAAGCTTTGAAAAATTACTCTTACCAAATTGGTGTAGAGTTCATAATGCTTCCCATTCAGAGTTGGAGTGTTGTTTATGTCAAACAGCAGTAGAACAAGTGCAGAAATGCATGAATCCAACCCAGGCAGTTAAAATAGATATACAAAACCCTCAGGAAGAATATCAAGAAAAGAAGTTCGTGTCGTCTAAAAAACCATCTAGCAATATTAAGTCGAAGGATGTGATGAAGAAGATTACAGCTGCTGAGTGTTGGACACTTAGATTTGATGGATCCAAATCCAAGCATGGAGCTGGGGTAGGGTTTGAACTGATCAATCCAAAAGGTAATAATTTCTTTGCAGCCCATAGGCTTCAATTTCATTGCACAAATAATTTAGCAGAATATGAGGCGCTAATTCATAGACTTCTTATGGCACTTAAGAAGAAGGTTAAGATTCTGCAAGTTTTCGGTGATTCTGAGTTAGTAATTAAGAAAGTGAGGAGACAATATTCATGCTATGATAGGAGAATGACTAACTATAGACATAGAGTGTGGGACCTCATTGAGGGATTTGATGCCTTCAATATTCAAATGATACCAAGACAGAAGAATCAAACTGTAGATTCTCTGGCTCAGGCAGCAAGCACCTTGCAGCCTTTGTCTCTGTCAGGTCTGAAGAAATTCACTGTGGAGTTGACTCAGGTGCCATCGGTTCCAGATAATGTTACTAACTTCTAGGTGTTCGAAGATGACAAGAATATTCTAGATTTTATCACAAATACAAACATTTTTTCCTCTCAAATCATTAACTAAACGAAGCTCCAGGAAGCAGAATTGGATTTAGAAGGAGTGATGAATCTAAAATCAAATACTATTCCAAGGGGAATGGTACAGTTGGAAAGAATTTTTGATATGGATAAGATCAAGGATCAGGAACAAGAATCAAAGAAGAAGTCTATCAATGGACACTTTGATACTTACAATATGGGAACTGAAGATAACACCAAGAATATTTTTATTGGCAAAGTATGCACTCCAGAAGAAAGACAAGGAATAATTATAGCATTGCGTAGCTTTCCCGATATAGTAGCCTGGAGTTATGAGGACTTGAAAACTTATGACACATCGATCATAACTCATACTATCCCCCTAAAACCAGGTGCCAAGCCTTTTAGGCAAAGGCAGAGACTAATAAATGCATTACTGGAGCCAGTCATACAAAAAGAAGTCCAGAAGTTACTGTCTGCCAGAATTATATTTTCTGTTAGGCATTCAACATGGGTGGCAAACCTAGTCCCAGTAAGGAAAAAGAATGGTGAAATTAGACTCTATGTTGATTTCAGAAATTTGAACAGATCTTCAGAAAAAGACAACTATCCAGTCCCTTCATTGGATGAAGTACTTCAAGTAGTTAATGGATCTTAGATGATGTCATTTTTAGACGATTATTCAGGGTACAACCAAGTAATGGTTCAATATGAGGACAGGCATAAGACTACTTTCACAACTAAATGGGGTACCTTCGCCTACAGGAGGATGCCTTTTGGACTCATTAATGCAGGAGCTAAATTTCAAAGGGCTATGGATATTGCCTTCAAAGACATCATAGGAAAATGCATCATTATTTATATGGACGACTTGACTATTTTTTCAAAGAACAGAGGGGATCACATCTCAGATTTGTGCAAAGTGTTTCAAAGGTGCAGGGAATTTGGCATATCCTTGAATCCTAAAAAGTGTATTTTTGGAGTAACAGAGGGAAAGCTACTGGGACATGTGATATCATAAAAGGGAATTGCTATCGACCTAGAAAGAGTGGAGGCTATATTGAAGATTCAGCCACCTGGTAGCAAAAAGGAGATGAAGTCTTTCTTTGGAAAGATCAACTTCGTCAGAAAATTCATCATTGGATTTGCTGAAATTGTTAAGCCATTGAATACAATGCTGAAGCAGGATGCTAAGATTGAATGGACTACGGAAGCAAAGGAGGCATTCGTAGAGATCAAAAGGGCCATTGCTGATGCTCCAGTAATGGTAAGTCCTAACTATAGTAAACCCTTCTTCATCTATTCATTTGCTTCAGATCATTCATGTGCTGGAATATTAACTCAAAAGTCTGATGAGGGAAACGAGCATCCTATTACTTTTATGAGTGCACCATTAAAATATTCCGAGTTGAAATATCCAAGTGTGGAAAAGCAGGCATATGCCTTGGTTAGAGCAGTAAAGAAATTCAGACATTATATCCTCAGGAATAAGGTTCATGCAATTGTCCCAGATCCTGTAGTCAATTTACTTCGGATGCAAAATGAGTTAGGAGAGCGTAGAGCTAAGTGGGTGACAATGCTACAAGAGTACAATATTGAGATCCAGCCCATGAAGTTGGTAAGAGGACAGGGACTTACTCAGACTATGGCAGAAATAGGTCCTGAATTGACTGTCCAGAATTATAACATTGAGGAGGTTTCCTCAGATGGCTGGTATGATGACATAGTTTATTATTTGTTGAACCAACAATCTCCAGGTCATCTTAATGTTGTTTAGAGGAGGGCCCTATGACTAAAGAGTGACAGTTTCATGCTAAAGGGAGCTATTCTGTACAAGAAAAATTATGAAAGCATTTATTTGAGGTGTCTTGGGAAACAAGAAGCTGAAAGGGTGATAAACGAATTTCACAAAAAGTATGGAACTGGCCATGGCTCTGCAATTGCTACAGCAAATCAGATCTTGAGGGCAGGGTATTACTGGCCCACATTGTTCAAAGACGTCCACCATCATGTCAGGACCTGTCACACCTGTCAGACCGCTGCAACAAGGGAAAGGTATGCAACACTTCCACTCCAACCGGTCACTGAGGTAAGGCCTTTTGCTCAGTGGGGTATGGATTTCATAGGCCCCATCAACCCACCATCTTTTGCAGGACACAGGTACATTCTCACTTTTACCTAATTATTTCACAAGATTGACTGAGGCTTTTGCTTGTAGGCAATGTACATCTGAGGTAGTGATTGATTTCTTAGAATCTGCTATTCTTAATCGATTTGGATGCCCTATTACTGTTGTTTGTGATAATGGTCCTGCTTTCGCATCTTTAAAATTTTCAAATTGGGCTTTCGATCATGGCATTATTGTGAAATTTGCGTCCAATTATTATCCTCAGGGTAATGGCTTAGCAGAGTCCTCTAATAAGAACTTATTGACTGTCATCCGTAAGTTATTAGAAAGGAACCCAAAAGACTGGCATACCCAGCTTCGGTTTTCCCTTTGGGCAGATCGTACAAGACTTAAGTCATCCATCAGAACATCTCCTTATCACTTAGTATATGGTTTAGAGCTAGTATTCCCCATTCAACTCAAGATCCCAAATTTACAGTTTATAAATGAGTTTTATGATGAGGGGGACAGAAGGGAGGCTAGGCTAACATAATTATTACACCTTGAAGAGAAACTAGATAATGCCCTTGAGAATTTTGCTAAACATCAGGGGGTAGTTAAGAGGTGGTTTGACAGGAGGGCTAAAGTCAAAGCCTTTAGGATTTCTGATCTTGTCCTATACTGGGATAAACCTCATGATTGAAAAGGGGACCATGGGAAATTTGACAAACTATGGCTTGGCCCATATCAGATTGCTGAAATACTTGGAGACAATGCCTTCTGTCTGAAGACTCTCACGGGAGAAGATATTTCACTACCCGTCAATGGGTAGTATTTGAAGCATTATTTCTAGTTCTGAGCTATTTTCAGCTCCCTGCTTTGTATATAGTTAGTTTAGGTTGTCTTTTGCTTTTCTGCTTTGGTTAGAATAGGTTTCCTTTTGGTTTATTTGTTTTGTTTCGGTTAGTGTAGGTTTGCTTTGCTTTGTTTGTTTTGGTTTGCGTTGCTCTTGCTCTCGGTTCCTTCTTCTTTTGGGGATCCCTAGTTGCACTTGTATGACAGTGGTGACAAAGTAGGTCTAATGTTCTTGGTATTTCTTTTGCAAACTCTAATCATCCTTCCAGGGTATTATGGTATGAATTTCCTACCCAATGTCACTTATCCTTGTGCTGAGGTAAAGGGTTTTCTAGTCAGCTTGAACAGGAATACATTAGGGTCTCATATTTTCAATTAAAGATACTTGGGGTTGCATAAGGTCCTTATGAAATTTGAACAAGTGAAAAATCCTTTTTCTGCTCTAGTGCCACTGTGGTTCTCATCCCTGAGTGTGAACTTCATTGTTCACAGGTTGAAACAAAAATAGTGAAAAGATAACATCAAAAATACATATTGAAAATTAAAAGGGTTTGAATTCAACTTATCAAGGGGATCTGGATATCTCTATCGGGGCTATAGATGCATGTCTGGTAGTAGAGCTGTGTTCAGGAGAATCACAGCGATAACCTCGTCAGGGCTATGGACGCTTGACTGGCAGCGAGGCTCTATCCAGATTACTTTTAGAGTATGAATCTTTATGTAGCTTGTTCATACCAAGTTTGGTTCTTGTTGTAACTAAAGGATGATAATGAATGCATTTGCACACACTTTGACCCTGGTGTAGGAAAGTTTGGATGACTAGAGGCTTCTTTGTTTTAACATGGGTGGTGGCAGGATAGGTGAGTTGAAACCATAAGTTCTGGGTTCTTGATTCCAGTTTGTCATCGAAATGCTCAGGAGCATTTCCCCAGCAGAGTTGCCATTTTTTGTGCAGTTTGCACACACGCCCCACATGGAGTAGGGACCCTCTTTTCGTGATGAATTTTGACCCTTGGTTTTATTCGACTTGTCCTTTTGAGGTCTTGGGATGTTGGCCTTGGTGGCCTTGGTCTTTCCTTGAGGCTTAAATTGGTTTAAATTGGCTTTTAGTGAAAATCTGGGTTTTGCCCTGAATCCGGGATTTTTCAGCTCAGGCGGATTTTCTGGATCCTGGTTCATTGTTTGTTCATTGCTTAATCTTCTGAATCTGGGTTTTTGCTTGACATCGGGATTTTCCGGTTCTGGCAGATTTTCCCGGACTGAGTAAAACTCCCGGACTTCGTTAAAATCTCGGTTTCTGCCATATCTGCGAAATACGTGTTCATCCAGATTTTTCGCGTATCTTGGGATTTTCTGAAATTCTGTCCTGGGCTCGTGTTTCCGGATTTTCTAACATGTCTTGTCATTCATTAATGCTCAAAGTACCTTTGCTCAGATGCGAATATGGAGGGATTTAAAGTCTTTTAGGCATCACTTTGATTTCATTATTCACTTATTTGCTGCCTTGGCG
Organism: Sequoia sempervirens; assembly: GCA_007258455.2. Classification (NCBI taxonomy): domain Eukaryota; kingdom Viridiplantae; phylum Streptophyta; class Pinopsida; order Cupressales; family Cupressaceae; genus Sequoia; species Sequoia sempervirens. The sequence goes on from VDFB02271358.1 coordinate 1,058,164,085, forward strand.
TTTGAGTGCATTCCTTGTTCGAGCTTTGATCATTGATTTTGAGCTGTTTGCGTGAGGTTTGGTTGGGCGCTGGTGTTAGGGTTTTCATTGCTAGGACGCACTCATTTTGCAATCACCTCCTTCGAGTCTAAGCTTCATCAGCACTAATCCATGGTAAGTCGTCTCTAATCCTTCCCTTTGTTACGTCATGATTGAATCTTTCCAAGTTGATTGGTAGCCGTTCCAAGTCGGCCTTTGCTTGGTCACAATTTTATATTTATCAAACTAGGGTTGGACTTAAATCCACACCAAAGCTTTGTCGCCTGTGCTTGTGTTTATCCTTTCACTGGTGGGTGTGTGAGTATGAACCCGTCTGAATAGGACTTTGCCCCCTAAGCGCACCATTTGTTCTATTTTGCGAAAATTAGGGTTTCGATCCATTTGCTCGAGTTTTCCAAGGTTTAGTAGGGTTATTGTGATTTCATGATTTATGTTCAGCTCAACTTGCTCATACCTTGAGAAATCCTTGTGTGCATTGATTGATCGCCCCAATGATAGTTTTCCTTGAAATTTTAAGCTTATCCGAGCTCTCATGGCGGGGGTCTGGTTATGGGATTTAGGGCATCGTTGTTTCGACTTGAAGGTTAGTTATTCGGAGGTCTTTTGAAATCCAAATTCATGTGCATTCTGAATTTGTTAATTGACATCGATGTTGGGACCATTAGAATCCAAGTAGAAAGGTTTGCATGATTGTTCGATTAATGGTTCGTGTGTTGGTATTTCGTTGGGTTTCCAAGATGTCTGCGGAATTCCTGCTTGCCTGAATTTTCCCGATGTTTGTCAAGACCGCGGGGTATAGCAAATTCTGGAGTATTTGAATAGTCTGCAAAAATCCATCCTATCCAAACTTTTCTGGTTTCCTTGCTCAGTTTCATACTTTTCAATTTTCAAGGATAGGACCAATGGAGTAAATGCTAAATAATGATTTCTTATTGCTAATGGATGGATTTCATGATAATATTATAAACTTGTGTTCATACTAATGATTTATTTAGCGAATGATGTCTTTGATGCAAGAATCCGTCTGGGTCGGATTTCTTCGAAATTCTGCCCCGACTAGATTTTCTCGGTTTACCTTGTTTTCCCGGATTGCTTTATTTTTCTGGATTTTTAAAGATTGATGATTTGTGGCAGATCTTAATTGCTTCATATGATTTTATGCTAACCTTTGGATTGAAACATGTATGACAATTGGATACTCATGACATTCTTTTGTGAATGCAGGCTGAATCAAGTAAGGCCGCTGCGGGAAAATCTAAAGGAGATACGGAGGGGTCCTCCATTTTAGACATAGAAAGATTAAGGTTGGATAGCAGGAGTCAGCTGCCAGAAAGCAAGATATCTTCTATATGGTCTAAGGTCTCTGACACCAATGTTGGAGCATGGCGATATGAGGAGTTTAAAAAAAGAACAGCTTAGAAGGATCTGTCGGTCCTGAGACAGGGAATGATGAAGTCCAGGTTAGTTCATGTGGCAAGGTTCCCTCCTGCAATCCAATGCTATGAGTTGATTCTAGAGTGTGCCTGACAGTATGAATTTGACACACAAAGGGTTGTCAGCACCGAGGGAAGGGTCTTGGAAAATTTTAGTCCTGTTTCTATCGCCCAAGCCTTTGACATGCCAGATTTGCCTTCTATGTGCGCTCTGAACATGGACTTGGCCAGAACATATTATGAGAATGAGCCCACCAAAGCTCAACAAATGATTAATGCTTGGTTGGAGAAGCCAAAGTCACATTATTCCAAACTACCCAAGCAGTTGCATAGAGTTAAATTCAGATCGGATATCTATGATGCAATCACATTTTTGAGCAGAGTGGCAGGTTTGAAGACCGCTGGAGTGTTAGAGAATTGGATGGTTCATGTGATAAACAAGATTGAGCAGGGTACCGATTATCATTGGGTAGGACTTATTAGCACTATGATTGATAAACAACTAAGGGATTTCCTAGAGACAAAGAAGTTCACTATGTCTTCTTATGTAATGTATGTGTTGGCTAGATTCTACCCATATAGGGGTTTGAATCCACAGGGGACATTTGGACAGGACATAGTCTATGAGATATACCCAGAATTGCACCTAGGACACTGGGATTACCGAAGAGCCAATGATGCATTCACAATGCATATCACTAGGTTGCTTCAAAATGCGGAGCATGTGAGATTGTCAGAGGGAGTGAAGGAGCTAATAAAGAGATACAGAGCCTAGTTCATTCAATTTCCCACCTTCTCTTATGTTAGAATTGATGGATGTCCGGCTGCTCCATACAAGTTACCTCAGTACCCTACTGATCATATTGTGTTATTGGAAATTGTTAGACAGATATGTGAGTTTGATGCCATTGTCAAAAAGGAGAAGCATAAAATAGGTTTCGGTGGGGATTTCCCTCTTGGAATTGGTGTAGCAGAGGTGTTCCCTTCTATCCAATCGGCACAAGCAGCAGGGGATGAATTGGCAGCTCATGGTTTCTCCTTCCACTCTAAAAGGACAAATTTTGATATCACAGGGGAAGCACAGAAGAAGGCTACCAAAGAATACCGGCATAAGGATGACCTAGAGGACTATTGGGCCAACATCAAAGATGATTTTGAGGCAAGGAAGAAAAGGTACTCTAAGCTTCCTGTTGACTTGATTAGGCAATACAATGTCAAGTTAATCCCTGACCAACTGGAGGATGATGGAAACTTGGTACAAGATCATGCCTATGAGTCTATTAAAGACAGATCAATCAGAGATATAAACTGAAATGATGATGAAGTAACTGAGTTGGAATATCTGATGGCACCAGTTATTAAATTTACTACTTCATGGATAAAACATAAAGTTTGGGAATTGGAGAGTGAGAAGGTACCTTGTACCTTTAATTTGATGGGAAATCTTAATCCTATGTCTACTTCAGAAGAATCCGGGGAAGATGATCCCAAAGGGAAAACTAAAAGGAGCTCACCTTTGAAGATAAAAATCAGAGGCCCAAAAGAAAGTGAGCCAGAACCAAAGAGAAAACCAAAAGGAAAGAAAAGAAGTCAAGCTTTGAAGATAGGCAGGTCCTCTGATGAGGAAGGATTTGAAAAGCCAGAAGAAGAGGATGCTCCTCCCCCACCAAAGAAGACAAGAACCACCAGGGTTTCAAAGAAGAAGGGTCAAGATACCTCCAAAGGTGAGACTCCAATTGTTGATGTGGAAAGTGTAGGGGAAAAGACAAAAGTTTATTTGAGGAGATCAAGGACTCCATCCCCTAAGGAAACTATGCAAAAGATGGATCCTCCTCCAGAGGCACCAGTTGTGGAGCAACCTAAGACTACTTATCCTTCACCAAGTGTACCTGAGTAGGAAACAGCCCATCAAGAACAAGAAACTAGTGGAGAGGCAGAACCTTTTAGGGAAGGAGAACTATTTGGTGCAGCAGCCGAGTTTGATGTTGAAGAGATAGAAAAGCACCCTTCCCAACTAGTCTAGTATGAAGATTCTCCGACAAGTAACAAAGGTAACGAATCACCTAAGAAGGAAAATATTCCTGTTAGAACCCCATCACCTATGCAAGAGGAGCCTGACTTGGGTGATCAAGGTGAGCAGTTTCCTGAGAGAGGAAAGGATGAAACGGTGGAACCGCATGATGAGGTGAAAACAGATGAAATCCGGGTGGAACCTGCTGTCCCGGATTGGTTGGAGAAAGAGATCACCAGAAAGAAACAAGTGGTTATTGAGGACACCCATCTGGATTGGGATGAGATGTTATCCAAGATTGGGAAAGGAAAGAAGAAGAAGATGGCCAAGGTTGTTTCGACGATAGAGAGAGATGAAGCAAGTAACAGGGTCATTCACATTGCCACCCCTGCTGCGGATAAAACTAGAGAAGAGGCCACTGGTAAGGATTACAATGTGCAGACTATTAACCTTGGACCGGCGTCCATGGAACAAGATATTGAGGAGTATGAAGGGTCTAGTGCTGTGATAATTGGTAGATTGAGGAAAGATACTCAGACCAAACATGAGCTTAGAAAGGAAAATGAGAGGCTTAGGAAGTGTTTGGAGGATGTAATGAAGCCTCTGCAATCCCTCCGCCCCTCTTCCTCTGCTACTCCTGGTTTCCTGTCCAAGGAAACTATTTCTGAGATTGAAAAGATGAAGGCCTCTGGTTAGAGTACAATGGATTGGTTAAAGGATGTGCAGGTGAAAGGAGACAGTGCAATCAAGGATGTCCTTTCGGTTGGAAAAGATGCAGTCAGAGCCAAGGATTTGTTGGAACATGTGTTATCCCAGGACAAGGAGGATGCTGACCTGCTGTTGCAGAAATCCAGAGTGATTATGGAATATGGAAAGGATCAGATGGTAGTAGATGGGATCCTTCCTTCCTCTAGACTTAATGAGTCTTGGGAATGGTTTGAGGGTTTGCAGATTTAGCAGAAGGCCATGAGGAAGATTCAGAAGCGAAAGAAGATGATAGATGGTGATTTGACTGGAGTATATGATGGCTGCATTGCATTTTTTGAGATCATGACTGGCAGGAGGAAAATTGCTCCGAAGTACCTGAGCCTGGAACAACTAAGGGAATGGTGGCATGATGTCTATGCCCTAGACTCTGAAAATGTAATAACAAGGCATTAGTTGGATGATGCAGAAGCTTACTTGGGGGTGATAGAAAAGTACCAAGCCCACAAAGATGATTGGAATAAAATTGTCAAATAGTCAAATGAGGAGATTAACGCCATTGGATACCGGCTTAGGGTTTTTCCTTTGCCACTTGTTGCCAAGTTGGACAGATTATTTTTGAAAGTTTAGGATCAGAGCAAGGATAAGGGAGGTAGTGATTAATACCAATTTTGAGATTTGTGCTTCCCTATTATCATGGGACATGTATTGATCCGGGTTGCATTGGGGATTGTGTCTAGGCCGAGCTTGATGGTGTATCAGCATTTAATGTATGCCTTATTTTGAAATTCCTTGAGGCCGACTTGTTTTGGCTAATTTTTTTTATTTTGTAAATGTTTGGCTAGGCTGACATTGTCTTGAGAATTTTGCTATAAAGGGAATTCTTGTCTCATTGTAAAAGAGCTAGAAATAATAGAGACAAGTAAGAGCAAAAAAGAGCTAGAGCATTTTGTAGTAGGAGTAGTAGTTAATTTCTTGAAGCAAACATTGTTACAGAACAGTGGAATTGTTGCAACATTTTGATGATCTAATACAATTGAAGACATTGTTGTTTTCCTGGTGAGATCTCTTGTGTTAGTTTATCTTGCATGGTTCCTGTTGTTTCATCTTTCAAATTGCTTAAAATATTTAGAATTTAGTGTTTTGGAATTAGATTAGTTGGTGAATGATCTTCATGATTTAATATTTGGAATGTTTGTAGCAATCTCTGGTCTATACTCCCAGTAACTATCTGATTGTAGTAGGCTAGTGAAGTCAACCTGGACCATATATTTATGTGTGCTTAGTTCGATTATGGATGAACATCTATGATTTGAAAATTTATGCCTTAGAAGATTGCACCGTTCTTGTGATATTGCATCATGGGTTAAGCAAGAGTTGGTTATTTGAGGTTGGTCCATTCCAGATATCTGTCATTTGTATTGTTCATCCTAAAGGTAGTTTAGATCTTATCACATTCTTGCACCCTTACCTTTTGCTATTTCTTTATTATCTGGTTATATTTAGGATTTGAGATCATCATATTGCAAGATCTGATAGATTGAAGAGACACAGTTTGCTTGTAGTAAGGTCCGATTGTGATTACCAACATTTCACATATTATCTGAGTTGTTTATGCATTGTCATGACCTGACACCCGAGAGACCTTTGGGTGATTTTTAGCAATTTATTGTTGAAGATTATCTTTCAAGAGAGATAGAATATTGCATTTTGTCTGAGTTGTTGCTGTGCAGAAAACACCATCAACACTCCAAGATGAAAAACCTATATAACCTAGCTAAGACTTGATAAAATGGATGAGAAAGTATGGATTTGAGTATAGTAAGTTTGCTCAAATATTGAATGATGAAATGAGTAAAGAAACCTCTTATTTGTAGAAAGACAAGATGGAGAAATTCCAAAAATGAAGCAATGTGGGACTAACTTTCAACCAATGGCCAAGTGCCACTTGTCAAGATGATAATGGATGAGGGATGTGCACATTTTGATGAATGTGCCCATAAATGCAATTAGTTGAAATTTGCAATTAGTGAAATGACATGTAAGAGTGAAAAATGAATGTCTTAAATGCCACTTGGCTCAATGCAAAGATGAATATGTGATACCCCTCGTGTTGTTGATACTCTTTTGTGTTGATATTGTACTTGGTTTGTGATGGTGATTAGTTCACCAGATTGGTTGTGTGTGTGGATTCATAGTTTGGTTGGTTTGCTGCACTTGACATTACTTATGATGCTTGATGATACATTTCATGGTGATTATGATATATGGTTATGTTATGGTTTTCTTTAATAATATATGTGGTGATGTTGTGATTCTATATTGTTATGGTTTCTGATGTGTTTTCTAGTGTGTTTTGGTGAAAGGACAGAGTGGCATCACTTGCTCGTGAGTGCCCTGCTACCCCGCAATTACATTTCATGATGTGTCTGCTATGGAGATTTATATGCTACTTGACATTTGTTTCTATGTAGGATGCAGGTTTGGACACCGACTCCACCTATTTGATATGTTTGAGTGTGTCCCATAAACCCAATGGGTATGATGTTGAAAAGGGAGTTGATAAGGAAGTGTCCCCGTCCCAAGTTCGTCACCTTGTTGTGAGTCTTATGGTGTCTTTGTCTCAATCTCGTCTTTGTTTAAGTTTGGGTTAGTGTTGGTTATTTATTTTAATTTGTAAATATTTTTTATTTAATTAATCTTTATTTTATGTGATTAATTAATGTTATTAAGTTGATATAATTATTTCTAGGAAATTGTGGTTAAAGTTAATTAATTAAATTTTCTTGATTAAGTGGATAGTTTAAATAAAAATAATAGATGTTATAATGTGAATTAGAATTTTAAATTTGCATAAGGTAAGTGGTATTAATTCTTGAATTTTTAAATTAATTAAATAGCTTATAATGCTTTATTATTATTAAAAGAAAAATTATTAAAAATTAGTTAATTTATGTTAGAGGATTTACGGGAGTGAGTGGGAATTTAATAAAAGATCTTGTTTTAAAATATTCTCAGATAGAATATTGGCATGTTGTGAACAGAAAGAAGTTTCTTCACAGAAAGAAATTGGCTATAGAATAGTGTTGATGGTGTTTTCTGCACAACAACTCAGAAAGAATGCAATATTTTATCTCTCTTGAAAGGTAATTTTAAACAAGTTACTAAAAATCACCCAAGGTCTCTCGGGTGTCAGGTCATGACAATGCATAAACAACTTAGATAATATGTGAAAATGTTGGTAATCACAATCGGACCTTACTACAAGAAAACTATATATTTCCAATTTATCAAATCTCGCAATATGATGATCTTAAATCCTAAGTCTAACCAAAATAAGAAGGAAACAACAAAAGATGAGGGTGCAAGAGATGTAATGAAATCTAAACTATAAACTATTTCTAGGATGAACAATGCAAATGATAAATTCCTGGAATGGACCAATCTCAAATAACCAATTCCTGCTTAACCCACAATGCAATATCACAAGAAAGGTGCAATCTTCTAAGGCGTATAGATTTTCAAATCATAGACATCCATCCACAATCGAACTAAGCACAAACAAATGTATGGTCAAGGTTGACTTCACCAGCCTACTACAATCAGATAGTTACTGGGAGTATAGACCAGAGATTGCTACAAACATTCCAAGCATGAAATCATGAACACTATTCACCAAACTGATCTAATTCCAGATCTAACATCAAATCTTATATCTTCAAACAATTTAAAAGATGGAACAATAGGAACCATGCAGGATAAACTAACACAAAGGAATTCACCAGAGAATCCAGAATGCCTTCAATTGTATTAGATCACCAAGATGTAGCAACAATTCCACTGTTATGTGTTACAGCCTCTGCTTCAAAGAACTAACTACTATCTCTACTATAAAATGCTCTAGCTCTTCCTTAATCTCGCTTGTCTCTTTTAACTGTCTAACTCCTTACAAATGAGGCAGGAATGCCATTTATAGAAAATCTTCAAACATGTCGGCCCAACCAAACATTTACAAAATAAAGTAGCCAAAACAAGTTGGCTTCAGGAATTTCAAAATAAGGCACACATTAAATGCTGATACATCATCAAGGTCGGCCAAAACACATTCTCCAATGCAGCTCAGATCAACAGATGCCCTATAATAATAGGGAAGCACAAATCTCTAGGTTAACATTAATTGTCGCCTCCCTTATCTTTGTTCTAATCCAATGCTTCATGAACCTTCAAAAAAACCCCATCCAGCTCAGCAACAGGTGGCAAGGGTAGGATTTTGAGCCGACACTCAATGGAGCCAATTTCTTCCTTTGACTGCTTAACAGTTTTATCCCACTCACCCCTATGCGCTTGATACTTGTCCATCACAGCTAAGTAAGTAGCTGCATCATCTAATTGGTGCCCTGTCATAGAGTTTTCAACATCAAGGGCATAGACATCATGCCACCATTCCCTTAATTGCTCCAAGCTTAGATATTTAGGAGCGATCTTCCTCCTACTAGTCATTATTTCAAAGAATGCCATACATCCATCATAAACACACGTAAGGTTACCATCCAGTTGCTTCTTTTGTTTACAGATCTTCTTGATGGCCTTCTGTCAAATTTGCAAGGCCTCGAACCATTCCCAAGGCTCATTAACTCTAGATGAAGAAAGGATTCCCTCTACAACCAACTGATCCTTACCATCCTCCATGATCACTTTAGTTTTCTGCAACAAAAGGTCAATATCCTCCTTATCTTGAGATAAAACATGCTCTAATAAATCCTTAGCTCTTACTGCATCCTTTCTAGTTGAAAGGATTTCCTTTATTGCATTATCTCCCTTGGTCTGTACCTCTTTCAATCAATCTATTGAAGCCATGGTAGAAGCCTTCATCTTCTCTATTTCAGAGATAGTCTCCTTCGGCAAGAAACCAACAGCAGTAGAAGAGGATGGATGAAAAGACTGCAAAGGCTTCATCAAATCTTCTAGACATTTCCTAAGCCTTTCATTCTCTTTTTTAAGCTCATGCCTGGACCGTGTTTCCTTCCTTAATCTCCCAATTATCACTGCACTAGACCCCTTGTATTCTTCAATATCTTGCTCCATAGAAGCGGGTCCAAGATTGATAGTCTGTACATTGTAATTTTTTTCGGTGACCTCATCTTTACTTTTATCAGCACCGGGGGTAGCAATATGAATAACCCTGTTACTCACTTCATCTCTTTCTATCTTTGAAACTACCTTGGCCATCTTCATCTTCTTACCTTTTCCAATCTTAGCCAACATTTCATCCCAATCGAGAGGAGTGTCCTCAACAATGACCTGTTTCCTTCTAATCTCTTTATCTAACCAATCCGGGGCAGTAGGATCCACCCGGATTTCATCCTCTTTAACCTCCTTATGAAGTTCCACTATCTCATCCTTCTCCTTTTCAGGAGACTAATCACCTTGATTCCTCGACTCGGGTTCTTCTTCTTGCAAGGGTGATGAGTTCTTAACAGGGACATCCTTCTTCTCAGGGGATCTGTTTTCTTTGCTGCTCACAGGAGAATCTTCATATTGTACCAATGGAGAAGGGTGCATTTCAACATCTCCTACTTCAAGCTCAGTTGCTACACCAAAGAGTTCTCCTTCCTTGAATGGTTTTGCCTCCCCACTGGTCTCATGCTCTTAATGAGTTGTCTACTCAGGTATACTCAATGAAGAAGAGGTAGCCTTTTGCT
>VDFB02271358.1:1058174074-1058204657 GCA_007258455.2 Sequoia sempervirens
AGAAAAAGAACAACAAGGCAAGCTGCATTTATTCAAATCTGAATTATGTACAAAGAGACTCAAAGTGACTCATGATCAGATAAGGTGAACTGAGTCCCACCCCCATATGGTTAATCAATGCATGAACAAGTAGTAATGTAATGGTAATGGTCCTCAAGAATGCAAACTCGTCTTTATGTTCAGCAAAATAAGGCTCAATAATGCAGTATTCAAACTTAACTTCATTGACAGGGATAATTAGCAATTGAGGCAATTTATTGAAACCATGATCAATCCATATGCAAGTTGTCTTTACTAAACTTCCATAATCAAATTGATAAGCTTCAAAATTTATAGTAAGGAAAGAAACAACCTGATTTTGTACTGTTGTAGACTGAATGTGGTATTCATCATTCTTCAATTGTGAAGAGCTAATATCTATGTCATCAGGAGGTCTCCATTGATGGTACCAAAATCCCCTTGTGTTGGAAACATGCAAAATAGAATTAGAGGCATCACTATGCAGTGCAAAATGAAATTTAGATTGAATAAATTCAGAATTATCAACATGAAACTTTTTACTTGTTTGACTATCTTCATGAGGAATCAATGATAAGAATGCAACAACTTCGTCATGCACAGCGAATTCCTCAACAAGATGTTCATTAGGAGGCATCACATACTGGCCTTTAAGCATATTTTCATCTACTATAGTGTGATCCAACTCATCAATAATGACTGCAACATTATTGTTTTCAACATCATCCATATTTTCCTGCACATCAATATGAACCACATTAACTACCTCACCCTTAATACATGAAATCTGTAAATTTTCATTGTGCAATTCATCATTAAACTGAGGAAAAACAAAATTTGATAAATAAGAAGACTCCCTAAATTCATCTTTTGTTGGCACTGGTTTAGATTCTTGATCATAACTATCAAGAATGTTGACTCCTCTGTTAAGTGCTTCCTCATGCTCTTCAAGACTTCCATCAGTAACTTGTTGACATTCTCCTATCAAAGACTTGTTTGATGTATCTTTCTATGTATCCCTTATATGTTGTAGTAGCGGCACTTGTTCTTCCACCTCTTTTATGGCTGCCTGGCACTGGAAGCATGTGAATTCTGAATGCTTTTTCCTCATGTATCCTACAACAAGTCCTCTAGACAGACTCTATAACGCAAGCTTGACCAATCTTTTATAATTCTGGCAACAAACTCTTCAAATCTAGTCTATATTGAATCTTCATCCTGGATGGGAGGAACTTGTATGGTAACTCCTCTCTCTTGTAGCCCATCCTCCACTATATTTTTAGAAATTTGACTATCCTCTGTAGGAACATCCTCCTCGATCTTTATAGGTAGTTCTTCACTTAAATGTTCCTTTGATAACTCTAATGCCTCACATTCGTCTTCCTTATAATCAGTCCCTTCTAGAGCCACCTCCACATCAGCTGCAACATCCTCACTAGATTTAGAATTTGTTGACTTCTGTATAGCGCATCCCTTGTTTAACTTTTCTTTCCACTCCAGGTATCTTCCAACTTTAATGATGATGTCCACACATGAACAACATGTGAACTTTGAATGGGCTGTATTATGAACTCAGCACCATTTAGATGAGATGAAATCTTGAAAACACTTAACACCACCAAGCTGATCTTCAACTATCTATGTAAATGCCTCAACTGTAGCATCGATAAACTCTAAATCTATAGAGGCTAGTGGTTCAAGTAGGTTTTGCATGAAAATACCTCTTTGCAAAATCCATTCGGTTTTACCCAAAAGGTCCAAGCATTAACTTTCACTGTGCCTACAAGTATTATGAATTCTGCACTAGTCTGGCAATGCATAGTGATGCAAACCCTTACTATTCTAGAGATCCAATCTCTTATTCAAAGACTCACAAAGTTGAGGAAAATCAATCTGAAGACTGTTTCCATCATGAAAAACATAAGACTGCTTTTCCATCTTGACTCAGAACTTGTACTTTTAGATTTAGAGATCTATCATATCTTAGATTTTCAACATAAAGGCTCATTCAACTTCTAGCAATGTCACCTTCGTTCAACCCTCCTTCTAGGGCCAATCTGTTGATGGTGTTTTCTGCACAACAACAACTCAGACAAGATACAGGTATCCTATCTCTCTTGAAAGGTAAATCTCTTTCAACAAGCCTCAAGAGATAACCCCAAGGTCTCTAATGTTAGGTCTTAACAATGCAAAAACATGGGAGATGCAATGAGTGCTAAGTGGACCATTCGATATCATGAGGGATGGGTTCTTGTTGAACCACTACTCATGAAACATGGGTCAATGAGTTTGACTCGAAACTACGCGGTTGAATCCTGATAGCAATATCATAATTTGACTCGCTGTGGAAAAATACCTCCTACTTATCAATGCAAAAACAACTCAATGATAAATGTGAAAATGTTGGTAATCACAAGGGGCCCTACAAATGAACAATGTTGGAAGTATACTTTCATCAGATGTAACAATATGGTGATGCCTTCAATCCTAAAACTAACCCAGATATAAAGAAACAACAAAAGAAAAAAGGTTGAGAAAGATTATATTCTAAACTAACTCTTAAGATCGATCACAACAATGATGAATGCTGCAAATGGATAGATCTCCAATAAAACCAATCTTTGCTTGATCAAGGACAAACCCACAACTCTACAGAAATGGTGCAATCTTCTAAGGAAAATAAATATTTTCAAACTATGAATATTCATCCACATACCCAATAACTAGCGCAATGTAAACAAACATCCACAGTTGAACTTAACACAAAATGAGGCCCAGACTAACTTTACACAACAAATTACAATTAACAAATTGCTAAAAGTATGGACCAGAGATCGATCAACATCATTAACATTTCACCATCATTGCAAAAGAACTGAAATCTGACATCTAACATTTGAGAATCAAGAACAAGAAACCATGAACTGTCAAAGTGTAACACAAAGCTTGCCAAATCAACAATCCAATTGCATTAACTTCTCCAGCATTACATAACAATTTCCAGTCTCTCTCCTCTTCTACAACTACTATCTTGCAGAATCTAACTCCTAACTTAGCCAATTATGGCTTTTACATCTTCTAATCAGCTCTTCTAACCTAGTCTAACCCCTTACAGATGAGAAGGCACTGGCCTTTTATAGAAAACTACATTTTGAATCAAAGGCCAGGATTAAATCAATCTAATGGCTGCAATTGCACTTCTAGAAACATCAAGCTATTATATTTAATTTGGGAGCTCATGGTACATCATCATCCAATTGCATAAAAGCAGTTACATCACATAACAATGAGAAAACAATATTATGTCAGCTTGTCATTAATGAAAATTCTGATTTGATGATGAAATCAGCTTCACATGTCTTCCAGAAACTCCTTCTAGCTGTAGATAGTTTGGGCATGGATTCTTATCTTTTGAGGCCCACTATGTTAAGAAATCCAATCCAAATTAAACTTAAATAAAATTTTTGACGCTTTTAAAGAAACTTACATTTTTATGGAAGCTTTCCATTTTTGGAAATTTTTTTTATTTCAAGATTTTCTCCATCTAAGAATTTCATTTTTGGGAAAAGATTTTAAAAAATTGAAGATTTTTTTTTTCTATTTTTGCAAAAAATTGCATTCGAGAATTCCATTTTGGAAAAAAAATCATTTTTCGAAAAAAATTCCATTTTAATTTTGGGATTTTAGCGGCGAAAATAACACGGCATATTTGGTGAATTTGGGAATTTTCGGGGCAAGTCCGTGGCTGGGAGGACTAAAGGAGTTGACATTATCGGGGATTCACATAAGGGCGAAAATCCCAAAATTGGGGATTTCCATCGAGGGACAAGCCACCTGCAAAATTAGGGGATTTCCATCAAGGACAAAAATCCCCTATTTTCGAGTAGGGTCAAATCCCCTAAACCTCATAACTTTTTTTCTAGAAGGAATTTTCAAAAAAATTAAAAAGCAACCCTGCCTAATTTTCAATCCTTTATCCATGGGTGCAAAAACAATTTACATACGATGCTGAAAATTTCCATTTTTTTACAATTTCGGGATTTCCACTCCTTTGTGAAAATAAAAAAATAGAGGATTTCCATCAGGGACGAAAATACCCGGATTTCCAAGCAAGGTCAAAATCCCTTAAACTCCATAACTTTTTTTCTAGAAGGAATTTTCAAAAAATTCAAAAAACAACCTAGCCTAGTTTTTTGTCCTCTATCCATGGGTGCAAAAAAAATTACATATAACATTGAAAATTCACTTCAAAATCCCCATTTTCAAATTCCAAGATAGGTGAATTTCCCCTAGAGCATCAAAATATTGCCTCCATCAAACCCAGTTTAGATTTAATCCCAAAATAAACTCCCAAGAAGAGAAAAACCAATAATTTGACCAAGCCAAGATGCAAATATGCAAAAGAAAAAAGAGGGTCCCTGCCTCTGGTGGGGTGTGTGTGTGAAAATTGCACAACAGTATTTACTGAATTGAGATTGATACTTACTTGGCTCATCTTCCCTCAACATCTACAAGAATTGAAGAATGCAATTCCACTAAGTGTAATTAGATAATATGAAAATAAAACATAATCCCAATCTTATTTGAAATGCAACATAACCAAGACATTGGGATTACTTAAACATCTCATATGTGCTACTTAAGTGCTTAGTAATGGAATAACATATAACAATGACTCTTCTGGAGCTAATTCAAGTTTTCATAGTTTTTTAGCAAGCCTACAAAGCTTAATTTTTTTAATCATTAATCATCTGAAACATACACCTACTTTTCCAAATTTTACAAAGGTTAGAAATTACGTTGTAATTTTACCATTCATAAAAACTAATGACCAAAATCACAATAGAAGTCTTCTCAACTTCATATATGTAGAGACATGGCCTCCATATATATATTTTCGGTGTACATCAGCATCCAGACTTTTACTATCTTTGCTAAATCCAACAAGTAGACAAGATATCTTTAACATCTATATACTTGGATTTATATACTTATACATAAAACTATTTTTTTTAATGGGATAACAGTCACTCAATTTTGCAACAGTGTTCCTAATGATAAATGTAGGTTGATACATGAGTTGCCCCCATTAGCTTATCCCATACCCTCAGTATGGGTTGAATGGCATTGGGTGCATTAACTCCCATATATACTTATTTGAAAATACCATCAATCATTTGAACTTCTTAAACTTGTAAAATCTTTACCAATGTATATAGGATAGTGAGATTTATTATGATTTGCTAATAAAGCATATTTAAGAAAGTGGTACCTTGTCTTAAAAACAAATTTGTTGATATATATATGTACATGTATGTATGTATGTATGTATATATATGTATGTGTGTACATATATGTATGTATAGGACAATGAGATTTATTATGATTTTCTAATTTAAAAGCATAATATATATATATATATATATATGAATGTATACATATTCACACATATGTATGTATGTATGTACATAAATATATGTATGTATGTATGTATGTACATAAATATATACATATGTATATATGTGAACACAAGGAAATAGGGTTCCACCTTTTGGGAGATGGAACTAGGAGGACCTATTTCACTCTTAGTTCATTAAATAAAACCAAGATTGCTCAACCAAATGACTTGATTGAGGAATGTACTAAGGTTAGAATGATTTCCTTAGGTGTGATTAAAGAGGGGTTCATGACTAAGAAAATGCTTAGAAAGAAAGGAATGAAAGCAATATGAAAATCTAATTATATGACCTACAAAATAGAATTTGAAAGCATGTAATTAGATTGATCCACAAAATAAAATAGAGAAGTACCTGGAGAAATGAAGATGACTAAGAAAGGCCTGAAAACCCTGAAAAGTTGTTGATTTTGAGGTGTACTGGGACTCATACACCAAACTGGGTGATTTATTCCTAGTATAGGGTTTTTGGGAAAGATAGATGGAACCTCTCAGTGACTAATCTGGATATGTTGAAATCTAGTAAAAGTGCTAGACTGGGACTCATACACCTAGACTGTTGCAAAGTGTCCCAAAAAGGTGAAAAGTATTCCTAGGAGCAGAATTTTGAAACTAAAATTTTTGAGCCTCTAAATATGGATTAAATAAGCACTTTCCCATTGGTTTCATGTAAATAGGTTGGATATCTTGCTTTGTATCTGAGTTTCTGTGAGCATTGACAACTTTTACAACTTATAAAAAATTTCATTTTGGTACTTTTGAAGGCTTCAAATCCACTTTTTATTCAACCTATAAACCTGCAATCACACAAAGAGAGAGAAAAAGTATTGTTTTGTTAGGGAATGGGGATTTTCCTTCATTAAACCCCATTTTGGTAATCAAACCTTGATGAGAAATGAAACATGAATGAAATATGAAACATAAGATGAAACAATAGAACCTTGTTTGAAACCTTGTAGATTTGCAAACAAGCATGAAGTGGTCTCAATGGATGTAGATCTTGATTATGATTCTTGATGAAAGATAATGCCTTTGAATGCTTGAATTGATCTTGAACAATACATCACAACATTAGCACAAAACCACATGCATGATGCATCAAGCCTTTGACATGATAATGGATCTTTTTGCTACAACAATCTTCTACAAGTCTACCCTTGAATTCCATCTTAAATACTCTTGAATGCTCTATAATACTCTTGTGAAACCTTAGGATGCTTGATTCAAAATTTCTAGGTGAAACTAAGTTATATAAGCTTGTATTTGTACTTATTTATGGAAAAATTCTCAAAATTACAACACTACAAGTTGACATCAAATCTAGGATAATAAAATCCTACCAAGACTTTGATTTAAATTAGGTCCAAGTTAAAGTGGTACTCATATGCCAGTTGGGGTGTATAAGTCCCAGTGGCTAAAACCTAGGGCATAGATCTCTAGGAGTGTCTTGTTCAATGTGCAATTTGTAATCAATTCCCAACACCTAGGTGGGACTCGTATGCCCAAGGTGGCATATGAGTCCCAGATCACCAAATCTAGAACACACAATCTCAAACATTGAATTATGATTGGTTATTTGATAAGTGTCAAGATTATCCACTAAAAGATGTAATTAATAAGGCTTGTGGATGCAAAATAGGGCCAATTAAAGCTCAAAGAAGCCAAATTAATTAACAAAGCCCTAGATTACTGTAAAAGTGTAAAGATACACTTTACAACACCCTAAATAAGGCACAATTAGGTCCATTTAGTTTAAAAGGGCCCTAAACCTAATGTCAATGTGTAAAACACATTACAACACTAAATAAAGGCAACATTAGGCTCAATTTAATATTAATTATTCCAAAATTAAGTGTGAAAAAGGGATACTTTTTCCTACACTACATTCAACCCCCACTTTAGTGAGAGGAGGAACTTGCTTCCAACTCACACTAAAGTAGACATTCAAGAGGGGTCCAAGTGTACTAATGTGGATGGTATAGAATGAAAAATATCAAGGGGTGGTCAAGCCCCCAAGATCCAAGATCCTACGCCAACTAACATAAGTAGAAAAGGGACACACACAAGGTGTATGATATGTAGCAGAAAGATGAGATACACAAACATACAATGTCAAAGACTAAAAGAAAGAAAAAAAACAAGAAAAAACAAAAATAAAAAAAGGTGGATCAAGACTCGACCATTTGTCCAATACAATGTGGATCAGATCTAAGTTATTTGTCCAAAAATGAACGCTCACTCTAAGGCAATGAAACTTTAGGTTGTCTATTGGGTGAGTATCCAAAGGGATGGATCAAGCCTCGACTATTTGTCAAACATGATGTGGATCAAGCCTTAACTATTTTTCTAAAACGTACACTCACTTTGAGGCAACGAAACTTCAGGCTCTCCACTAGGTGAGTATCCAAAAAGGTGAGACACATATGCACACAACCAATATGTGCTCACACACACAAGCAAGTAGCTACGAGAAAGTCATTCCTAACTTTGGATACCCATACACTAACCATACCAAAGCTATACCTCCCAATAAATTTGATAAGGCACCACACAATATGAACAACAAGATTCACAAGGCAAGCAAAACTTTGTATGCTTGACACTTGTGAACAAACAAGATGGCTCCACAAGCAAATAAAGTGTGTTATGCAAGGTGACCATATAATAGTTATTGCAAATGCAAAATAGTGTAAAGTATGTTTAGAGGGATTTTTCTTAGTTCATATAAGGTCTCTTCTTAGGGTACATCATGTGTAATGTCTCCAAGAGAGGAAAAATCAAAGAAATATCACACTCTCAAAATAAATCAAACCCAATGACACCACCAAGAAAAGGACACATCACAGGAAGAAAGAAAATTGCATAGTGAAACATGAGTGTCAATGTATGCCCCCACTTTAAAGTAGTTACTAACACCATTGTTGTGAGAAATTGCTTTAAAGTAGAAGAAGACATTAGAGCTTATTGTTGATCATAAAAGCTTGCACCTCTTCAATAGTCTTATGGGAAATTTAGCGAGGGGGACTAATTTGTGCCTCACTGAATACCTCTAGGACTTTTATAAAAAGTCAGCTCTTCTTTGTGTTGGGAGAAAAAGGTAGGAGGAAATGAAAATAAAAACATGAAAATGGTGATGCGCCAAAGCTTTTACAAAATTTCAAACCTCAAATTGTTTCCTATGAATGATATGATAGGCACAAAATTCCACAAACCCTTCATTGTTGGGAAGAGAATGAACAACAAAGGCTAAGTAAAAGCATACTGCAGTCTTTCAAATCTCCCTATGGGAAGCATCCATTAAGGTCTAATCAAACATAAGAGAGTTTCAAAAGTTAATAGAAATACCCAGAAATTGTAGAAAATCCCTTCCTCTTTTTACGACATAATATATAAAATAACAACTCTTAAAGAAAGCAGAAAATTTCAACAGACATAATCCAATTTTTGAAAGCTATCATTCAACATAGAAGCTTGCAACATGAAAATTAGTTACCTGAACTATCAAAGTAAGCTTGACATAGAGTTTTTAACATGAAAAAAAACATAAAGAAGGAGCTTGATAAAGGCCATAACATGCATAGTTTCAAAGATTCCTTCTAAATAGATCAAACTTCAATATTAAATGAACTGAAAAATAAAGGTCAGATGCCAATCCAACAATAGTTTGAGTTAATAATATATAACATGTTAGAGAATAGCAGTCTTCTGTCAACTTTCAATTTTTAAAAAAATCTCTACAAGCTAAGGAAAGCTAAATAACTTTCGAAACTAACTCCTAAAAAAACTAAAACTCTCAAAAATCTTCTTTGCATATGTTGTTGACCCCTATATATAGCTAGAAGAAGAGAACACTGTCATCAACATTCTAGAAAGAAAAACTGCCAAATGCCCGCACCTGATAGCCCAAGATCTGATCTTAGATCTTTCTTAGATAGTAGCAATCTTTGCTCATTAAGTCCTTGTTGATGGGTGTTTTTGCACCTTCTCAACATAGGTAGCACACAAGTATGCTACCTCTCTTGAAAGATAACTTCCTTCAAACGACTTGTAGAAAATTATCCCAAGGTCTCTCGGGTGTCAGATCATGACTTGCAAAAACAAATCAGTGTATTGATGTGATTTGCTGGTAATCACAAAGGGGCATGGACAATTTGCTAAGTTGGAAGGGATTGGATCCTCAAATGGAGTTTCCTAAATTCTAAAAATGAGGCGCAATTGCTGCTAGTTCAAAACAGTAGCCTGAGACTCCATATCTGACATCAGATTTGGCTTTAAAATGATGCTTGAACTATTCCCTAACTAATATTTCAAAAAAAAGCTAAAAGGGATAGGAGAGTTCCTAGACCTATAACTAATGATGAAAAATAATAATGGAGGATGCTACAATGGGCCTTCTTCCTAAAACTAAGTTCCACTTAACCAAAATACCAAACGGTCTCATGAAAATAGTGCTATCTTCTAAGGTTTGCAAATTTTCAGCTGTTCATTCACCATAAAGCATGAAAAAATAGAGACTACACTTGTGTCGCTATTTTTATCCAGCATCACTCTTTGGAGTTTGACTAATCTGGCCTCAAGAAAATCACTACATTGTTGCCCTTTGGATACAGAGGAAGCGTCGCTATATAGTGATGTTGAAGCGATTGTGTCATGTTTTGTCTTTGCAACGTTGTTGTGTCCTGGGAAAGCAAAAAAAAAAATGACGGATATGGCCAAGAAAATGTGTTAATTTTGAGATTTGTGCCCTCCTTCTAGCACCAAAATGTGAATGCTATTACTAGACCTTTTCAAACATGAACAAACAAGTGATCATTAGTCAATAAACAAGTACAAATTAAGCATTCCCTATGAAATTCATTTAAACACAAGAACATGAAAACAAAGTAGAATATCAAATAAACTACTAATGAAATGCTATTCTAAATGCTCAAACCAACATCCCATAGGGTGATTGGTGCTTCTTTGATGTGGAAAGAATCCCTTTCCCAATCCCTTGATAATCTTGATGATGGATGTGTGATGAACAAAATGGCAAGAACCTAGCTATGATGGAGAAATTCTATGCTAACTTGGATGATATTGTGGATAATAACCTTGCTTGCAATTGTGGATCCGTTTTCAATAGAGAAGGTCTCTATTTATAAGGAAGAACGGTTGAAGAGTGAAGAATAGGGAGAATGTGGGATTAAAGATTAGAACAATGACATTGTGCCACTTGTCAACATGCTAGTGAATCTAGAAGGAGATGTGCTCACACATGTGTGAACACATCTTGGGAGATGGGATGTGTAAGAAGAATGAATGCCAAGGTGGATTGTGTAAGAGAATGTGTAAGAGCTATTTAAAGCCAAGGTGGCTTGTGTAAGAGGACAAAATTCCTTTGGGAGGGAAAAGTCAAATGAGTGGAATATTCCAAGAATATACCATTTTGAAAGAAAATAAGGTAATTAGTAAATCAAATAAATTGATTTACATGTGCAACTTGGTTAGTTGACCAAGGTTGACTTACTCCATGGTGGAGTTAAAAGCAAGAGGAAAGGGGGATTAGCATTAGGAGTTAATTAATTTGGGATTAATTAACTTAGATGGAATTAGTTTGATCTGTGACATTTAATTTAAATATTTGAGTTTATTTAAATCAAATGAGAGGATATTGGAACATTAGTATTTTAATTAAATAAATTGATTTATTCAATTAAAGGAAGAACATCATGATTTAATTAAATATAATGATATATTTCATTAAAGAAAGAACATTAGGATGGAGGATGAATAAATCAGATAAAGTTCATTATTTGATTTAAAGAGGAAATTGATGAAATCAATTAATTAAATAAGGATTATTTAATCAATTGGTTAGAATAAAATGATTAGGGAAGAATTGGTGTTAGTTAATCAAAATAAAGTGCATGATATTGATTAGGACAATTTCAAGTTTCTACATTTTGCCCCTCTTTGAAGCAAGGTACCTGCTGCATTGGTTCAAAGAATAACATTGGCAAAATCCAAACTCAATTTTTTTTAAAATTTTTTAAATGCCCCATTGCTGCCCTGGAAGAATGATGCAGAGGGTTAGGTACTTTGAAAGAAACACAAATATTTCAAGGATTAAAGCTTGCAATCTCAAGCTATCTCCCAGGCACCCTAATGGAGACAAGGCTTAATGATGCACTAATCGCTTGTATGCTCTCTTTATGGACCCAAACCCTTGGAACACCCTTAAGAGACTTAAGAAAACTTTTTTTGAATGATTTCAAAGCTCAAATCTCCCTCCGGATTTTCAGGGACAACAAAACCAATTTCAATCTCTAATCCAGGCTACTAGCCCAACTAGGCCTCCCATGTGACAGATTTTGGATTTTGGCATCCTCCAAGTTTTGCAAATACCGAACCTCCAATCTATCAGATATTTCATATGGATTTCTGTGATGAAAACATCATGTCAACTCCTTTGAATCCTAATTGTTCTCGTAAAACCTCACCAAACCCTTTTAAAATTAGCCTTAATTTATGGCCCTATTTTTACAAGCAAACCCTCCTCTTTAAATTTTTCCCCTAACCATGAAACTTTCAGTAGTCTCCTAAAATGACTCAAAACCAAGGAATCCAAGTTTTTAGCCCTCTATGACACATCTATCACGCTCCAGCACAAACCCCTCCTCAGCTTGCCTCAAAAACTAGGGTTTCTTGAAAACTAACCTTCCAATCACTTCCAGAACTTTCTCATTGAATCTACACCATTAGTAAAACATATTTAGTTGATCCAAACTCAAAAACATGCCCCTCATTAAGGCAGATCTTCTGCTGCTACACCCTAGCCTCCATCTTCAAGCACTTTTCCCTTTGACAACTTGGTGTACACCTTGATATTCTTCCTTCCTGAACATTAGTTGGTTAAATCTATATGATACATGTTAGGAATGATCCATTTCACAGGTCACAGCAGCATTATACCTTGAAATGGATCAATCATCCATGAAAATCACCAAAATTAGTGAAAAATCTGCACTTTTTTTAGGACAGTCAGCAATATAATGCAAAGAACTGATTATAAACGTGTATCAGATCATTCAAGAGGTTAATTGAAATTAAATACAGGTTCTTGAACCATCCAATTGATTATAAATTCAAAAGGAATCAATAGATCATCAAAAAGACTCAAGAAAATGCAAGAAAACTATGTTTTTTCACTATTTTCTGTAGCAGTCCGTACAATCACTTCTCCAAATGCCCAACCTCCGTACAAATGACCATTTTTGGGTTATAGAACCATCCCCCAACTGATCCAACTGATTG
Source organism: Sequoia sempervirens (assembly GCA_007258455.2). Taxonomy (NCBI): domain Eukaryota; kingdom Viridiplantae; phylum Streptophyta; class Pinopsida; order Cupressales; family Cupressaceae; genus Sequoia; species Sequoia sempervirens. The sequence continues at coordinate 1,058,186,844 of VDFB02271358.1, forward strand.
GAATTGATTACAATGCATAATTACCTCTAAAACACCTAAAACTCCTTTTCCCGCCTAAACTAAAATTTAAAAATTTGAAATTACAAACTAGAGATTTATTAAAATCTATCACCTAAAAACCATTGGATATTCACTATCCAAGTTTATTTGACCTATTTAAGCATAATATCATTAATCAAAACCCCTAGAACCTAATTTTCCCTTACATTGCATTTTTAATCCAAATTCCTTATCAGGAACCTTGAAACTTTTAACACCCTCATTACACTTATTCATCTCAAATGCCATTATAGGCTTCAATACATCATAATTTATGTTTTGATTTGTTTGGAAGACCCTCCTGACCCCTGCATTCTCCTGGTTCTTGAACAACTCTTTGAAAGCCTTGGGTGCTCCTGCACCAAAGAATTATGTTGGTATACTGCCCCCTTGAGAGATTGGACACAAATTTTAATTTTTGGGTGATGTCTCAAAAAAAGTTGATAAATTGCTCAAAGGGTCCCAAAAGGCTTCAAGATGCTGAAAATATGCCCAAAATGTGAACAAAGATGCACAAAAAACCTTGGTTGGGCAAAAATGGTGAGAGGGGTGCAATACCCTAGTTTGACAGAAAAATTGGGGCAAAAAACCCTAATTTACATGCTTAAATAGGCCTAGAAGGGTCACTTTCCATTCATTTTTGCATTCACACTTGATAAATTCTAATCATTTGAACCCTAACCCTTCTATGAAATGGCACAATGAGTGCTTCCCCAACATGTTTTCGAGCGATTCCACGAGTACCAGAGACTTCTAGGCACAAGACCACCGGTATGTGATTGAAAACCATCTTTGAAACTTATTTTTTAGTGCATTTATTACACGTCAAAGTGTCCAAGTCCCTAGCATCGCTATATAGTGACGCACTAAGTTCAAATTGGCAGCGTTGTAAGGTCAAATAGCGTTGCTAGTGTATATAGTGATGCAGTGTCATGATTTAGCTTTAGGGTTTCATATGTCAAAAAGCGACGCCCATTTTAATAGCAACGCTAATGCCCAATTTGCAATTAGGGTTTTGGTCTTTTCAAATTCCAAAGGGTGATGCCATTGCAAATGGCAACATTGGAGGCTGATTTGACCATCTTAAGAGTATAGCGTCACTATTTAGAGTTTTTCAAATAGCAATGCAATTGCAAACAATGACACATTCGTTGTTTTGGGGTCAAAAAATCCAATTGAGTCAGATTTTTTTTACAATTTTTTTGATGTCATGCACTTCATGAGTGCAAGAGGTGATCCAACCTCTATTTTTGCATGAGCACTAGCCCTCAATCTTGAGCTATCAAATTTGTGTCGGGAGAACCTGGGGAAAATTGAGCTTTGGTACGTAGCCTATTCGCTAGTTATCCAAACACACTTGGTGATGATGACTGCCTTGAGCGAGAGATGGCACAACAAGACCATGTCATTCCACCTTCTGATAGGTGAGGTGACTATGACACTAGAGGACATATGGCAGATCTTGCACTTTCCAATTCATGGCTCACGTGTGATTTATGATATAGATGTCGATGCCAACATCTGTCATGATGTTCTAGATGTAGTGCACTTGATGCTAACCAAGGGTCAGATTAATTTAGATGATTATAGTGGTCAGGTGTCACTTTTCAGGCTCGTTATCGCTTCCATCATAGGTGGACTAGTTGTCCTAGATTGACGGGGTAGATTATTTTGTCTAGGATTCCTGACATGGTGTAGGAGAGCATGCTGAGGTAGAGGACATTATTCACCTAGGGGCTAGTGATGTTGGCCTTGCTATACCATGATCTTCATGATTTTCCATATTGTGATGGTTGAGCTATTGAGACAAGAGTCACCCTACTGCACATTTGGGCATGGGAGCATATCATTGTGCTCCAATTGATTGTTACACTAATTGACATAGATCCTAATGATCTAGTGGTCTTCAGATATGGTGGTGGGATCACTCCGTGACACACTAGACAACTTGGCCTACCTCACTAGTGTCGATTCTTGGACGATATGATAGTGTTTTATTGGTGACCATATATATAGATGTCGGTCTGGTATGATGATGTAATACATCTATTCTATTCCCAAAAAACTCAACTGATGTAGGGGTGGGAGCACAGGATTATAGAGAGGTATCTTCTAGATAGGGTGGCCCGTTAGTTTGGAGAGGTACAGGATCATCCCAATGACAAGTATACTACAATCTTCGCTAGTTCATTCTGAGAGACATCATGGGGGTAGACAATTCTAGTAGATGAGGCAGTAGACAAATTTTGATAGTTGGTTTCTAGGCCATGTGCCTACAACCAGGTTCCACCATATCTGAGGACAATGCATGCATATGATGAGTGGTTTAGACCTCCCCATCGACTAAAAAATCTAGTGACACCGCTTCCACGAGGGAGACCTCAGAGGAGGATAGCCCAAAGGGCATAGGTACATGTGGGACTAGGTGGATAGGATCCTCAATAGCCCCCACATCATCCATAGAGATATCCATAACAGCCACAACAACCACATTAGTCACAATAGCCATGGTAGCTCGGGGATCCATGAGATGCCCAGATTCAACAGTTACAACTGCAGATATAGGTGCTGATAGGTGAGTGGGATTAGGCTAGGCAATAGGTCCAGGTGGTGACCTTAGAGAGAGATTTAGCTAGGCAGTAGGCCCAATCCCTTACTATTGAGAGGGACCATGAGTGTTAGTAGAGGCAGGCTATAGAGTTACAGTTGGTCCAGGAGGTTGGTCGCTAACACCAGTTAGAGAGTATGATTGCTTCGTCCCAAGCAAGGACCATTCCTACGAGGATGTATCGGGAGGCTACTCGTGGGGCAGCATATTATAGAAAATTATATCACTAGGATGTTCCTATATCCATCCAACAACCAAACTACTCTTAGCAAACAGGTGCTCACCACACAGACGAACAACTAGAGAGGCAAGCCCGTGAGGGGAGCAACCATTAGGGCTAGCTGATGTGCACAATTTTGGATTAGTGCTTGATTTTTTTATATTCATGGGCTCCTTTTTTATAGGCCCACCGGATATTTGTACCATGATTGATGTACATACATTTGAGTCAGATTTTCTACCATGACAGTGATAATTTATATATATATATATATGATACCGATTCGATTGATTCATGATGTGATGTGTCTACTTTATTTATGATTTATGTATGGATATATGTAATGTGATGCTTTATGGATATGATATAATGTATTGTTGTTTATTTTTTGTGAGATGTTATGTGATGGATGAGTATGATATGCCGATGTTTAGGGATGCAAATGTTTATGATATGCAATGGTTTTTAAGATGCTTATAATTAAAAATCTATATTATTCACCACAACTCAAATGAGAGTACAAAATGGATGATATTATATGCTATGATTATGAGATGTACATATGCTAATGGTTTGTGGATGCAGGATGGATGCATTAACGATGTTTTGGTTGATTGTCATGATACCGGGTTAGCACGAAGAGAAGAAAGAAGGAGGATGAAAAAAAGGATCCAACAAGTCTATGATTTGGCGAGACTTTATTAGAGATAATGTTGTTTTGCTTATCAGAGATTGGGAACATACAAGGGCACTACTTTCCTTATGTTGGATAACACACATAGATACGATGCATCAAGGTACAAGTGACTAGGATGGTGTTGTATCTAGTGCGATGGACTTTGAATTTGACAAGCAGATAGGAGTATTATTTTTCATACCTAACATATGGAAACCTTACTAGGATGTATTTTAGAAAATTTCAAGACATATTGGACCAAAACACAGAAAGGCATAACCTAACCATGTCATAGTCAACAAGCTATTTCAAAACATCTTCCATACACCTAACAAAGCAAGTATTCACCAAGTTATATTACAAGAACATCTAGCAAGCACATCAAATGAAAGATAAAGATCAATTCCCCATTCCTTTCTCTCTAAATCATTTTGATAGACATCATTGAGAGGTCATTGGAATGAGTGTAATAAGATAAATCAACAAAAAAGATCAAGTACATAAACAAGCCAGTTTTCTTCATATACCTAGCCAAGACTAAACTATAGTGATGCTTGATGTTGATATCCATTGTAGGAAGGATGCAGCCTAGGACATGGTGTTATCAGATGATGGCAAGATAAATTGCATGATAGACTATTGATACCAAGATTTGACTGACTTGTTGACCTATTGACCTATACTTCAGACTTGTACTGTTTGAGTTCACACTTTCAATCTTGTTATACTTGTTTCTTATTGTTTTTTCGAAGGTTGGGGATGACAATTATTTATTGTGAGTGGACGTTTATTATGGGTGAAAGTAGAATGGGGTGGATTTTCTTAGTGTTTTGAAATGTTTTGAGACTATTTTGGGGTTTTCAAGGTGTTTTACAAATGTTTTGATTTTCAAATTTTCCACTGTTTTTGTATTTTTATGAGAGTTAGACAAAGAACCTAACCTAAGGACTTATCCTAGGGGCCTTGGGGGCTGATCATATATTATCCTTTCCTACGTTATACATGCAGAGACCACCTAGTTCTAACTAACAGACCCATTTATTGATGAGATATGAACAAATAGATTGCCAGTTTATTATGAGAGAATCCTAAAGGATTGACCTAATGTGTCTTGTGGGCACATCAGTAATGGCCTTGCCTATGTTCAAGCTCAGAGACCCATAGTTTGACATGATGAATCTTTTTTTTTTACCCTTTTTTTTCTTGACCTGTTTTTGGATTTTTTTGATATGATTTCAATCTTTTTGGGTTTTCTGATTTTATGAATGTTTTTTGGATTTTATGATTTTCTAAGTGTTTTTGGATTTTCTGATTTTAGGAAGATTTTGAGAATATACACGAATCCAATCCGATGCAAGTATACCCCCATTGTGATGTGATAGACTACTTTGATATAAGTAGGACAAATTGACCTTAGGAATGTGCCAAGTAGCTCTAGGAGGGAACATGATACAAACATAGGATCAAACTATGATGCAGACATGGATGAGTGATGAAAGGATCAATGGAATGTGATCGGTGGAAGTGATACAGAACAAGCCGATGGATTCCCTAGTGGATGGAAGGTGCTTTATTTACACAAGGCATCTGTTTTCCAAGTTTTCACCAAGGTACTTTCCCAAAGTGCTACCGAACTGGTTCTCACTAGAGGATGATTTTTCTTTTTACTTTTTTCAATCCTTATTTTATTTTATTTTTTTTGTATTTTTTTGTATTTTTGATTTATACCTTGTAAGCCTAGGCATAGAATTTCTTGAGATGGGAGCTATTGATAGGCTCCTGCAAAGGCTCACCTTCTAGTGTTGATAATTGATATGCCCCTGACTTGTAGCTTGCTGTGATGACAAAGGGTCCCAACTAGTTGGGTTCAAATTTTCCCTTGCTATCCAGATTGGGCACATTTTTTTGATTCTCTTTTAGCACAAGCTTGCCAACTTGGAAAGACCAGTTCTTGGTTTTCTTATTGTAACTCCTTTTAAGGTGGTTATGATAAACTTGTAGGTGGTTCAAGGCATCCACATGCCACTCATCTAGTAGTTCTAGCTCATTCAACTGTGACACCTGATATTCTTCATCAATAATGAGGTTCTACAATGATATTCTCAAGGACAGGAGCTCAATCTCAATGGGAAGGATAACTTCTAATCCATAGACTAGGGAGAAAGGGGTGGCTCCGGTAGGTGTGTGAATACTTGTTCAATAGGCCCATAAGGTGGGATTTAGCTGTAAGTTCTAGTCATGACTAGCTTCATTGAAATTTTTCTTTAGGATCTTGAGCATGGTTTTATTCATAGCCTCGGCTTGGCCATTTCCTTAGGGGTAGTATGGGGTGAAGAAGCAATGTTGGATATTGAATTTTTTGCATAGCTCACCAACATCCTGATTCTTGAAAGGTGTCCAAATATCTAAGATAAGGGCTTGGGGAACACCGTAAAGGTAAATGATGTAATTTAGGATGAACTTGGAGATTTGATTCCCTATGATGTAGGTCATGGGTATGGCCTCTACCCACTTTGTAAAATACTTTGTGGTGGTGATAATCAACTTATGGTCATTGGATGAGGTGGGAGTGATTTTTCCAATGAGATCGAGCCCCCATTGTGAAAAGGGCCAAGGTGTTATGAGTTGGTGCATGGATGAGGTCCCCATGCTATTGACATTGCAAACACTTTTAGACATAGTTATGAGCTTCTCTCTCCATATTAGGTCAATAGTATCCTATCCTTAGAAGTTTCTTGGCCAAGGTTGTACCACTAGAATGCGAACGACATATGCCATTGTGTACCTCAGTTAAAGAAGTCAAATATTCTTTAGGGTTAAGGAATCTCAAAAGGGTTCCCTCAATACTCCTATGGTACAGGGTGCCTCCTAAGATGACAAACCAATATGACTTCTTAATGAAAGTGCCTTCGAAGTTTGGGGTGATATTAGCAGGGAGGACTCCTAAATTCAGATAGGTGTAGATGTCATGGTACCAAGGATCACCAAGACCAACGATTTCACACACAAACTCAAAATTCATTACCTTGAAGGTTGGGACGAGAAGATTCTCTATCATAAATTCATGCTTAGGGACATTTCGGGGGATTTTTAACAATGATCCAATGGTAGCCATGGAATCTGTTGCTCTATTGTTTTCCCTTGGCATTTGCTCGAATGTGATGTCAATGAAGAGTTCCTTAAGGTCCTCCACCAGTTTCTTATATGAGGTCAGCCTGTCATCCTTTGTTTGGTATTCATCATTAACTTGATTGATGATGAGCTGAGAGTCCCCATAGACCTTAAGCACCATGATCTACCATTGTACTGCAATCCATAGTCCTATGACCAAAGCTTCATATTTAGTGATGTTGTTGGTGCAAGGGAAGGACAATCTATATGATCTTGGGATGCAATCTCCTTGTGGGGTGATAAAAAAGATTTCAGCCCCTAATCCATGTTGTGTATGTGACCCATCAAAGTACACCTTCCAATGGTCTATCACAATGAGATTGAAGATGGACTCATATGGAAACTCTGACACCAATGGGTTCTCTACATACATGGGAGCTTTCGCTAGCTAATCTGCAATCACTTTTCCCTTGATATCCTTCTGATCCACATAGTCAATGCCATATTTTGTCAGCATCATGACCCATTTAACCATTCATCCAGAGAGGGTTGCCTTTGATAACAGATACTTCATGGGGTATATCTTGTCTATAAGCTTTATCTAATGGGCCAACATGTAATGTATAAATTTCTAAGAAGCAAACGCCACTACTAGATAATCCTTTTCAATAAATGTGTAATTTAGTTCATTCCCTACTAAGGTTCTGCTGATATAATAGATAGCCCTCTCCTTCCCTGTTTTATCATGTTGTGTGAGGAGATCATCGAGAGTTGTAGTTGTGGATAATATGTAGAGTATAAGTGGCTTATATGAGATTGGCGACATGAGAACTGGTTGTGTTAGTAGAAATTCTTTGATCTTATTAAATTCATGATCACATTTCTCATCCCATTTGTATGCTACCCCCTTGTGGAGTAGATGAGAATATGGGATACTCTTGTCTATTAACTGGGTGATGAATTTTTGGATGGATTGAAGTATCCCCTGTAGACCCCTTAACTATTTTAATGTTCTTGGCACCTCCATGTCAAGAATGGATTTGACTTTAGCAGGGTCGATCTCTATTCCTCTCTTCAATACAATGTACCCAAGAAGCTTTCCTGATGTAATACCAAAGACACTTTTTTGGATTAAGACATACCTTGTACTCTTCTAGTCTGTCAAAAATATGACCAAGTGTTGCTACGTGTTCTTGACACCTTTTGGACTTGGCTAATATGTCATCAACATAATCTTCCACATACTTATGGATCATGTCATGAAAAATTAAAGTCATTTCCATTTGATATGTTTCCCCACCATTCTTCAATCTAAATGGCATCATGTTCCAGTAGTAAATCCCCCATGGACAAGTGAAGGTTTTTTTGTGCTGGCCATCTTTGGCTATCATGATCTAATTGTATTTGGAGAATCCATCCATTAATGATAACATCTCATGCCCTGCCATTAGGTCTATGATCATGTCTATGTTAGGAAGGGGGAAGTCATCCTTCAGGAATGCTTTGTTCAGGTCCCTAAACTATGTGTAGATACAGATGCCCCTAGTGGGATTAGAGATAGGTAAAATATTTGAAACCCATTCTAGATAGTCAATGGGACATATGAAGCCAACATCCAGAATTTTTTGTAGCTCTAGCTTGACTAATAATGCAATCTAGGGATGCATCTTTCTCAGTTTTTATCTTATCGACTTTGCTTCTACATAAAATGCTAGGTGATGGACCACGACATTTGGATCAAGGTCGGGCATGTCAGCATAGGTCCATGCAAAATTGACTTTCCTTGCCTTGATAAATGCAACCAAAAATTCTTGTTCTTTGGTTAAGAGGGATTCAACATAGAAGGTGATGTGTGGTATCTCTTCGGTCCCAAGGTTACTGGATTGCAGTTTTCTGCTAGAACTATCAATTTCTCCTTGTGAATGAAACTAAGGGGAAGATTGAATCCCTCATCCTTTGGCACCTCAAAGATGTTTTCACCATCATATGCACCCTTTATTTTTACTATTTTCGAGTTAGAAAGTGCCACAGTGTGGTTTTCACTTAGAGACCTAGACATGATTCTTAAATTTTAAATTTTGTGACTGAGGGATTCAATTGTTTCCCTATAGTATGCATGTGTGTCTAGCTCAATATCAAATCCTGCCTTGTGATTATAATATGGTATAGTATCCCTCAGTCCCATGAATTATGAGAGATCCTCATTTTTTTTAATGTGTCCAGGATTGATGGTCCTCGTTGCTCATAATTTTTGAGTTGGGGATGGACAAGACTTAGTTCAGTGGTTTTGTTACTCAACTCAAAAAATAGGGTACTGATCATAAAGAGGGAGGAATCCTCGAATAACAAGGGCAGGTCTGAGATGGTATTTTCATCGGATACGTTGGTTATATCGAATGTATAATTATCTAGGGGAAGGCCAATGGATACTAGTAACCAAGGGGGAGCTTTGCCTATTTTGATTAGGGCACCCTTGCCACATATGGTTATTTATAGAGGGGTACATCCAAGGCCAATATTTTTAAGGCACCTTTCAGTAATAATGAGCTCAAAGAGTCCATTATCATTTTTCCCAAGTTTTTCATTTTTGTTATAACCCCAACCGAACATTACTTGAAGTCCCTTGTTACTTTCCTCCATGGGGAGATCTGGTAAGGGTCTTTCATCTTGATATAACATGCTTGATTCATATTTTTTATTCACCACTTTATTGTTGAGGTTTTCCCACTTTTTGAAAGGGGAGAGTATTGTTGTGGAGGTCTAAGGACTTGGGTCAATTGGATGTGGTATCCCAAGAGATCTAGGAGATTGAGGTAACTCTCCTACCAGAAAGGCACCTTTTTCATTTTATAATCCCCACATCCATTATCTTGAATCATAACCTTAATGACTGAGACACTCAGAATGGTAGGTGTCTTTTTCTCAAAGGTGGAGGCTAGGGTGGATGGATCAATGTAAGGTGGTGTAGGTCCCTCATCATTTTTTAGGACTTGGGGGATTTTGTAATATTTGGCCTCTAGGATTTTGCAATAAGAAAAGGGCTTTGGGTCACCATGGATTGTAACCTCTTAGTTTTGGAATAGGAATTTTATACATTAATGTAAGGTGGATGCGATAGCTTACATGCCATGGATCCATGGATGACCAAAGAGAATGTTATAAGGGAGTTATAGGTCAAGAACCTAGCAGGTGGTGTCCATGATAGCTGGTCCTACTTGGATAGGGATTTGAATGGTACCTTGAGCCACCCTTTCTTGATCATCATAAGACCATATTGTGATACCTTCTCCCTTTTCAATCACATCCTTAGAGAATCCCAGATTCTTTACTAATTTCAAGGTACAAATATTTAGACCCGCACCTCCATCCACCAAGAGTTGTTTGACTTTATTCTTGTGTACCAAGACTTCAAGATGAAGTGCACAGTTATGTGAGGGTTGAGTTTGAAGATCCTTCTTAGAGAATGTGAGGAGGTGTGGAGTAGTGATATGTCTCACCATAGCTTGAAATTGGTTTGCATCAAGGTCCATGGGAACCGAGGATGCAACCAATGCCTTTTCTAAGATGTCCCTATGTGCGGGCGAAATTTTTAGTAACTCCATGATGGAAATCAAGGTGGGGGTCTTCTTCAATTAACCAAAGACACTATAACCACTAGGTTTGATTCTATGATTAGTAGGTAAAGCTTTTGTTGGTTGTGGGCCTAGAATCATAATTTTTCCACCGCTTGTGGTGACTCCACAATCAACTTTAGGTCTGTTGATACTGATAATAGATACCCACTCATCTAATGATGCCACAACATGGCCATAAATGTGGTTGAAATTTCCATACTTCCTTTTACCATCGTTGTTTCCTTTATTGTGATCAGGCATCGGATTCATATATATCTTTAGGTCTTGGTTTCCTATGGGTTGTTCAACAATGATGGTTTTGTTATCAATGAGGTCCTGGACCAAGTTCTTGATTCCCATACAACTAAGTTAAACAGGCGCAATACAACTAAGAGCGGGGGTGAATCAATTGTCACACAATTCAAACTTAAAACTTCAACACTTATCAATTCCACAACCACATTGTTCTGTTATTAAGATCATGAAACACAAATAACAAAAAGAAAATCAACACAATGAACACCAAATTTTTACGTGGAAAATCAAATAAGGGAAAAACCATGGTGAGGGTTAACTCACAATATAAAATATTATAGAACTGAATACAAAGGCTCATTGCCAAGGGTTCACTACCTAGAAGAGGATGCACTATCTAAGTACAAAGCCTCACTGCCTACAGAAAGGACTCACTGTCCAACAAGGAGGGTCATTGCCTACATATACAAAAGAGAACAAAAAGATCCACCAAAACAATTAACACACATTCACATCTTTGAATTAGGATTGTAGAAACTTTTAGCTCACTGCCTTCAAGAATCCAACACAATGAAGTACTGATGTCTCAACTCACTCACACACACTTTTTCTCTTATGATTTTTGGCTCACTTTCATCACTTTGCATCACACTATCATACAACTCTTCACAATTCGACTTGTGTTTATACCATCTACAACCTTAGAAACTTTCTCCATTGTCAACCACAAATACCTTATTTCATAAATTCAAATTAGGTCGACAACTCAAAATTCCCACAGTGGAAAGGAATAAGAGTGGACCAATAAAAATATTTTTCCAAGATAAAAAATAATATCTCGAATCAACCACATGCTTCCTTAATTATATTTTATTCTTTGAATGAAGTGTAAACACTAGGTCAACAAACCTAATGAAAACACAAATGATCAATGATTTACATGCTTCCCAACAAGATGACATGCGAAATCCACAACACACTTCATTATGCACGAGAATACATCTCAGATTTCTTCAGATACATCCACAACAAAAACAATATGCTTCAAACACTGAACACTTTTCACCAATTCATGTGAACTATGCAAACCCACATGGGAACATAGAAACATGACTTTTGGCTTACCAAACTTCAACCTTCTTTGCTAAAACCCAGAGAACACCATCTTAAGACATATCCTAGATCTACAAGATCTGAAACAAAACAATGGAGGATTGTGAAGCAGAAACATTTCTCTCAGTCCATAGAAGATCAACGTTGCCAGAAGAATTCACACACCGGTGAACATAACTTTCACATACCATCACACTAGAAGCTAAAACTTGGGATATATCACCACAAGATCACCATTATCAGATATTCAAATCCCCACAAGCATATGATCAATACAGGAGAAATGTGGAGCACCTTCATCACTCTGACTTCTCTTCTTTATTAATTTTCTCAAAAGCACTTAGAAACACATCAACATAGCACATTTGCAATGACATAAAGATAGCTCCATGTACTCACAACATCTCAACAATATCTGAACTATACATGTACACTTTTCAACATATTGAACTGTGTTGACATCATTGACAACATCAATGAAAAAACCACCAAACTAGCTCATAATTGCAACAAACTATTAGTTGTGTGTCCCTTGATTTTATGAAAATTACAAAGATATTTATCATTATACCACGTAGGTTTAACTTGGGGTTCCTAATAATTTTCAATGACTTGGATTGTGATGATCTTTTCCTGAAATAGTTGCCTTATGACAGATTCGAGGGGTTCCCCTAGTGGTGTATATCTTCATTTTGGGGGATACTTATTCCTCGTGGATGGTACACTTTGATCATTAAGATTATTGAAATTTTGATTATGGGATGGTTTTTGTGATGTTGATGGGTGGTTTTTGATATGTTTTTCCTTGGGGCACTGATGACAACTTTGGCGTCAACCATCGTTGGTAACATTCTTGTTTTTCTCCCACGTGCAAGGTTTATCATTATAGCTCATTGAAGGTTGATTATCTTGATATGTGGGTGTGCCTCCTTGCATTATAAGGTCTCTTTCTGTGTTGAGCACCTTAGGAATCAATTGATCAAAGGTGGTTATGCATTGCATTTTTATATGAAAGGAAAAGGTCCCTTCAAGGTTGGAGATGATGATCCCAACTTGTTCCTCTGGAATGACCCATTTTCTTTTATTAGCCTTAGATCTCCAACATTGTAGGAAGGCTACAAATGTTTCTCCCTTATGTTGTTTTAAGCTAGATAATTCATCTAGGCTTACATCTACACCCAAGTTGAATGAATAGTTTTCAATGAATAGGTCCACAATTTCTTGGAATTTTTTAATACCAATGGGGAGATGAGAGAACCATTCCATCACTGGTCCAACCAGGCTTCAAGGGAAGAGTCACATCAAATAAGAATCATTACATGCGACCTCCATACAATGTACGTGGAATTCCCTAATGTGGTCTTCAGGATTTCCAGTCCCACAATACTTGTCAAATTTTAGGATTTCGAAGCCTGGAGGAAATGGAACCATTGCAATGCTTTTTTCAAATGGATAGGGGCACAAGTTCCCTTGAGTTTTCTTGGTATTTCTTGATTGCATGTCCAACACCTGTTGTGAGAGTAGTTTAACTTGTGCTGATAAGTCATTTTACAGATCAGGTGGTGGGATGTATTGTTGATGGTGTTTTCTGCACAGCAACAACTCAAACAGAAAATGATATTCTATCTCTCTTGAAAGATAATCTTCAACAATAAATTGCTGAAAATCACCCCAAGGTCTCTCGGGTGTCAGGTCATGACGATGCATAAACAACTCAGATAATATGTGAAAATGTTGGTAATCACAATTGGACCTTACTACAAGCAAACTGTATCTCTCCAATTTATCAAATTCTGCAATATTATGATCTTAAATCCTAGATCTAACCAAGTAATAAAGAAATAGCAAAAGATGAAGGTGAAAGAGATATAATGAAATCTAAACTATTTCTAAATTGAACAATGCCAATGATAAACAACTGGAACATACCAATCTCAAATAACCAATTCCTGCTTAACCCACAATGGAATATCACAAGAAAGGTGCAATCTTCTAAGGTGTACAGATTTTCAAATCATAGACATTCATCCACAATCGAACTGAGCACAAATATATGTATGGTCCAGGTTGACTTCACCAGCCTACTACAATCAGATAGTTACTGGGAGTATAGACCAGAGATTGCTACAAACACTCCAAGTATGAAACCATAAACATTATTCACCAAACTAATCTAGTTCTAAATTTAACATCAAATCTTATATCTTCAAGCAATTTCAAAAGATGGAACAATAGGAACCATGCAAGATAAACTAACACAAAAGAATTCACCAGAAACCACAATTCCTTCAATTGTATTAGATCACCAAAATGTAGCAACAATTCCACTATTCTATGTTACAACATTTGCTCCAAAGAACTAACTACTATCTCTACTACAGAATGCTCTAGCTCTTTCTTAATCTAACTTGTCTCTATTATCTGTTTAACTCCTCACAAATGAGGCACAAATGCCATTTATAGAGAACCCTCAAAACATGTCGGCCTAGCCAAACATTTACAAAATAAAATAGCCAAAACAAGTCGGCCTCAAGAATTTCAAAATAAGGCACACATTAAATGCTGATACATCATCAAGGTCGGCCAAAACACACTCCTCAATGCAACCCGGATCAACACATGCCCTACAATAATAGGGAAGCACAAATCACAAAGTTAACATTAATTGTTGCCTCCCTTATCCTTATTCTGATCCAACGATTCATGAACCTCCAAAAACACCTTATCCAGCTCAGCAACAGGTGGCAAGGGTAGGACTTTGAGCCGACATTCAATTGATCCAATTTCTTCCCTTGACCGCTTGACTGTTGTATCCCAATCACCCCTATATGCTAAGTACTTATCCACCATAGATAGATAAGTAGCCGCATCATCCAATTGGTGCCCAGTCATAGAATTTTTCAGTATCAGGGGCATAGACAGCATGCCACCATTCCCTCAATTGTTCCAAGCTTAAGTACTTAGGGGCGATCTTCCTCCTGCCCGTCATTACCTCAAAGAAGGTGATGCATCCATCATGAACACTAGTTAAATCACCATCCATCTGCTTCCTTTGCTTATAAATCTTCTTGATGGTTTTCTGTTGGATTTGCAGGGCTTCAAACCACTCCCAAGGCTCATTAACCCTAGATGAAGGAAGGATTCCATCAACAACTAACTAATCCCTACCATACTCCATGATTGCTTTGGTTTTCTGCAATAAGAGATCAGTGTCCTTATCTTGAGATAAAAGATAATCCAATAAATCCTTAGCCCTTACTGCATCCTTTCCAGATGAAAGGATCTCTTTTATTGCATCATCTCCCTTAACTTGTACCTCCTTTAACCAATTTACTGTAGCCAAAGTAGAAGCTTTCATTTTTTCCATTTTAGAGATGGTCTCCTTCGGCAAGAAGCTAGCAGCAGCAAAGGAGGATGGGTGAAAAGACTGCAAAGGCTTCATTAAATCTTCCAAACATTTCTTAAGCCTTTCATTCTCTTTCTTTAATTCATGTCTAGACTATGTTTCCTTCCTCATTCTCTCTATTATCACTGCACTGGACCCCTCATATTCTTCAATGTCTTGCTCCATAGAAGCAAGCCCAAGATTGATAGTCTATACATCATAATCTTTCCCAGTGACCTCATCTCTACTTTTATCAACGGCAGGGGTAGCAATGTGAATGACCCCATTACTAGCTTCATCTCTTTCAATCTTGGAAACCACCTTGGCTACCTTCTTCTTCTTACCCTTTCCAATTTTGGCCAACATTTCATCCCAGTTGAGAGGAGTGTCCTCAACAATGACCTATTTCCTTCTGATTTCTTTATCTAGCCAATCTAGAACAGCAGGATCCACCTGGATTTCATCCTTCTTGACCTCTTCATGTTGCTCTACCATCTCATCCCTTTCCTTTTCAGGAGACTGACCACCTTTGTTTTCCAACTCTGGCTCTTCTTCTTGCAGGGGCGATGGAGTCCTAACAAGGACATCCTCCTTCTTAGTAGATCTATTATCTTTGCTATTGGTAGGAGAATCCTCATACCGAACCAATGGGGAGTGATGCACCTCCACATGTCCTTCCTCAAACTCAGCAGTTGCACCATAAAGTTCTCCATCCTTAAATGGTTTTGCTTCCTCACTGGTCTCATGCTCTTCATGAGTCATTTGCTTAGGTATACCCAATGAAGGAGAGGTATCCTTATGTTGCTCTACAGTGGCTACCATTGGAAGAGGATCCGCCTTTTGCATAGTCTCCCTGGGAGATGGAGTTCTTGACCTTCTCGAGTAAACCTGAGTTTTCTCTCCTGAACTCTCCACATCAACCACATGAGGGTCCACCTTATCCTTAGAAGTCTCTGGATCCTTCTTCTTAGAAGCATTGGTTGTCCTTATTCTTTTTGGCTCCGGAGGAATGTCTACTTTCTTTGCTTTCTCAAATTCTTCCTCTTCAACAGACTTACCTATTTTCATAGTACGACTCCTCTTCTTTCCCCTAGGTTTTCTTTTCTTTTCTAGCTCATCTTCCTTAGGGCCTCTAATTTTAATCTTAAAAGGTGAGACTACCTTAGTTATGCCTGCAAAATCATCCTCTCCTGACTCCTCTGAAGTGGAATGAGCATTCAAATTTCCCATCAAATTGAAAGTATAGGGTACCCTCTCGTTCTCCAATTCCCATACTTTATGCTTCAACAATGACTTTGTGGATTTCAGAATGGGAGCCATCAATTCCTCCAACTCAGTTATTTCCTTTTCTGACCAGTTTATATCTCCAATGGGCCTATCCTTGACTGATTCAAATGCATGATCCTGGACTAAATTTCCATCATCCTCCAATTGATCAGGAATCAACTTGACATTGTACATTCTGATCACATCAGTCAAAAGCCTAGAATACCTTTTCTTTCTCACCTCAAAGTCATCTTTGCTATTCACCCAGTAGTCCTCTAGATCATCCTTGTGGTGATATTCTTTAGTAGCCTTCTTCTGTGCTTCAACAATAATATCAAAGCCTACCCTCTTAGAGTGGAAAGAGAAACCATAAGTACTCAACTCCTCCATTGATGCATGAGCTAATTGGATTGAAGGGAAAACCTCACTTATACCAATTTTCAAAGGAAAGTCCCCACCAAACCCTATTTTGTGCTTCTCTCTTTTAACAATAACATCAAAATCACATATATGTCGGGTAACCTCCAAAATTATGATATGGTCAATAGGATATCTTGGCAGTCTGTATGGAGTGGTGGGACATCCATCAATTCTGATATAGGAGAAGGTGGGGAATTGTATAAACCAGGCTCCATATCCTTTAATTAATTCTTTAGCTCCATCAGAAATTCACACATGTTCTGCATTCTAAAGCAACCTAGTAATATGCATAGTAAATGCATCATTTGCTCTTCTATAATTTTGATTCCCTAGGTGTAGTTCAAGGTATACCTCATAGATGACATCCTGTCCAAATGTTCCTTTTGGATTCAATCCCCTGTATGGATAAAATCTAGCAATTATGTATATCACATAAGAGGACATGGTGAGTTTCTTTGATTCCAGCACATCTCTCATTTGTCTATCAATCATTGCACTGATAATCCCTGCCCATTGATAATTGATGCCCTGTTCAATCTTGTTGATGACATGCACCATCCAGTTCTCCAACACCCTAGCACTCTTCAAGCCAGCTACCCTACTCAACAATGTGATTGCATCATATATATCTTGTCTGAACTTGATCCTGTGTAGCTGTTTAGGCAGCTTGGAGAAATGATATTTCGGCTTTTCAAGCCAGGAATTGATCATCTGTTGGGCTTTGGTAGGCTCATCCTCATAGTAAGTCCTCGCCAAATCCATGTCCAAGGCACATACACATGGTAAGTCTAGCATATCAAATGCCTGGGCAATGGAAACTGGATTAAAGATAGCCAACACTCTCCCATCAGTGCTAACAAAACTCTGAGTATCAAATTCATAGTGTCGAGCACACTCCAATATTAGCTCGTAGCACTAAATTGCAGGAGGAAATCCGGCCACATGAGCCAAGTCCGGATTTCACCATTCCCTTGGTCAGGATTGATAAATCCCTCTGAGCTAACCTTTCTTTGAACTCTTCATATCTCCAAGCTCCTACATTGGTATCTGAGACCTCTAACTAGACCGAAGCCACCTTACTATCTGGTAATTGACTCTTCACATCCA
>VDFB02271358.1:1058204757-1058233743 GCA_007258455.2 Sequoia sempervirens
GCTCATATGCTCCCATTCAACATGGGCTTCACACATACAAAAATATGCAACTCAACCTTCCACATCATTCCAGCAACATCTAGATATGCAACCACAAACTCTCTAAATCCCCCCTTCACCAAATTACAAGCATCATTATATAAAAATTGTGTGCAAAGAAACCACTATTGGTTTCTCAAAACAACCTCCACTAAACCACCATGAAAACCTATCACTTTATACCAATCAATGCTCTGTCATTTGTTAGAATTTTTTTAAAATGGTTTTTGGGTTTGGTGTACGTCGTTTTTAGCTTTCTAAATCATTTTGAAATTCTTAATTTTGTTATTGTATGAGAAAGTTATGGCCGTTTTACTGAGACTAGGTCTCATGATTATGACCCAGACAATCTTTTTATCTTTCTCCAAAAATAATAAAATGCCAATCAAACCTCCAAAATGTGCATTATTCCTTCCTGACATGGATTTCCTCTTTTTTCATGTGCATTCAATGTTCAATTCAAAATTTTATTTCCTCTCTCCAACCCACTCTTTCCACTCTCCCTTAACACCTTGCATTCCAATCTTGCAATAAAATACAAATTCAAATTTCAAAGTGGAGTTACAAAGCATATTAAATGCCCACTCCAAGTTTGGGTGAGATTTTCCCTTTTGGAAAATTAACATCTTTCAAAAAATTTAAAACAATATAAAAAAAAGTGTCTTGTAGTGGCTAGTACTTGCCTTTATAGTATTTTAAATTTAATAAAAATAAATGTAAGTTTTGTTAATGTGAATAAAACTAAATGTTAATTTTGTTAATTATAATATTAATATAATATTTAAAAATGTCACATTAATGTTAATTTTTATTAAAATTATATAAAAAATTAACATTATAATGTAAATTGTATGATAATGCATGTTTAAGTTAATAGAATAAAAGGTATTATAAATATATTATAAATATAAAAAATAAATCAAATGATAGTATAATATAATTAAAAGAAAAAAATGATAATTATATAAATATTAAATTTATCTAATAATTATGTTACATAATAATATGTATAATACACTATAAATTTATTATATTATATTAAATAATATTTATTGATTATATAATAAAAAAATTTAAAAGAAAATTTTAAATTATTTTATATTAAATAAAATATAAATAAAATGAAATGATTATATAGTATAAGTATATAAAAGAATTAAATAATTATTATTTAAACATAAAATTTATATAATAGTTTTGTGCAATAATGATGAAAGTTATATAAACAATGGTTGAATGTAGCCAAAATAATAGTTCTTAATAATAGTTTATTTTCACTTTTTTTAAAAATCCTCCAATAACACACACAACTTCTTAGCCAATCATATTGATGAAAAATAATTTTTATTATTTATAAAATTAAATATTTTACAAGTCCACTTTACAAAATTTAATTTAATTTTTTTCAAAATAAATTATTGTTTTTGATAGGTTGAAAGCTAACTTATTAATAACTAATTAACTAAGAAAAATAAAACTCATTGCAATAGTATTTCCTATGACAAGTACTAATAAATCAAATTGATAATTTGTTTTTTCGAGAATCCATCATCAAATTTTGCTATGTTGGAAGAGTTGAAAATTTCAACAATTTGCACCTGCAACCAAAAATCAAAATAAAACACTTGCATAAAACTTTTAACTATTTTTGGTTGTGCAGGATTGCTTCCTACCCCTGGATGCTCTTGCATCACTAATGTAACTGATTCTAGATACAAAACTTGGGAGGGTGAAGGCAAAATGTTGCTGACTCAAGATAGGCAATGGTAATGGTGTTTCAGTGTGTGTCACTTTTTGCTTCATTACCTATTTATTTATCAACCAATTAGTCCTAGCATAATATCAACTAATTAAGTTGTTTAAGAGGTTCCCCAAACCAAGTGGTATTCATTTAATCCTAGCATACGCAATTCACTTGGCTATGAACAATGATGGTAATATCTTCAATCAAACACTTACTGCTTTTTCCCCTTTTGAACATGTTTATGTATGTTTCATAGCTACATCTATCCTAATGGTAACATGCACCTTCTTTTACATTTCTTCTATATCTTTAGGCTCTATTTGTTGATAGTGTTTTCTGCACAACAACAACTCAAACAAGATACAGGTATTATATCTCTCTTGAAAGGAAAATCTATTTTAGCAAGCCTCAAGAGATAACCCCAAGGTCTCTAATGTCAGGTCTTGACAAAACAAAAACAACTCGGTGATAAATGTGAAAATGTTGGTAATTACAAGGGCCCTACAAATGAACAATGTTGGAAGTATACTTTCATCAAATGTAACAATATGGTGATGCCTTCAATCCTAAAACTAACCTAGATATAAAGAAACAACAAAAAAAGGGATGAGAGAGATTCTATTCTAAACTAATTCTTAAGATTGATCACAACAATGATGAATGTTGCAAATGGATAGATCTCCAATAAAACCAATCTCTACTTGATCAAGGACAAGCCCACATCTTTACAGAAACACAAAGTTTTCCAAATCAACAATCCAATTGTATTAACTTCTCCAACATTAAATAACAATTTACAGTCTCTCTCCTCTCCTACAGCTACTATCTTGCATAATCTAACTCCTAACTTAGCCAATTCTGGCTTTTACATCTTCTAATAAGCTCTTCTAACCTAGTCTAACCTCTTACAAATGAGAAGGCACTGACCTTTTATAGAAAATTACATTTTGAATCAAAGGTTAGGATTAAATCAATCCAATGGCTGCAATTGCATTTCTAGAAGCATCAAGCTGTTATATTTAATTTGGGAGCTCATGGTACATCATCATCCAATTGCATAAAAGCAGTTACATCATGGAACAATGAGAAAACAATATTATGCCAACTTGTCATTAATGAAAATTCTAATTTGATGATGAAATCAACTTCACATGTCTTCCAGAAACTCCTTCCAGCTGTAGATAGTTTGGGCATGGATTCTTATGCAAGCCCCACTTTTAATATTTGAATTGAACTCTTCCAGATTTCCCTTTTGGCACAAATCTATATGCAAGTCCCCTTTTTGATTTATTTAATCCTGAGAAACATATATCATCATTAGTAGCGCACATGTTAAAAATCCAATCCAAATTAAACTTAAATAAAATTTTGGCCTTTTAAAAGAAATATTTTTTATGGAAACTTTCCATTTTTGGAAACTTATATTTTTATGGAAACTTTCCATTTTCAGAAATTTTTATTTCAATATTTTTTCTCCATCTCAAGAATTTCATTTTTAGGAACATTTTAAAATTTTAAGAAAAAATTTCCATTTTTGGAAAAATTTCCATTTTGGGAAAAAAATCATCTTTAAAAAAAATCCATTTTTGGAAAATTTCAGGATTTTCATGGCCAGGCGGAAATAACACAACCTTCTCAATTACATGCATTTTAGGGAAAACAATAGGGTGACGGAAATTTCAGGAATTTCCAAGGGTGAGGGAATTTCGCGGGGTCCATGAAATCTTTGAAGTGCAACAATAACCTTAGCAAATTCAAGAGGTTGATGGAAATCTGGGATTTCCATTAGGGACGAAACTCCCCTATTTCCAAGCAGGGTCAAAATCCCTAAAACCGCATAACTTTTTTTCTAGAAGGAATTTTCAAAAAATTTAAAAAACAACCCTGCCTAATTTTTCATCCTCTATCCATGGGTGCAAAAAGTATTTACATATGATGCTGAAAATTTCCATTTTTTAACAATTTCAGGATTTCCACCCCTTCACGAAAATAAGAAATTAGGGGATTTCCATTAGGGATGGAAATACTTGGATTTCCAAGCAAGGTCAAAATCCCCTAAACTCCATAACTTTTTTTTCTAGAAGGAATTTTCAAAAAATTCAAAAAGCAACCCAACTTAATTTTTCGTCCTCTATCCACATGCACAAAAAAGATTTACATATAACATTGAAAATTCACTTCAAAATCCCCATTTTCAAATTCCAAGATAGGTGAATTTCCTCTAGAGACTCATAATATTGTCTCCATCAAACCCAGTCTAGACTTAATCCCAAAATAACCTCCCAAGAAGAGCAAAACCAAAAATTTGACCAAGCCAAGATGCAGAGATGCAAAAGAAAAAAGAGGGTCCCCGCCTCCGGTGGGGCGTGTGTGCGAAAACTGCACAACAAATGGAAACTCCTGTTGGGAAAATGCTCCAAAGCATTTTGATGATGAACAAGAATCATGAACCCAAAATCTCTGGTTTTGATCTCTCTATCAGGCAAATAAATCAAAATGCAAGATTAAAGAAAATCGAAACCAAAGGTAGATTGAACTTTCCATAAACTAAAAATCCAAGTGTGTGCAAGTAAGTTCATTTCCCTCCTTGAGCTACTGCAGAAACCTAGCTTAGTCAAGTTAGGCTACGTAAAGATTCTAGCTCCAAAAGCAACCCAAATAGAGCCTCACTGCCAGTCAGACATCCATAGCCCCGACAAGGTTATCGTTGTGATTCTCCCGAACATAGCTCTACTGCCAGCCAGGCGTCCATAGCCCTGATAGAGATATTTAGATACTCCTGATAATTTGAATTCATTCTTTTGATTTTCAATATTTTATCCTTTCTTTTCTTTTCACTTTTTTCATTTCAACCTATAAACAATGAAGTTCACACTCAGGGCTGAGAACCATAGTGGTGCTGAAGCAGAAATAGTATTTTTCACCCAACAATACCTCACAAGGACCCTTACAGCAACCTCAAGATTCTTAAGATGTATGAAAGATATAAGATTTCAAAATACTTCAGATTCAAATTACACTAATGACCCCTTCTTCTTTAAATCAAACATTTAGACCGCTTAACACTAACAAAAGATCTTGACCATCCATTCAAGACACATGATTAAAGTCCATCAATGAAATACTTAGAATAGTCCAAGATAATGAATAATTATTGTGCAGGAAAGTCACTTCCCCAACCAAAAAATAGAAAAACTCAAGCTAGAGAAGCAAAGCAACAACCAAACCGAAACCCAAAGCAAATCTAAACTAACCAAAACAAAAGCAAACCAAAAGCCATCTAAACTAACCAAAACAAACTAATTCTAAAGCAATCTATCCTAAAGAAAACAAAAATAGACAAAAGAAAAAGAACAACAAGGCAAGATGCATTTATTCAAATCTGAATTATGTACAAAGAGACTCAAAGTGACTCATGATCAAACAAGGTGAACTAAGTCCCACCCCCATATGGTTAATCAATGCATGAACAAGTAGTAATGTAATGGTAACGGTCCTCAAGAATGAAAACTCGTCTTTATGATCAGCAAAATAAGGCTCAATAATGCAACATTCAAACTTAACCTCATTGACAGGGATAATTAGCAATTGAGGCAATTCATCGAAACCATGATCAATCCATATGCAAGTTGTCTTTACTAAATTTCCGTAATCAAATTCATAAGCTTCATAATTTATAGTAAGGAAAGAAACAACTTGATTTTGTACTGTTGTAGACTGAATGTGGTATTCATCATTCTTCAATTGTGAAGAGTTGATATCTATGTCATCAAGAGGTCTCCATTGATGGTACCACAATCCCCTCGTGTTGGAAACATGCAAAATAGAATTAGAGGCATCACTATGCAGTGCAAAATGAAATTTAGATTGAATAAATTCAAAATTATCAACATGAAACTTTTTACTTGTTTGACTATCTTCATGAGGAATCAATGATGAGAATGCAACAACTTCGTCATGCACAGTGAATTCCTCAAAAATATGTTCATTAGGAGGCATCACATACTGGCCTTTAAGCATATTTTCATCTACTATAGTGTGATCCAACTCATCAATAATGACTGCAACATTATTTTTTTCAACATCATCCATATTTTTCTGCACATCAGTATGAACCACATTAGCTACCTCACCCTTAATACATGAAATCTGTAAATTTTCATTGTGCAATTCATCATTAAACTGAGGAAAAACAAATTTTGATAAATAAGAAGAATCCCTAAATTCATATTTTGTTGGCACTGGTTCAGATTCTTGATCATAACTATCATGAATGTTGACTCCTCCGTTAAGTGCTTCCTCATGCTCTTCAAGACTTCATGCTCTTCAAGACTTCCATCAGTAACTTGTTGACATTATCCTATCAGAGATTTGTTTGATGTATCTTTCTATGTATCCCTTAGATGTTGTAGTAGTTGCACTTGTTCTTCCACCTCTTTTATGGCTTCCTGGCACTGGAAGCATGTGAATCCTGAATGCTTTTTCTCATGTATCCTACACCAAGCTGGTAACAACAAGTCCTCTAGACAGACTCTATAACTCAAGCTTGACCAATATTTTATAATTTTGGCAACAAACTCTTCAAATCTAGTTTATATTGAATCTTCATCCTGGATGGGAGCAACTTGTATGGTAACTCCTCTCTCTTGTAGCCCATCCTCCACTGTATTTTCAAAAATCTGACTATCCTTTGCAAGAACATCCTCCTTGATATTTATAGGTAGTTCTTCACTTAAATGTTCCTCTTTTAACTCTAATGCCTTAGATTCATCTTCCTTATAATCAGTCCCTTCTAGAGCCACCTCCACATCAGTTGCAACATCCTCACTAGATTTAGAATTTGTTGACTTCTCTATAGCGCATCCCTTGTTTAACTTTTCTTTCCACTCCAAGTATCTTCCAACTTTAATGATGATGTCCACACATGAACGACAGGTGAATTTTGAATGGGCTGCATTATGAACTCTGCACCATTTAGATGAGATGAAATCTTGCAAACACTTACCACCACCAAGCCGATCTTCAACTATCTGTGTAAATGCCTCAACTGCAGCATCGATAAACTCTAAATCTATAGAGGCTAGTGGTTTAGGTAGGTTTTGCATGAAAATACCTCTTTACAAAATCCTTTCGATTTTACCCCAAAGGTCCAAGCATTCTCATTCACTATGCCTACAGGTATTATGAATTATGCATTAGTCTAACAATGCATAGTGATGCAAACCCTTACTATTCCAGAGATCCAATCTCTTATTCAAAGACTCACAAAGTTGAGGAAAATCAATCTGAAGACTGTTTCCATCATGAAAAACATAAGACTGCTTTTCCATCTTGAACTCAAAACTTGTACTTTTAGATTTAGAGATCTATCATATCTTAGATTTTCAACATAAAGGCTCATTCAACTTCTAGCAATGTCACCTTCGTTCGACCCTCCTTCTAGGGACAATTTGTTGATGGTGTTTTTTGTACAACAACAACTCAGACAAGATGCAAGTATCCTATCTCTCTTGAAAGGTAAATCTCTTTCAGCAAGCCTCAAGAGATAACCCCAAGGTCTCTAATGTCAGGTCTTGCCAATGCAAAAACAACTCAGTGATAAATGTGAAAATGTTGGTAATAACAAGGGGCCCTACAAATGAACAATGTTGGAAGTATACTTTCATTAGATGTAACAATATGGTGATGCCTTCAATCCTAAAACTAGCCCAAATATAAAGAAACAACAAAAGAAAAAGGGTTGAGAGAGATTATATTCTAAACTAACTCTTAAGATCGATCACAACAATGATGAATGCTGCAAATGGATAGATCTCCAATAAAACCAATCTCTGCTTGATCAAGGACAAACCCACAACTCTACAAAAATGGTGTAATCTTCTAAGGAAAATGAATATTTTTAGACTATGAATATTCATCCACATACCCAATAATTGGCGCAATGTAAACAAGCATCCACAGTTGAACTTAACACAAAATGAGGCCTAGACTAACTTTACACAAAAATTTACAATTAAAAAATTGCTAAAAGTATGGACTGGAGATCGATCAACATCATTAACATTTCACCATCATTGCAAAAGAACTGAAATCTGACATCTAACATTTGAGAATCAAGAACAAGAAACATGAACTGTCAAAGTGTAACACAAAGCTTGCCAAATCAACAATCCAATTGCATTAACTTCTTCAACATTACATAACAATTTCCAATCTCTCTCCTCTTCTACAGCTACTATCTTGCAGAATCTAACTCCTAACTTAGCCATTTTTGGCTTTTACATCTTCTAATCAACTCTTCTAACCTAGTCTAACCCCTTACAGATGAGAAGGCACTGGTCTTTTATAGAAAATTACATTTTGAATCAAAGGCCAGGATTAAATCAGTCCAATGGCTGCAATTGCACTTCTAGAAACATCAAGCTGTTATATTTAATTTGGAAGCTCATGGTACATCATCATCCAATTGCATAAAAGCAGTTACATCATGGAACAATGAGAAAACAATATTATACTAGCTTGTCATTAATGAAAATTCTGATTTGACGATGAAATCAACTTCACATGAAATGAGACTAATTCTCAAATTTAAAATGCAATGATTTAAATTAATTTCCTTAGATGAATTCTAAAACTTTTATGCACAAATTTTAATATAATATTTAAAGCTCAATTAAAGACTCTGAAATCTAAATTGCATATAATATACTAATCAACAAACTGTGTTCAAATACGTTCAATCATGCTGTCAATAAATTATTAATTCAATAAACTCAAGGTTTTAAAACACTTCATTGCTCAGATAATTTATAAAGCATTAATGCTTATCTTTTTGAAATGTGCAGAAGAAATCCCCAACTATTGCTGGAATGGTCCTTGGTTCAGCCTCTTCCGTTTGTGACCAGTCTGGGAGGAAAGCAGACTTTGTTGCTCTACACGAGTGTTGGTTCCACCGGAACAATGCTCAACACTCGTGCCACAAAACCATGCCCTGGCCAGGACCATCCTGAGTGCATGCACTTGTACCCTAGGTTGGACACCCACTGTAGGAGTGCCCCTTCTCCATCCTGCTCACAACCTACTAACCTAGAACCCTATTCCCACAATGTGTTGTACTTTTTTTTTTCCTCCTTGTGTTACTTTCCAAGTCTCACATGAATTCTCATATAAGCCTTAAGGGGTGGTTTCCAAACCATCACACCCTTTCACAAAGGCCGCATTTAATTATTTAAATAAATAATTATGTTTTTACCTTCTTAGGAGAGTTTTTACATATATTCTATATTAATATCTCTTTTAATCAAAGGATCATAATATCCTTTGTTCTACCTTTAATTTTAAAGGATTATTTCATAACTTTCTCTTCTCTTGGGGAAAAATTCACATAACAATTCTCCCCTTTTAAATTAGTTGTTGTCCTCAGTAGCACAAGAGATGCATCTACATCACAACTCAAAAAACACATAATCAATAATTAAAGAAGCCAGTATTGAATATAAGTATTCTTCATAATATTTATATATATTTACTTCATCCATATCCTTTAATTCATAGATATATCACTTTTTCAATTTCATTTCAAGTTAACAAGTAATTACGAGAAAATCTTTTTTTTTTAATTTTTTTTTCAATGACAGGAGCTATACATACAAGCATCTTAGGAATTTACAATCAAACAAACTAATGGTATTTTATGTTTTTCCTCACATATATTACAACCTTATCAATTTTCTCTCATGCAACCAATTTTCTTTAGATGACATGAATATCCCATACTATGTAGTCACTCACTGTTGAACTACATATAATATATATACTCAAAATATATTCTAAGATGATAATCATGCATTCCGGACTACATGAGTATCCTCTTTTCCTATATGTCAAGTATAATTGAATTAAAACAAGTTTCCCCAAAAAGAGTTTATATATTATTTTCTATGCAATACTTTATAGGACACATGTATAAAGTTATTGGGTTGATCAGGTCCAATAACAAAGTACGATAGAATAAAATATGGTAATCTTTCAAGGAATCTTAACATGAATAGAACAATAGTAAATTATTAACATGCACATAGTACTTCATAGAGAATCATCATAACTAATATTTCATTTAATGTAACCAAAGTACACCCATCTAGAATAAAACTAGAATGCACTTGATATCTATAGGTAGCCCCCCTTATTATTTTTAACACATCAAGGCCCATGTTCCATGAGATAAGACTCATTCAGGGCTATATTAAGTGATACTACTTGACAACTGGATTATATAAACTTGAAGACTTACTTGTTATTAAATATTATGTAGAAACACCTTACATCCTTAATTAACAATATGTATACACATGTTTATGTGATGAGACAAGGGTGGGTAGATCACTACAAGCCTCTCAAAGAAAAGAATTAGGCTTAACTATTATTCCCATAATTAATTACATCATTTATCTTATGAAGAGGTTTTTTTTGTAAAGAAGAGGGAAATCACTAAAGTGAGATTTTACAACTATTTCAACAAATTTTATGTTGAGATATGAGCCATGATTTAATCTACAAACATTAATACTAGGTTAGGAATTTGAAAGCTTTGTTTAATTCTTAAAATTTCATGTTCAATCAACCCAACACATAATAGATCACACAAAATCAAGAACCCACCAAGGATTCACTGTGATCTCATAATTATGACACATGATCATGATTATTTTAGAAATTTTAGATATAAAAGTCTAATTATGTCCCAAAGGTTTACTATGTATATTAAGGAAGACCCACTCTATGATGAGTTATATAATAGTCAACTTTGTGTGAACCATCATGGTTTTTATTTGTATGTTTACAAAAATAATGAAAATCAATAATGAGGGATTTAACTGGACACTCATCAACTGGTACTATTTTTATTTATTTATTTATTTTTAATGTCTAAATTATCATAGTTACAACTAGCCCTTCTAGAATTCCATGAGTTCATAGTATTTAAGCTCAAGAACACTATAGTATATTTTAAAAATTAAAGGTGGTTTCTCCCCTTTTAAATTGATCATGTCCCCATGTATGATACTAATGTTCAAAATCATATTCTGGGAGCTAAATATGTGAAAATGATCCTTGAACCTGTGGGTTATGAGCCCACCAATGCTAATGCATATACTAGCTTGACCAACTTGAGAGTGACATATAACACCATGAAAAATTCTTATACTACTAGACAATCCAATATCAACTATAGAATTTATATGTAAGTGGACACTTGTGGATCAAGGGGTCATATGTAATGATTACCAAACATAGTAATTCCATGCAAATTTTGGGTTATGGGGCTATAATGTTACTTTTGAATAAACATGACAAGCATAGTAAAGCCACTCAAGATAAATAGAAAAATAATTGATATTTTAGTATGGTTACACAATTTCCACCCTAAAATATTCTTATTTCAAAGACAACTAAAAATATGAACTTAAATACCACTAAAATGATCATCTCTTGGTTGAAATCTTAGAATAGATAAACTAATTTTCCAAGAGCTTCATAAATCATCCAAAGCTATATGCAAATTTGATATTTAAGATTTTTATGACTATATATATAAATTCAAAATATTAAAAATATTCCTTTTTTATGTGGTGATCCTCTTTACTCAATGATTGATCATATGGTGATTCAATATGACTCCTAACTATCAACCAAAGTTACTAATTTGTTTCTTGAGTTAGATTTAAAAAAAAATTAATTCTCATGTGTAATGTTTTGTCTATGAGGAACGAATTACTTTTCTTTGACTATTTTGTTCATTTAAGAGGACTTATGTTTCATGATATCTATCATCCCTTTAATTAGTTTGCTTCTTAATTGAATCTATCAAGATTTTGGTTCAATTAAAACTCCATAAAAATTTGTCATCTTAAAATTGAATTTAATTCTATTCTATTCTTAAAATAAGAATGTCAATTTGACATGGGTATATAAATAAACGTAATCTCATTAGAGTTCTTATGTGAAAATTTTAATGGCATGGCATGGATGGTTCTATATTTAGTCATTTGAATTCGATAACCAACATGAAATGCATCGATTTTATAGCCTCATGAGTGAGACAGGAATAATGTTGCAATAATAATGGGGAATTTGATGTTAAATTCTTTGAGTTTGCAGGAGTTGTGCATGGTATAATTTGTTGAAGATTTTAGTGCATTAACAGAATATACCGAACTTGAACTATATTTGAACTTGTTGAATTATATTATTGGACTCCGTTTGAAGATTTTTGTGAAAGGATTTTTTTTAACTGGTCCTAATTTGAATCCTAATTAATTTTCAAAGGTAAAAAATATATTTCTTAATGCAATTTACGGGAAAAATGCTGAATTTGAATCTTCATTATTTAAAAAAATTATTTCTCAGTGCAATTGACAGGAATTTAAATGAAAAAAAATTCATAACTTGTAAATTTAATAGAATTCCCTATGAAATCAATAAGTGAGATACTTGAGAAGTAAAAAGTTTTAACTCTTAGGAAAGAAAAGATAAATAGTTCATGAAACCCTAAATTGATTTTACCCTTTAAGATGATGCATAAAAGTAACTTTTTTTATTATTATTATCAAAAAAAACTTTTATTATTATTATTTTTTCTTTGCAAAAAATGAATGCAATTAAATTTAAACTATTAATATATAAGAGTCTCTTTATTTTATTTATTTATTTATTTTACTTTTTTTCTTATTATTATTTATTTAAATAAATAAATGTAACTATTATAATATTTTAATCTACTTTGCAAAATAAATGTAGCCAAATAAATGGATTGAAAAGCTCTGATACTAAATGAAATGAGACTAATTCTCAAATTTAAAATGCAATGATTTAAATTAATTTCCTTAGATGAATTCTAAAACTTTTATGCACAAATTTTAATATAATATTTAAAACTCAATTAAAGACTTTGAAATCTAAATTGCATATAATATACTAATCAACAAACTGTGTTCAAATACGTTTAATCATGCTGTCAATAAATTATTAATTCAATAAACTCAAGGTTTTAAAACACTTCATTGCTCAGATAATTTATAAAGCATTAATGCTTATCTTTTTGAAATGTACAGAAGAAATCCCCAACTATTGTTGGAATGGTCCTTGGTTCAGCCTCTTCCGTTTGTGAGCAGTCTGGGAGGAAAGCAGACTTTGCTGCTCTACACGAGTGTTGGTTCCACCGGAACAATGCTCAACACTCGTGCCACAAAACCATGCCCTGGCCAGGACCATCCTGAGTGCACGCACTTGTACCCCAGGTTGGACACCCACTGTAGGAGTGCCCCTTCTCCATCCTGCTCACAACCTACTAACCTGGAACCCTATTCCCACAATGTGTTGTACTTGTTTTTTCCCTCCTTCTTGTGTTACTTTCCAAGTCTCACATGAATTCTTATATAAGCCTTAAGGGGTGGTTTCCAAACCATCACACCCTTTCACAAAGGCTACATTTAATTATTTAAATAAATAATTATGTTTTTACCTTCTTAGGAGAGTTTTTACATATATTCTTTATTAATATCTCTTTTAATCAAAGGATCATAATATCCTTTGTTCTGCCTTTAATTTTAAAGGATTATTTCATAACTTCCTTTTCTCTTGGGGAAAAAGTCACATAACATCACATGTCTTCCAGAAACTCCTTCCAGCTATAGACAGTTTAGGTATGGATTTTTATGCAGGCCCCACTTTTAATATTTGAATTGAACTCTTCCAGATTTCCCTTTTGACACAAATCCATATGCAAGTCCCCTTTTTGGTTTATTTAATCCTTAAAAAATGGATATCATCATTAGTAGCTCACATGTTAAAAATCCAATCCAAATTAAACTTAAATAAAATTTTGGCCTTTTAAAAGAAACTTACATTTTTTATGGAAACTTTCCATTTTTTGAAATTTTTTATTTCGAGATTTTTTTCTCCATCTATTTTTGGAAAAATTGCATTTACCACCAAAAAATTTCCATTTTCCAATTACAAGCATTTTAGGGAAAACGATTGGGTGACGAAAATTTCTGGAATTTCCAAGGGTGAGGGAATTCCACAGGGTCCATGAAATCCCTGAAGTGCAACAATAACCTTAGGAAATTCAAGAGGTTGATGAAAATCCGGGATTTCTGCATAGGGACAGAAATCCCAAAAATTAGGGGATTTCCATAAGGGACAAAAATACCCAAAATTAGGGGGATTTCCATCAGGGACAAAAATCCCCTATTTTCGAGCAGGGTCAATTCCCCAAAACCTCATAACTTTTTTTCTAGAAGGATTTTTGAAAAATTTAAAAAAGCAACCCTGCCTAATTTTCCATCCTTTATCCATGGGTGCAAAAATGATTTACATATGATGCTGAAAATTTCCATTTTTTAACAATTTTAAGATTTCCACTCCTTTGTGAAAATAAAAAATTAGGGGATTTCCATCAGGGACGAAAATACCTGGATTTCCAAGCAAGGTCAAAATCCCTTAAACTCCA
Source organism: Sequoia sempervirens (assembly GCA_007258455.2). Lineage (NCBI taxonomy): Eukaryota > Viridiplantae > Streptophyta > Pinopsida > Cupressales > Cupressaceae > Sequoia > Sequoia sempervirens. The sequence goes on from VDFB02271358.1 coordinate 1,058,219,055, forward strand.
TAACTTTTTTTCTAGAAGGAATTTTCAAAAAATTCAAAAAGCAACTCGGCCTAATTTTTTGTCCTCTATCCATAGGTGCAAAAAAATTTACATATAACATTGAAAATTCAATTCAAAATCCCCATTTTCAAATTCCAAGATAGGTGAATTTCCCCTAGAGCATCAAAATATTGCCTCCATCAAACCCAGTTTAGACTTAATCCCAAAATAACCTCCCAAGAAGAGCAAAACCAATAATTTGACCAAGCCAAGATGCAGAGATGCAAAAGAAAAAAGAGGGTCCCTGCCTCTAGTGGGGCGTGTGTGAATATTGCACAACAGTATTTATTGAATTGAAATTGATACTTACTTGGCTCATCTTCCCTCAACATCTCTAAGAATGGAAGAATGCAATTCCACTAAGTGTAATTAGATAATATGAAAATAAAACATAATCCCAATCTTATTTGAATTGCAACATAACCAAGACATTGGGATTACTTAAACATCTCATATGTGCTACTTAAGTGCTTAGTAATGGAATAACAAATAGCAATGACTCTTTTGGAGCTAATTCAAGTTTTCATAATTTTTTGGAAAGCCTACAAAGCTTAATTTTTTTAATCATTAATCATCTGAAACATACACCTACTTTTCTAAATTTCACAAAGGTTAGCAATTACGCTGTAATTTTACCATTCATAAAAACTAACGACCAAAATCACAATAGAAGTCTTCTCAACTTCATATATGTAGAGACATGGCCTCCATATATATTTTTTCAGTGTACATCAACATCCAAACTTTTACCATCTTTGCTAAATCCAACAAGTAGACAAGATATCTTCAACATCTATATACTTGGATTTATATACTTATACATAAAACTATTTTTTTTAATGGGATAGCAGTCACTCAATTTTGCAACAGTGTTCCTAATGATAAATGTAGGTTGATACATGAGTTTCCCCCATTAGCTTATCCCATACCCTCAGTATGGGTTGAATGGCATTGGGTGCATTAACTCCCATATATACTTATTTGAAAATACCATAAATCATTTGAACTTCTTAAACTTGTAAAATCTTTACCTATGTATATAGGAAAGTGAGATTTATTATGATTTTCTAATAAATCATATTTAAGAAAGTGGTACCTTGTCTTAAAAACAAATTTGTTGATATATATATGTATATATATGTATGTATGTATGTATGTATGTGTGTGTGTGTGTACATATATGTATGTATGTATGTATGTATGTGTGTACATATATGTATGTATGTATGTATGTATAGGACAATGAGATTTATTATGATTTTCTAATTTAAAAGCATAATATATATATATATATATATATATGAATGCGTGTACATAAATATATACATATGTATATATGTGAACACAAGGAAATAGGGTTCCACCTTTTAGGAGATGGAACTAGGAGGACCTATTTCACTCTTAGTTCATTAAAGAAAACCAAGATTGCTCAACAAAATGACTTGATTGAGGAACTTACTAAGGTTAGAATGATTTCCAAGGGTGTGATTAAAGAGGGGTTCATGACTAAGAAAATGCTTAGAAAGAAAGGAATGAAAGCAATATGAAAATCTAATTATATGACCTACAAAATAAATTTTGAAAGCATGTAATTAAATTGATCCACAAAATAAAATAGAGAAGTACCTGGAGAAATGAAGATGACTAAGAAAGGCCTGAAAACCTTGAAAAGTTGTTGATTTTGAGGTGTACTAGGACTCACACCAAACTGGGTGACTTATTCCTAGTATAGGGTTTTTGGGAAAGATAGATGAAACCTCTCAGTGACTAATATGGATCTGGTGAAATCTGGTAGAAGTGCTATACTGGGACTCATACACCTAGACTGTTGCAAAGTGTCCCAAAAAGGTGAAAAGTATCCTAGGAGCAGAATTTTGAAACGAAAATTTTTGAGCCTCTAAATATGGATTAAATAAGCACTTTCCCATTGGTTTCATGTAAATAGGTTGGATATCTTGCTTTGTATCTGAGTTTATGTGAGCATTGAAAACTTTTACAACTTGCAAAATTTTTCATTTTGGTACTTTTGAAGGCTTCAAATCCACTTTTTATTCAACCTGTAAACCTGCAATCACACAAAGAGAGAAAAAGTATTGTTTTGTTATGGCATGGGTATTTTCCTTCGTTAAACCCCATTTTGGTAATCAAAGCTTGATGAGAAATGAAACATGAATGAAATATGAAACATAAGATGAAACAATAGAACCTTGTTTGAAACCTTGTAGATTTGCAAACAAGCATGAAGTGGCCTCAATGGATGTAGATCTTGATTATGATTCTTGATGAAAGATAATGCCTTTGAATGCTTGAATTCATCTTGAACAATACATCACAACATTAGCACAAAACCACATGCATGATGCATCAAGCCTTTGACATGATAATGGATCTTTTTTGGTACAACAATCTTCTACAAGTCTACCCTTGAATTCCCTCTTAAATACTCTTGCATTCTCTATAATACTCTTGTGAAACCTTAGGATGCTTGATTCAAAATTGCTAGGTGAAACTAAGTTAAATAAGCTTGTATTTGTACTTATTTATGGAAAAATTCTCAAAATTACAACACTACAAGTTGACATCAAATCTAGGATAATAAAATCCTACCAAGAATTTGATTTAAATTAGGTCCAAGTTAAAGTGGTACTCATATGCCAGTTGGGGTGTATAAGTCCTAGTGGCTAAAACCTAGGGCATAGATCTCTAGGAGTGTCTTATTCAATGTGCAATTTGTAATCAAGTCCCAACACCTAGGTGGGACTCATATGCCCAAGGTGGCATATGAGTCCTAGATCACCAAATCTAGAACACACAATCTCAAACATTGAATTATCATTGGTTATTTGATAAGTGTCAAGATCATCCACTAAAAGATGCAATTAATAAGGCTTGTGGATGCAAAATAGGGCCAATTAAAGCTAAAAGAAGCCAAATTAATTAATAAAGCCCTAGATTACTGTAAAAGTGTAAAGATACACTTTACAACACCCTAAATAAGGCACAATTAGGTCCATTTAGTTTAAAAGGGCCCTAAACTTAATGTTAATGTGTAAAACACATTACAACACTAAATCAAGGCAACATTAGGCTCAATTTAATATTAATTATTCCAAAATTAAGTGTGAAAAAGGGATACTTTTTCCTACACTACATTTAGCCCCCAATTTAGTGAGAGGAGGAACTTGCTTCCAACTCACACTAAAGTAGACATTCAAGAGGGGTCCAAGTGTACTAATGTGGATGGTATAGAATGAAAAAGTTCAAGGAGTGGTCAAGCCCGCAAGATCCAAGATCCTACACCAACTAACATAAGTAGAAAAGGGACACACACAAGGTGTATGATATGTAGCAAAAAGATGAGATACACAAACATACAATGTCAAAGACTAAAAGAAAGAAAAAAAACAAGAAAAATAAAAAATAAAAAAAGGTGGATCAAGACTCGACCATTTGACCAATACAATGTGGATCAGATCTAAGTTATTTTTCCAAAAATGCACACTCACTCTAAGGCAACAAAACTTCAGGTTGTTTATTGGGTGAGTATCCAAAGGGATGGATCAAGCCTCAACTATTTGTCAAACATGATGTGGATCAAGCCTTAACTATTTTTTTGAAACATACACTCACTTTGAGGCAACGAAACTTCAGGCTCTCCACTAGGTGAGTATCCAAAAAGGTGAGACACATATGCACACAACCAATATGTGCTCACACACACAAGCAAGTAGCTACGGGAAAGTCATTCCTAACTTTGTATGCCCATAGACTAACCATACCAAAGCTATACCTCCCAATAACTTTGATAAGGCACCACACAACATGAACACCAAGATTCACAAGGAAAGAAAAACTTTGTATGCATGACACTTGTGAACAAACAAGATGGCTCCACAAGCAAATAAAGTGTGTTATGCAAGGTGACCATATAATAGTTATTGCAAATGCAAAATAGTGTAAACTATGTTTAGAGGGATTTTTCTTAGTTCATATAAGGTCTCTTCTTAGGGTACATCATGTGTAATGTCTCCAAGAGAGGAAAAATAAAAGAAATATCACACTATCAAAATAAATCAAACCCAATGACACCACCAAGAAAAGGACACATCACATGAAGAAAGAAAATTGCATAGTGAAACATGAGTGTCAATGTATGCCCCCACTTTAAAGTAGTTACTAACACCATTGTTGTGAGAAATTGCTTTAAAGTAGAAGAAGACATGAGAGCTTATTGTTGATCATAAAAGCTTGCACCTCTTCAATAGTCTTATGGGAAATTTAGTGAGGGGGACTAATTTGTGCCTCACTGAATACCTCTGGGACTTTTATAAAAATTTAGCTCTTCTTTGTGTTGGGAGAAAAAGGTAGGAGGAAATGAAAAGAAAAACATGAAAATGGTGATGCACCAAAGCTTTTACAAAATTTCAAACCTCAAATTGTTTCCTATGAATGATATGATAGGCACAAAATTCCACAAACCCTTCATTGTTGGGAAGAGAATGAACAACAAAGGCTAAGTAAAAGCATACTGTAGTCTTTCAAATCTCCCTATGGGAAGCATCCATTAAGGTCTAATAAAACATAAGAGAGTTTCAAAATTTAATAGAAATACCCATAAATTGTAGAAAATCCCTTCCTCTTTTTACGGCATAATATGTAAAATAACAACTCTTAAAGAAAGCAGAAAAGTTCAATAGACATAATTCAATTTTTGAAAACTATCATTCAACATAGAAGCTTGCAACATGAAAATTAGTTACCTAAACTATCAAAGTAAGCTTGACACAAAGTTTTTAACATGAACGAAAACATAAAGAAGGAGCTTGATAAAGGCCATAACATGCATAGTTTCAAAGATTCCTTCTAAATAGATCAAACTTAAATATTAAATGAACTGAAAAACAAAGGTGAGATACTAATCTGATGATAGTTTGAGTTAAAAATATATAACATGTTAGAGAATAGCAGTCTTCTATCAACTTTCAATTTCTGAAAATAATCTCTACAAGCTAAGGAAAGCTAAATAACTTTCGAAACTAACTTATAAAAAAACTAAAACTCTCAAAAATCTTCTTTGCATATGTTGTTGACCCCTATATATAGCTAGAAGAAGAGAACACTGTCATCAACATTCTAGAAAGAAAAACTACCAAACACCTGCACCTGATAGCCCAAGATCTGATCTTAGATCTTTCTTAGATAGTAGCAATCTTTGCTCATTAAGTCCTTGTTGATGGGTGTTTTTGCACCTTCTCAACACAGGCAGCACACAAGTATGCTACCTCTCTTGAAAGATAACTTCCTTCAAATGACTTGTACAAAATTATCCCAAGGTCTCTCGGGTGTCAGATCATGACTTGCAAAAACAAATTAGTGTATTGATGTGATTTGCTGGTAATCACGAAGGGGCATGGACAATCTACTAAGTTGGAAGGGATTGGATCCTCAAATGGAGTTTCCTAAATTCTAAAAAATGAGGCACAATTGTTGCTATTTCAAAACAGTAGCCTAAGACTCCATATCTGACATCAGATTTGGCTTTAGAATGATGATTGAACTATTCCCTAACTAATATTTCAAAAAAAAGTTAAAAGGGATAGGAGAGTTCCTAGACCTGCAACTAATGATGAACAATAATAATGGAGGATGCTACAATGGGCCTTCTTCCTAAAACTAAGTTCCACTTAACCAAAATACCAAACCGTCTCATGAAAATAGTGCTATCTTCTAAGGTTTGCAAATTTTCAGCTATTCATTCACCATAAAGCATAAAAAAATAGAGATTGCACTTGTGTCGCTATTTTTATCCAACATCACTCTTTGGAGTTTGATTGATCTAGCCCCAAGAAAATCACTACAGTGTCACCCTTTGGATACAGAGGCAGCGTCACTATATAGTGATGCTAAAGCGATTGTGTCATGTTTTGTCTTTGCAACATTGTTGTGTCTTGGGAAAGAAAAAAAGATAAAAAATGACAGATATGGCCAAGAAAATGTGTTAATTTTGAGATTTGTGCCCTCCTTCTAGCACCAAAATGTGAATGATATTCCTAGACCTTTTCAAACATGAACAAACAAGTGATCATTATTCAATAAACAAGTACAAATTAAGCATTCCCTATGAAATTCATTTAAACACAAGAACATGAAAACAAAGTAGAATATCAAATAAAATACTAATGAAATGCTATTCTAAATGCTCAAACCAACATCCCATAGGGGGATTGGTGCTTATTTGATGTGGAAAGAAGCCCTTTCCCAATCCCTTGATAAGCTTGATGATGGATGTGTGATGAACAAAATGGCAAGAACCTAGCTATGATGGAGAAATTCTATGCTAACTTGGATGATATTGTGGATAATAACCTTGCTTGCAATTGTGGATCCTCTTTCAATAGAGAAGGTCTCTATTTATAAGGAAGAAGGGTTGAAGAGTGAAGAATAGGGAGAATGTGGGATTGAAGATTAGACCAATGACATTGTGTCACTTGTCAACATGCTAGTGAATCTAGAAGGAGACGTGCTCACACATGTGCTCACACATCTTGGGAGATGGGATGTGTAAGAAGAATGAATGCCAAGGTGGATTGTGTAAGAGAATGTGTAAGAGCTATTTTAAGCCAAGGTGGCTTGTGTAAGAGGAAAAAAGTCCTTTGGGAGGGAAAAGTCAAATGAGTGGAATATTCCAAGAATATACCATTTTGAAAGAAAATAAGGTAATTAGTAAATCAAATAAATTGATTTACATGTGCAACTTGGTTAGTTGACCAAGGTTGACTTACCCCAAGGTGGAGTTAAAAGCAAGAGGAAAGGGGGATTAGCATTAGGAGTTAATTAATTTGGGATTAATTAGCTTAGATGGAATTAGTTTGATTTGTGACATTTAATTTAAATATTTGAGTTTATTTAAATCAAATGAGAGGATATTGGAACATTAGTATTTTAATTAAATAAATTGATTTATTCAATTAAAGGAAGAACATCATGATTTAATTAAATATAATGATATATTTAATTAAAGAAAGATCATTGGGATGGAGGATGAATAAATCAGATAAAGTTCATTATTTGATTTAAAGAGGAAATTGATGAAATCAATTAATTAAATAAGGATTATTTAATAAATTGGTTAGCATAAAATGATTAGGGAAGAATTGGTGTTAGTTAATCAAAATCAAGTGCGTGATATTGATCAGGACAATTTCAAGTGTCTACATTTTTCCCCTCTTTGAAGCAAGGTACCTGTTGCGTTGGTTCAAAGAATAACATTGGCGAAATCCAAACTCTTTTTTTTTTTTTTAATTTTTTAAATGCCCCATTGCTGCCCCAGTGGGAAGAATGATGCAGAGGGTTAGGTACTTTGAAAGAAACACAAATATTTCAAGGATTAAAGCTTGCAATCTCAAGCTATCTCCCAGGCACCCTAATGGAGACAAGGCTTAATGATGCACTAATCGCTTGTATGCTCTCTTTATGGACCCAAACCCTTGGAACACCCTTAAGAGACTTAAGAAAACTTGTTTTGAATGATTTCAAAGCCCAACCCTCTGACTTAGACACAAAACCAATTTTTCACCCTAACTAGGCTACTAGCCCAACTAGGCCTCCTGCGGTGATTTTTTGACTTTGCACTCAAGTTTTGCAAATGAACCTCCAATCTAATGATGGTTTCATATGTGGATTGTGATGAAAAACATCATGTCAACTCCTTGGAATCAATTGTTTCAGAAAACCTCACTTCAAACCCTGCTGTTTCCTTAAAATTAGGCCTAATTAGCCCTATTTTACAAAGCAACCCCTCTTTAAATTTTTCCCCTAACCATGAAACTTTCAGTAGTCTCCTAAAATGACTCAAAACCAAGGAATCCAAGTTTTTAGCCCTCTATGACACATCTATCACGCTCCAGCACAAACCCCTCCTCAGCTTGCCTCAAAAACTAGGGTTTCTTGAAAACTAACCTTCCAATCACTTCCAGAACTTTCTCATTGAATCTACACCATTAGTAAAACATATTTAGTTGATCCAAACTCAAAAACATGCCCCTCATTAAGGCAGATCTTCTGCTGCTACACCCTAGCCTCCATCTTCAAGCACTTTTCCCTTTGACAACTTGGTGTACACCTTGATATTCTTCCTTCCTGAACATTAGTTGGTTAAATCTATATGATACATGTTAGGAATGATCCATTTCACAGGTCACAGCAGCATTATACCTTGAAATGGATCAATCATCCATGAAAATCACCAAAATTAGTGAAAAATCTGCACTTTTTTTAGGACAGTCAGCAATATAATGCAAAGAACTAATTATAAACGTGTATCAGATCATTCAAGAGGTTAATTGAAAGTAAATACAGGTTCTTGAACCATCCAATTGATTAGAAATTCAAAAGGAATCAATAGATCATCAAAAAGACTCAAGAAAATGCAAGAAAACTATGTTTTTTCACTATTTTCTGTAGCAGTCCGTACAGTCACTTCTCCAAACGCCCAACCTCCGTAAAAATGACCATTTTGGGTTTATAGAACCATCCCCCAACTGATCCAACTGATTGGAATTGATTACAATGCATAATTACCTCTAAAACACCTAAAACTCCTTTTCCCGCCTAAACTAAAATTTAAAAATTTGAAATTACAAACTAGAGATTTATTAAAATCTATCACCTAAAAACCATTGGATATTCACTATCCAAGTTTATTTGACCTATTTAAGCATAATATCATTAATCAAAACCCCTAGAACCTAATTTTCCCTTACATTGCATTTTTAATCCAAATTCCTTATCAGGAACCTTGAAACTTTTAACACCCTCATTACACTTATTCATCTCAAATGCCATTATAGGCTTCAATACATCATAATTTATGTTTTGATTTGTTTGGAAGACCCTCCTGACCCCTGCATTCTCCTGGTTCTTGAACAACTCTTTGAAAGCCTTGGGTGCTCCTGCACCAAAGAATTATGTTGGTATACTGCCCCCTTGAGAGATTGGACACAAATTTTAATTTTTGGGTGATGTCTCAAAAAAAGTTGATAAATTGCTCAAAGGGTCCCAAAAGGCTTCAAGATGCTGAAAATATGCCCAAAATGTGAACAAAGATGCACAAAAAACCTTGGTTGGGCAAAAATGGTGAGAGGGGTGCAATACCCTAGTTTGACAGAAAAATTGGGGCAAAAAACCCTAATTTACATGCTTAAATAGGCCTAGAAGGGTCACTTTCCATTCATTTTTGCATTCACACTTGATAAATTCTAATCATTTGAACCCTAACCCTTCTATGAAATGGCACAATGAGTGCTTCCCCAACATGTTTTCGAGCGATTCCACGAGTACCAGAGACTTCTAGGCACAAGACCACCGGTATGTGATTGAAAACCATCTTTGAAACTTATTTTTTAGTGCATTTATTACACGTCAAAGTGTCCAAGTCCCTAGCATCGCTATATAGTGACGCACTAAGTTCAAATTGGCAGCGTTGTAAGGTCAAATAGCGTTGCTAGTGTATATAGTGATGCAGTGTCATGATTTAGCTTTAGGGTTTCATATGTCAAAAAGCGACGCCCATTTTAATAGCAACGCTAATGCCCAATTTGCAATTAGGGTTTTGGTCTTTTCAAATTCCAAAGGGTGATGCCATTGCAAATGGCAACATTGGAGGCTGATTTGACCATCTTAAGAGTATAGCGTCACTATTTAGAGTTTTTCAAATAGCAATGCAATTGCAAACAATGACACATTCGTTGTTTTGGGGTCAAAAAATCCAATTGAGTCAGATTTTTTTTACAATTTTTTTGATGTCATGCACTTCATGAGTGCAAGAGGTGATCCAACCTCTATTTTTGCATGAGCACTAGCCCTCAATCTTGAGTAGGCTAGGTGAGCTATCAAATTTGTGTCGGGAGAACCTGGGGAAAATTGAGCTTTGGTACGTAGCCTATTCGCTAGTTATCCAAACACACTTGGTGATGATGACTGCCTTGAGCGAGAGATGGCACAACAAGACCATGTCATTCCACCTTCTGATAGGTGAGGTGACTATGACACTAGAGGACATATGGCAGATCTTGCACTTTCCAATTCATGGCTCACGTGTGATTTATGATATAGATGTCGATGCCAACATCTGTCATGATGTTCTAGATGTAGTGCACTTGATGCTAACCAAGGGTCAGATTAATTTAGATGATTATAGTGGTCAGGTGTCACTTTTCAGGCTCGTTATCGCTTCCATCATAGGTGGACTAGTTGTCCTAGATTGACGGGGTAGATTATTTTGTCTAGGATTCCTGACATGGTGTAGGAGAGCATGCTGAGGTAGAGGACATTATTCACCTAGGGGCTAGTGATGTTGGCCTTGCTATACCATGATCTTCATGATTTTCCATATTGTGATGGTTGAGCTATTGAGACAAGAGTCACCCTACTGCACATTTGGGCATGGGAGCATATCATTGTGCTCCAATTGATTGTTACACTAATTGACATAGATCCTAATGATCTAGTGGTCTTCAGATATGGTGGTGGGATCACTCCGTGACACACTAGACAACTTGGCCTACCTCACTAGTGTCGATTCTTGGACGATATGATAGTGTTTTATTGGTGACCATATATATAGATGTCGGTCTGGTATGATGATGTAATACATCTATTCTATTCCCAAAAAACTCAACTGATGTAGGGGTGGGAGCACAGGATTATAGAGAGGTATCTTCTAGATAGGGTGGCCCGTTAGTTTGGAGAGGTACAGGATCATCCCAATGACAAGTATACTACAATCTTCGCTAGTTCATTCTGAGAGACATCATGGGGGTAGACAATTCTAGTAGATGAGGCAGTAGACAAATTTTGATAGTTGGTTTCTAGGCCATGTGCCTACAACCAGGTTCCACCATATCTGAGGACAATGCATGCATATGATGAGTGGTTTAGACCTCCCCATCGACTAAAAAATCTAGTGACACCGCTTCCACGAGGGAGACCTCAGAGGAGGATAGCCCAAAGGGCATAGGTACATGTGGGACTAGGTGGATAGGATCCTCAATAGCCCCCACATCATCCATAGAGATATCCATAACAGCCACAACAACCACATTAGTCACAATAGCCATGGTAGCTCGGGGATCCATGAGATGCCCAGATTCAACAGTTACAACTGCAGATATAGGTGCTGATAGGTGAGTGGGATTAGGCTAGGCAATAGGTCCAGGTGGTGACCTTAGAGAGAGATTTAGCTAGGCAGTAGGCCCAATCCCTTACTATTGAGAGGGACCATGAGTGTTAGTAGAGGCAGGCTATAGAGTTACAGTTGGTCCAGGAGGTTGGTCGCTAACACCAGTTAGAGAGTATGATTGCTTCGTCCCAAGCAAGGACCATTCCTACGAGGATGTATCGGGAGGCTACTCGTGGGGCAGCATATTATAGAAAATTATATCACTAGGATGTTCCTATATCCATCCAACAACCAAACTACTCTTAGCAAACAGGTGCTCACCACACAGACGAACAACTAGAGAGGCAAGCCCGTGAGGGGAGCAACCATTAGGGCTAGCTGATGTGCACAATTTTGGATTAGTGCTTGATTTTTTTATATTCATGGGCTCCTTTTTTATAGGCCCACCGGATATTTGTACCATGATTGATGTACATACATTTGAGTCAGATTTTCTACCATGACAGTGATAATTTATATATATATATATATGATACCGATTCGATTGATTCATGATGTGATGTGTCTACTTTATTTATGATTTATGTATGGATATATGTAATGTGATGCTTTATGGATATGATATAATGTATTGTTGTTTATTTTTTGTGAGATGTTATGTGATGGATGAGTATGATATGCCGATGTTTAGGGATGCAAATGTTTATGATATGCAATGGTTTTTAAGATGCTTATAATTAAAAATCTATATTATTCACCACAACTCAAATGAGAGTACAAAATGGATGATATTATATGCTATGATTATGAGATGTACATATGCTAATGGTTTGTGGATGCAGGATGGATGCATTAACGATGTTTTGGTTGATTGTCATGATACCGGGTTAGCACGAAGAGAAGAAAGAAGGAGGATGAAAAAAAGGATCCAACAAGTCTATGATTTGGCGAGACTTTATTAGAGATAATGTTGTTTTGCTTATCAGAGATTGGGAACATACAAGGGCACTACTTTCCTTATGTTGGATAACACACATAGATACGATGCATCAAGGTACAAGTGACTAGGATGGTGTTGTATCTAGTGCGATGGACTTTGAATTTGACAAGCAGATAGGAGTATTATTTTTCATACCTAACATATGGAAACCTTACTAGGATGTATTTTAGAAAATTTCAAGACATATTGGACCAAAACACAGAAAGGCATAACCTAACCATGTCATAGTCAACAAGCTATTTCAAAACATCTTCCATACACCTAACAAAGCAAGTATTCACCAAGTTATATTACAAGAACATCTAGCAAGCACATCAAATGAAAGATAAAGATCAATTCCCCATTCCTTTCTCTCTAAATCATTTTGATAGACATCATTGAGAGGTCATTGGAATGAGTGTAATAAGATAAATCAACAAAAAAGATCAAGTACATAAACAAGCCAGTTTTCTTCATATACCTAGCCAAGACTAAACTATAGTGATGCTTGATGTTGATATCCATTGTAGGAAGGATGCAGCCTAGGACATGGTGTTATCAGATGATGGCAAGATAAATTGCATGATAGACTATTGATACCAAGATTTGACTGACTTGTTGACCTATTGACCTATACTTCAGACTTGTACTGTTTGAGTTCACACTTTCAATCTTGTTATACTTGTTTCTTATTGTTTTTTCGAAGGTTGGGGATGACAATTATTTATTGTGAGTGGACGTTTATTATGGGTGAAAGTAGAATGGGGTGGATTTTCTTAGTGTTTTGAAATGTTTTGAGACTATTTTGGGGTTTTCAAGGTGTTTTACAAATGTTTTGATTTTCAAATTTTCCACTGTTTTTGTATTTTTATGAGAGTTAGACAAAGAACCTAACCTAAGGACTTATCCTAGGGGCCTTGGGGGCTGATCATATATTATCCTTTCCTACGTTATACATGCAGAGACCACCTAGTTCTAACTAACAGACCCATTTATTGATGAGATATGAACAAATAGATTGCCAGTTTATTATGAGAGAATCCTAAAGGATTGACCTAATGTGTCTTGTGGGCACATCAGTAATGGCCTTGCCTATGTTCAAGCTCAGAGACCCATAGTTTGACATGATGAATCTTTTTTTTTTACCCTTTTTTTTCTTGACCTGTTTTTGGATTTTTTTGATATGATTTCAATCTTTTTGGGTTTTCTGATTTTATGAATGTTTTTTGGATTTTATGATTTTCTAAGTGTTTTTGGATTTTCTGATTTTAGGAAGATTTTGAGAATATACACGAATCCAATCCGATGCAAGTATACCCCCATTGTGATGTGATAGACTACTTTGATATAAGTAGGACAAATTGACCTTAGGAATGTGCCAAGTAGCTCTAGGAGGGAACATGATACAAACATAGGATCAAACTATGATGCAGACATGGATGAGTGATGAAAGGATCAATGGAATGTGATCGGTGGAAGTGATACAGAACAAGCCGATGGATTCCCTAGTGGATGGAAGGTGCTTTATTTACACAAGGCATCTGTTTTCCAAGTTTTCACCAAGGTACTTTCCCAAAGTGCTACCGAACTGGTTCTCACTAGAGGATGATTTTTCTTTTTACTTTTTTCAATCCTTATTTTATTTTATTTTTTTTGTATTTTTTTGTATTTTTGATTTATACCTTGTAAGCCTAGGCATAGAATTTCTTGAGATGGGAGCTATTGATAGGCTCCTGCAAAGGCTCACCTTCTAGTGTTGATAATTGATATGCCCCTGACTTGTAGCTTGCTGTGATGACAAAGGGTCCCAACTAGTTGGGTTCAAATTTTCCCTTGCTATCCAGATTGGGCACATTTTTTTGATTCTCTTTTAGCACAAGCTTGCCAACTTGGAAAGACCAGTTCTTGGTTTTCTTATTGTAACTCCTTTTAAGGTGGTTATGATAAACTTGTAGGTGGTTCAAGGCATCCACATGCCACTCATCTAGTAGTTCTAGCTCATTCAACTGTGACACCTGATATTCTTCATCAATAATGAGGTTCTACAATGATATTCTCAAGGACAGGAGCTCAATCTCAATGGGAAGGATAACTTCTAATCCATAGACTAGGGAGAAAGGGGTGGCTCCGGTAGGTGTGTGAATACTTGTTCAATAGGCCCATAAGGTGGGATTTAGCTGTAAGTTCTAGTCATGACTAGCTTCATTGAAATTTTTCTTTAGGATCTTGAGCATGGTTTTATTCATAGCCTCGGCTTGGCCATTTCCTTAGGGGTAGTATGGGGTGAAGAAGCAATGTTGGATATTGAATTTTTTGCATAGCTCACCAACATCCTGATTCTTGAAAGGTGTCCAAATATCTAAGATAAGGGCTTGGGGAACACCGTAAAGGTAAATGATGTAATTTAGGATGAACTTGGAGATTTGATTCCCTATGATGTAGGTCATGGGTATGGCCTCTACCCACTTTGTAAAATACTTTGTGGTGGTGAT
>VDFB02271358.1:1058233843-1058308749 GCA_007258455.2 Sequoia sempervirens
TAATTTGAGGTTGGTTTAAATGTATTTGAATCTAATTAAGGTGTGGTATATTGATTTGGAGAAGATGAGGATAGTTATCTTGTGAATGGCTAGAGAAATTGAGGATTTTATTGAGTTGATAAGTGAAATTGGTGAAATGAATAGTGAATTATTGGTGTTTTGTAATTTGATCTTCTCAATTTTAGTTTGGGTCTGAAGTGCCCCTGATGATTGGTGGTTTTTGGTAGATGCTCTTGCATCAAAGGGATACCCTGGTTAGCCAGAATGAGATAATTGACTTGGATGATATTGGTAGCAAGAAAAGAAAAGGAAAATCAAAAGTAGGGAATGTGTGGGAAATGACAAGGAATTTTTAGTTTGGTTGGTTGTCAAAGTACCCATTCATTGTACCAATGGAGAAAGAAAACAAAGATGAAACTACAACATAATGCATGCGTATGATTTGTAGTTGGAAATGAAAGAGATAAGAAGTTGCAGCTAAAGCTTGACACTATAGAAAAGGATATTAGTAGAGTTTATGAAAAAAAAACATAGATGAAAAGGAACAATCAGTCATATGATGGAAATCAAAGGAATAATGTCATGTTAAGTATGTCATAGAATATGAAGAGTATAAGCAAAGAATGTTGAAGCTTTCTGCATGTCAAGGTACAATTGAGACTCAATTGGAAAAGCAATGGAAGGAGCACATTTGTCAAAAAATAATCAAATGAGTGTTGTTTTTCATATTTTGTCCAAAGGGTGTCCTATGATAGACTACCCTAAATATTTTAATTTATTATCTTTTTTGGTTCTTCCTCACTTTCCTACCTCACATTGGCCAGTAAATGCTGGATGGGAATGGGAAAAATATCTTGCTATAGTGGAAAACAAAGATTTAAAGGAGAAAGTAAAAGAGTCAAACTTCATTGCATTATCTTTTGATGAAGTTACTGCAGTAGATAATACTTCTTGGGTTTGTATTCATGTGTATACTGTAAAAAAAAATGTCTTCCAATCTCATCTTCTTTGTGTTCATAAAATGGAGGATAGTTCAACATCACAAAATCTATTTTAACTATTCAAGAAATATTTGAATGAAATTGCAGGTATGGCTGACTTGACAATTGCCAAAAAGTTGGTGTGTGTAGGAGCTGATGGATCTGCAGTGATGCAGGTCACAGGAGTGGTGTTTGCACAAAGTTACAAACTACTTGTGCACCATACATGCTTCAAATTCACTGCATGGCCCATAAAATGAATTTAGCATTCAAAATTGTAAGCAAGTTTCCTACGATATCAAAAGTTTAAAATCTAGTCTACGAGCTCTACGCATACTTCTGTCGAAGTCCCAAACATTTCATAGAATTTAAAAATTTTGTTGAGGGAATAACAATAGGAAACAATCTTCTCAATGATGTTGATACCAAATGGATCTCACAAGGAGTTCTTTCATAATATCAATCCTTGATTGGAGTAATGTACGAGCATCACAACACAATAGTCAAAGCTCCTGACCTCTTACATAGGTTAAGCGATATAAAGACACTCTTGACTTTAGCTAGTCTTCTCCCCAAGCTAGATGAAATGAAGAATCTTGTGAAGAAATCCCAAGATAGAACTATGTATATTTATGAATATTCCAAACTATGTAGACATACATGCATGGCCCTTGATCATCTATATCTAGATCTAAATTTTGAAAGCCCATTTTTTTTCATTTGGTAGAATATTACTAATTTGAATAAGCCTAATAATTATTTACAATTTAATCCAAGTGCAAACTTATATATTTGTGTATGCAGATTTGAGATACCAATGTACCATTATATGATAGCCAAATTCACTATCAAAGAAGTACTTGTTAGAAAGGAATATTTTAACGATATTGTTAAATCTGTTAATGATAATTTGAAGAAAATTACAAAATGTTTTTCCAAAAAGATTTATGATAGATTACATCAACAAGAAATACTTGAAGCCATAGGTATTGTGTTGGATGTTGTGGTTTTTTTCTTGATATGTGGTTGTCATTGATGTCAACACTATTAGCATTAATGCATTTGAAGTTGTATATGTCAAGGATATTGAGAAAATTGTAAAGAAATGAGTTGGAGGTTGTCAGTGGTGAAGTGAAGTTTAGTATGGCGGTATGTTCTATACATTGGTGATCAAAGGTTGTGGACTAAAGGGTTTTTTGTTGAGTGTATCTATTTTATCCATGTTGAATTTCAAAGATCTGCATGAAGAGTTGATCGAGTTATGAAGATTTTCATTCTGGTCCAATTTTTTTGTTTCTTCAGTTAGTGTTCCTGATTGAAGATGAGGCTATTTCAGTTAGTTTAGTTGTTGAAAATTCTTCTCTATTGGTTCTTAATGTTTTTGGATGCTTCTAGATCATGCTCTATCTTTGTTGCATGTCTGCATTGATCGTTGTGCTTGTGGTTGGCGATTTTCTCTTGCGTGTTCATATTTTTCATGTTCCTGGCCAACATGGTGTTGAAGCATGTTGTGGATCTTCGAGCTGTAATTAATTGAAGTGTTTTCATGTTGATGATGTTGATTTAGGTCCTCACTAATATTTGGTTGACTTTGGTTGATGCGCATTGATTATTATGAATGATTTGGGCCGACAGTCATATTCATTTTATTATTTCTTTGTGGCTGACTTGTAGCGGTAAAATTTCTTATTGTGGATATATAAGAGTGATTGTAAATGTGTGAATATATGCAAGTGGATGTTGAATGTGTGTGTATGTGTGAATAATTTCTTAATCATTTGAAGGAAGAGCAGAGTGTGAAGAAGAGTGAAGAGTTTTTCATGTGCGTAACTATAACTATGATCGAGCATTAGCAAATGTTATTTTATCAGTTCAAATCCCTGTGGATGGCTTTAATCTGAATTTCTTTGTAAGATACTGTGTCTTCCTTGTAATTGAGCAATGAGCACTAGGCAGTGCACCTAAATGCAAGTGCATTCCCCATATTTCTTTTTCATTATACTTTTAATAGGGTATAATCTTTTGGACTGACCTCCACCGTGGTTTTTCCCCTAACAAGGTTTCCACGTAAAAAATCTTGGTGTTATATCTATTACTGATATGTTGTTGATTCATGCTTTCATGGTTAATAATCAGATTTGAGAATAAAGTTGATAAGTTAAATAAGTTTTGAATTTTTGGGACAACTGATTCATCCCCCCCTCTTAGTTGTCTTCCCTTGTATTTCCAACAATTGGTATCAAAGCTAAGTTCCTTGGAATAAGTTTAACATCTTAAGGTGATCTAGGATGACAAGTTACAAGAAGGATAGTCCAAGATTTGATGGAACAAATTACTCTTTTTGAAAGACTCAAATGGAGTTCCATCTAAGATGCATTGGTGAACCCTACCAGAGCATTACAAGTAATATGTATGTTATACCACCAAATGGTCCTACTACTTCTGCTGAGATCAGAGATGTTGAGTATAATATCTGGGCTAAGGAAGCTTTGTTGAGTGCTTTGATTGACTCTCAGAAGACAAATGTTATGGATTTGAAGACTACCTGTGAGATCTGGAAGAAGTTGGAAACCTTGTATGAAGGTGATGCTAATGTGAAGATTGCTAAGTTGCAGAGTTTGAAAGGGAAATATGAAAGGCTGAGAATGGGTGATGATGAGAATATTAATACTTTCATGCAAAGAGTGAGTAAACTTGTGTGTGGTATTAGATGTGCTGGTGGAAAGATAGATGAATATGAGATTGTTGCTAAGGTGCTTAGATCAATGTATGATTCCTACAAAGTCAAAAATAGTGCTATTGAAGAACTCCAAAATGTGACAAACATAACCAAAGATGCTCTGGTTGGTAAGCTGACTTCTTTTGAGTTGAGTTAATTTGGTGATTCCCTTCCTAAGGTTGAATCTACATTTAAGGCTACTACTTTTGGAAGAGATAAACAGAGATATGATCTGAGTAAGAGTTCATCTAGAAAGACATTCAAGTATGAGGATGAAATCAGATAGATTGAAGAAGAAGAAAGAGATATGGAAGAACTAAAAGCACTTAGTGTCAAAAGAGTACCAAGAGGAAAAGGTAAGTATGAAGGAAAGTTTCCTCTTAAATTTTTTTCTTGTAATAAGATAGGTCATTTTGCATCAAGGTGTCCAGAAAGAGCCCCTAAACTAAAATCTAATAAGCCTAGATTCCAGAAGAAATGTTACTTTGTTGTTGATGAAGGTGTAACAAATGATGAATCTAATAAAGGTGATGATGAATGGGTATTTATTGTTGTCAGAGAAAATAGTCGTGTATCAACTAAATCTGCTAGTTGTACAAGTGTGGAGAAAGCCTAACTACTTGAGTTGAAGAAAAAGATGAATGGATAATTGATAGTGGATGTTCACATCATATGACAGGAGACAAAAGTAAGTTTGTAAGCTTGGAAAAATATGATGGCGGTGTTGTGAGACTTGGTGATAATACAACTGATGTGATCCGTGGAAGAGGATGCATTTCTCTTGATGGTAAGCATAATACTGATGATTTTATGTATGTGGAAGGCTTGAAGCATAATATTTTGAGTGTTGGTCAAATGGTTGATAAATATTACAATATTTAGTTTAAGGATGGCAAGTGTAGAATATTGAGTTCCAGAAATGAAATTGCCTTAGGTACAAAACCAAAAGGTAATATCTTTCACTTGAGTGCTGCTATAAAAGTTGTTTCATTGCTCAAGTTGATGAAAGTTAGCTATGGCATAGGAGATTGTGTCATGTTAACTTTGATATTATTGTCAAGATAAGTTCTACAAAGGTTGTGAGAGATCTACCTAAGTTGGTGAAACCTACTAATGCAATATGCAAGGAATGTCAGTTGGGAAAGCAAAACAGGATTTCATTTCAAAGTAAAAAGCATTATTCAAATGAATTGCTAGAGCCGGTGCATATTGATCTATTTGGTCCCTCTAAGGTCAGAAGTCTACAAGGTTACAGGTATTTCATGTTGCACATTGATGATTATTCTAGAATGGTATGGGTTACTTTCTTAAGAGATAAATCTTAAGCACTGGAAAAGTTAAAAATCTTTAAGGCTATGGTTGAGAATGAGACAGGTTTGAAGATTAAATTTCTAAGATTAGATAGAGGTGGTGAATTCACTTCCGGTGAATTTAATTCATTTTGTGAAGAACATGGAATGAAGAGAAAATTATCTGCACTGCGGAACCCTCAACAAAATGAAGTTGTGGAAAGAAAGAATAGAATAGTTGAAGATGTTTCTAGAACAATGATGTTGGAAGGAAATTTCCCTCATATCTATTGGAGAGAAGTTGTGAGCATTGTTGTGTACACACTCAATTGGGTACAAATCAAAGGTGATACTGGTAAGACTTGTTTTGAGCTATGGACTGGTCAAAATCCTACTATTAAATACTTCAAGATATTTGGAAGCAGATGTTATATTAAGAGAGATGAAGACATAGGGAAGTTTGATGCTAGGAGTGATGAAGGTATCTTTCTAGGTTATTCTACTAATAGCAAGGCCTACCGGTGTTACAATAAAAGATTGAATAAAATGGTTGAAAGTGAAAATGTTAAGGTTGATGAAGACTTAGGTACACCATCCAGAGCCTGTGGATATGAATCTGATGATCAAGATGATAGTACAAATCAAGAAAAGCAAGATCGGACTACAAATCAAGTGCAAATCAATCTGGTAAATTAGGAGAATTAAGAAGGAGATGTTGATGGAAACACAGAAGAGAGATTAGAGGAACCTGAAGTTGAAGTACATCCTAAGAAGACTCCAAGGTATGTAAGATTGAATCATTCAGAAGATCATATTATAGGTGATAAGAAAAAGGTGTCCAAACAGGAGAAAGATTGTAGAAGAATATTGCTTGATTTCAAAGACTAAACCTACTAATGTGAATGAAGCATGTAAATATGAACATTGGGTTGAAGCAATGAAAGAAGAGTTGAAGCAGATTGAAAAGAATGATACATGGATTCTTGTTCCCAGACCTATCGATAAGAATTTTATTAGAACTAAATGGGTTTTCAGAAATAAACTGAATGAGCAAGGTGAAGTGATTAGAAACAAAGTAGACTGGTATGTAAAGGATATTCACAAATGGAAGGAATTGATTTTGAAGAGACCTTTGCCCCTATTGCTAGAATTGAAGTTGTAACATTATTTCTTGCTTATGTTGCTCACAAGGACTACAAAGTTTATCAAATGGATGTCAAATCAGCTTTTCTAAATGGTGAATTGGAAGAAGAAGTGTATGTTGAGCAACCTGATGGATTCTAGTTGACTGATAAGGAAGATATGGTGTGTTGGTTGAAGAAATCTTTGTATGGACTCAAACAAGCCCCTAGAGCATGGTATGCAAGATTGGACAAGTATTTGTTGAAGCTTGGATGTAACAAAGGTACTTCTGAAAAAAAATTGTATTTCAAGAATGATGATAAAGATCTGATTGTTGAAGTCTTTGTTGATGATAATATTTTTGGAGGAGATGATGCTTTGTGCATGAGGTTTGCTAGTGAAATGCATAATGAATTTGAGATGTCTATGATTGGTGAGATGAAATTATTTTTTGGATTGCAAATCACTCAGTTAGATAAAGGGATTTTTATATCTTATTCCAAGTATGTGAAGGAATTGTTGAAGAAGTTCAATATGGAAGATTCAAAGTTGGTTGGTACACCCATGGTGACTGGATGCAAGTTGACAAGAGAAGATGATTCTTCGAAAGAAAATAAGACAAGATATAGATCAATGATTGGTGGATTGTTGTATTTAACTCGGACCAGGCCTGATATTATGAATGTTGTATGTATTGTTGCAAGATTTCAAGCTAATCCAAAGGAATCTCATGTAACTATTATGAAGATAATTTTTAGATATTTGAAGGGAACTATTGATCTTGGCCTATGGTATCCTAAAGATGATGATCTTACTTTGAGTGCCTTTACTGATGTTGATTGGGCTGGAGATGTGAATGACAGGAAAAGCACTAGTGGTGGAGCATTTTTCTTGGGTAAGAAGCTAATTTCATGGTTAAGCAAGAAGTAGAATGTCATTTCTTTGTCCACTGTTGAGGTCGAATACATTGTTGCTACTAAAAATTGTACTCAAGTCCTATGGATGAAGAAAATGTTCAAGGATATTAGAGTTGTATATGATGAGCCTATTGCTATATATTGTGATAATTCAAGTTCTATTAAAATTTCCAAGAATTTGGTGCTTCATTCAAAGACAAAGCATATATCTATCAAGTTTCACTTTTTGAGGGAGAAAGTTAGTGAAAAAGAAGTAAGATTGGAATATGTGCCTACTAAGGAGCAGATTGTAGATATCTTTACAAATTCGTTGCCTAAGGATACTTTTGAGTATCTCAGAGGGAAGTTAGGGGTGATTACCCCTCCTAATCAGAACTAAGATGCAAAGAAATTCATTGCATTAGTTCATACATTTCATAATCATATCTTGTTTTGGATTGATGTTGTGGTGGCTGCTACTCAGGAGAAGTAGTCAAATGGTTTAGAAATTCAGATATGTGGTTCAGAGCTTAAAGTTTCTTTGTCATTGATGTCAAAGTGGGAGAAGAGCTATATGAAAAAATGGTGTCTATTTGAGGAGAAGATTCTTATGGGAGAAGAGTCATGTGGAAGAGTTGAGGAGAAAATGAGTCAGAATCTAAGGGGGAGTAAGTGTCCAGAGTTAGTTGTGTTGATGGTGTTTTTCACATCATGTGTTGCCATCAATGCCAAAAGGGGAGATTTTTGGATGTTTTGGTTGTGTTTCTGATATGTGGTTGTTATTAATGTCAACACTATTAGCATTAATGTATTTGAAGTTGTATATGTCAAGGATATTGAGAAAATTTTAAAGAAATGAGTTGTAGGTTGCCAATGGTGAAGTGAAGTTTAGTATGGTGATATTTTTTGTATGTTGGTTATCAGAGGTTATGGACTAAAGGGTTTTTCGTTGAGTGTATCTAGTTTTTCCATGTCGAATCTTAGAGATCTACATGAAGATTTTATCAAGTTATGAAGATTTCCATTCTAACAATTTTTATGTTTCTTCCATTAGTGTTCCTGATTGAAGATGAGGCTATTTCAATTAGTTCAATTGTTGTGGATGCTTCTCTGTTGGTTCTTAATGTTTTTGTATGCTTCTAGATCATGCTCTATCTTTGTTGCATGTCTGCATTGATCGTTGTGCTCGTGGTTGGCGATTTTCTCTTGCGTGTTCATATTTTTCATGTTCTTGGCTAACATGGTGTTGAAGCGTGTTGTGGATCTTATAGGTGTAATTAATTGAAGTGTTTTTTGTGTTGATGATGTTGATTTAGGTCCTCACTAAGTTGCGGCCAACTTTGGTTGATGTGCATTGATTATTATGAATGATTTGGGTCAACGATCTATTCATTTTATTATTTCTTTGTGGCCAACTTGTAGCGATAAAATTTCTTGTTGTGGATATATAAGAGTAATTGTAAATGTGTGAATATATGCAAGTGGATGTCGAGTGTGTGTGTATGTGTGAATAATTTCCTAATCATTCGAAGGCAGATCAGAGTGTGAAGAAGAGTGAAGAGTTTTTCATGCGCTTAATTGGAACTATGATCAGGCATTAGCAAATGCTATTTTATCAGTTCAAATCCTTGCGGATGGCTTTAATATGAATTTCTTTGTAAGACAGTGTGTCTTCCTTGTAATTGAGCAATGAGCTCTAGGTAGTGTGTTTGAATGCAAGTGCATTCCCCATATTTCTTTTTCATTATACTTTTAACAGGGTATAATCTTGTGGATTGACCTCCACCGTGGTTTTTCCCCTAACAAGGTTTCCACGTAGAAAATATTGGTGTTATGTGTGGTACTGATGTGTTGTTGATTCATGCTTTCATGGTTAATAATTAGATCTGAGAATAAATTTTATAAGTTAAATAAGTTTTGAATTTTTGGGACAACGGATTCACCCCCCCTCTCAGTTGTCCATCCTTGTATTGCCAACATATTGTGTATCCTCAATCTTGGGTAAACTGAGATAGCCCAACCTATTTTCATGATAAAGTAAATATCTTGATCAAACACTTTTCGAAAAGTGTAAAATACAATGAGAAAACAATAGAAGGAATTATAAATGCAGATAAGCTTAGACAATAATGTAAGAATTTTGCAAGAAGTATGATGGACCAATTTGATTCCATGGGCATGGATAAGTCTTTGAACTGAGATCAGTAAAAAAGGCTTGGACAAACTTAGATTAGAGTGAAATATTCTGTGGTTCAATATCAGAATATTTCAAACTTGTTGATTTATATCAAACAATGATATTGGGATCGGTGGAGGATGATATACTTTTCAGTTCATTGGCATTTTTGAAATCAAATTTAAGAAACAAACTAGACAAGAATTTGGAAAATTTCTTGAGCATGAAAGGAATTGTGTAAATGTCAAAAAAAATCCTTTTGAAAGGGCACTCATAATTTGGAGGTCCATATGCGAAAGAAGATGGTTGTACAACACTCCAATTCCAAACACTACTACTAGTGGCATTGGAAGTGGGACAAATGGCAGTGACACAATGAATGTTGAATTTGAGACGTAGGCCGAAGAAAATGAAGACTAGACTCAAAATCAGGCAACTCTTTTACTTTATCTCAAGTTGAACATTAGTTTCAGGAACCTGAATTCATTTGGGAAATGTAAGTGAATTAGTATCTTTTAGGTATTTATACTGTACTTCATGAATCATTTTTCAAACTATAGTTGATGATATTTTATATTGTATTCCATGAAATTGTGAATCATTGCACTACATGATATTTTATTTTATATTGCACTTATGAATCATATTCTAAACTATAGTTGATAATATTTTATATTGTATTCCATGAAATTGTGATATTTTATATTTGATATTGTATTCCATGGTATTGAATTTCATATGTGATTATACATCATTTTTAAAGAACAACACTTATCACACTACTTATAAATTCCTATTGCATTTCCATTCACACAATATTTGATAAATAATTAAAAGGAATATTAATTCATTCCTTGAACAAAAGCTAAAAATTCAACATCCATAACATAAAAACATGATGTGATATGACAACTTATAAATAACCATTGATTATTTTGAGTCAAAAGATAGTGAATACAATACTAGAGAGCAAGATAGGTTGATATTATATTCAAAATTAAAGAAATACACTTAAGTATTTGAGTCATCTTTCATTATTATAGAGAGAAAATGCAACATTTCCTATATGTGCTATCAAATAGCTTACAGTAGGCATCCCAAAAGATGCTTAAATCTAGTTGTCTTTTTGATCTGGGTGTTCTATTGATTTGGAATGTGTCATAAGGCTTAGGGTTCTAGTCATTCTTATGTTCTAGGGTTTATGTGTGTTTTAAACCCTCTCAAAAACACTAGGTGTATTTTCCTTTTACCTACATTCTAATTCAAATTTGTCTTGGTTTTACCCATTCTTGGTCTCTTAAGTCATAACTTATTCCTTTGCATCTGTTTACTCACTAACCCCTTGAGCCTAGTGTTCCTAGTTGCTACCCATAGAATCCTTATAAATCTTTCCTTATCTTATATGTGTCATAAAATTCTTTAATTCTTATTCTTTCCCTAAGTTTGGGTTTTACTATTTGCTCAATATTGTTCATGTTATAAATCTAGGCAGACAACCCCTTTTGAATCATGTAATAAGTGCATGTTCTTATTAAAATCATTTTTATGTTTGGCGAGTCCCATCAACTACTTTCTATTGGTTCCCCTCCATCTCACGGGATTAAAATAATCAAATTAAGGAGTCAGCAAGATAGCGGGCATGTGACACATGGCCATCCTTTTGGCAGGTCCTATCATTGCTCGAAGGAATCAATGACTAAAGGTGTTCAAATCAACGCTTACTATGGTTTCTAACAAACAAATATTAGTCATTCCCCACCTCCTCACTATCATAAGATGCACATGCTTTAAACTTGGAGGGGAAGCGGGGATGCTGACAAGTAGACTATTTCAACACTTGTGGAGATGGAGCCCGAAGAGTGACATGCAGATAAATCTACATGGTGTTTTTCGATTGGTCAGTGGAGACATTCATTTGTAGTCAAATTTTCAAACTTATTTGATTGAATTTGAGTAGCCTGGTCACTATGAGATCAACGATTAAAATTCAAAGTTCAAGATTGAGGGAAAATGAGTTGTAATAGTTGTTCTGGTTCACATGAGCAAACCATAATTGTGGATATGATGCAAGCTACCAAATTCATATGTTTTGAAGCCATAAAACTTTCTTTAAAGTATAATTGCAAACTGTTAAAGCATTTAACATGTCTAAGGAGTTCTTGCTGAAATTTTCAAGCTCATTCAATGACAAGAATTAGAGTTTTCAAGCATCTACAAAACCAATAAGTAAAATTTATATCTTGCTTCTATCATTCTGTCATTAGGGTTTCTAGTTTTGGTGCATTTCTTTTAAGGTTTGATGTTTAATTCGAATGATTAGCCTATTTAGTCTTGTTATTGCCTTGCATCAACCCATACCCTACTTGTAAGTTTGCAATTTGTTGAGTAGTAAACCCTAGTTTGCACAAACTCTATTACTATGACATCCAAAGTCAAAGGATCAGTGTCAATATACCAATCTTTTGAGTCAAATCCTATTGTGATATCTTTGGTATAGGACTTAACTGAACAATTGGTATCTTCAACCTCTGACAAACCAAAGGGACAACGTATGTACTTTGGCCCTAGAACTAAATTTGGCATCACTAATTATTATTGTACAATTAAAGATGTTTCCCTACTATACTTCATATGGAGTCTTTTCTAGGGATGATTTGGAAATAGGAATGATGGTATCCCTTTCTGCAACCCCTAGAGGTTGGACATGGGTAAAATGGTTGTACCCAACATGTTCATTGATGTTGATCTTCTCAAAAAAATTGTTGTGAACAATGACCCTTTGGTTAGGGTTGTTAGAGCTCATGATGGATAGAATCCGATATAGGTTAATAAGGAAGAAGTTGCATATGTGTTCAATTTGAACACTTGGAGCAATGACATGGTTAATATTGATGAGTAGATTTTGAGAGAGGAATACAAAAGGGTAAAACACAACTTTAGGGTGTTGGTGTTGACCAGTTTTTGATATCAGTAGGGAAGGGAAACTACAAAAGAAAGATTACTTTGGGACCCTCTAATGTTGAGCCCCTCCCTATTAAGTATTTCCAACCATATTTTTAGAAGATCTTTTACTCCCTCTACCAAATTCTAGGGTTTGATCCTAGCTCTAGCATGCTAATGGCCCATATGTACATGGATGTGAGTATCTAACACCTTAACATAAATACCTTCTATTATTTTTCCACCTATATAGCAGAGGAAAATCACAAAGGATTGGTGGCCTTGAAGGGTGGTAAACTTGGTGTTAGATTTTTGTGGTTTTCACTCTTTATGCATATGTTTCCTTTCAAAGGTGCGAGCTATTTTGGTCAGGAGATGGAGCTTAAAAGGTTTGTCGATGGTATTGAGATGTTGGTGCAGTCATGGACCCCTATATTGGATAGGAATGAAAAAAAGACTGACTATGTGACTACTACAAATATTTCTGCCACCAAATTGAGACAGGATCTAATAGTGGATGTACCTAGGATCCCGAAGGAGTTACATGATTTTTTGAGGCCACCTAAAAGGAGGTCTAATTTGAATATTGCTCACAACTAGGGGGATGTAATCCCTTATAACAATTGTACAGTCTAATGGTATTTGGCACACAATTGACACCCCACATACTCCCCAGGGAAGAGCCTTTGAGGATTGGGTTTTTGGAGGTGATGTGGCAACTAGGGAATGTCAATGATTTCTTCCTAGATAAGAAGAAAAAGGGAACCTTCTTCCCTACATACACTATGTTTTCTAATTTTGTCATGATTACACATGGATAGAGAAATATTGTGGACCACTATCTTAGTCATTACAATACAAATATCTAGGCATACATGACATATGACCTTGAGGGATTCATAGTTTGGTTAATGAAGAGAATAGGTGAGGTCAGTATGTTCACACCCACACTATGCCTAATGAACTCATCAGAAATATTTTTTATCTTGATGTCCACATTGATAGAATGAAAAAGTGAATTGTTTTTGTGAAATTGAAAAGAGAAATTAAGGTTAAGGATCCTGATTTTAAAACTTTGTCAGATATTAGTGACCCAATTTTAAAGATTGAAGCTATGATACAAAATTTTGACAAAGTAGCGGCAAGATTAAATGAGATAAAAAATTTGCAAGATAAGGGAAAGGCCCCTATGATGGAGGGAGAGTCAATTGTGCAGCCTTCTAAGAAGGTGCACATATATTCAAGGAGGAAAGACACAATAAGGAAGCAACAAACAGTTGTTACTCCTGCACAATCTAGGGAGTCAAAAATGAATTCACCATAGAAAAAACTACCTACATTGTCACTGCAACATTCTTTTTCCCCTAAAATAATTAAATTGGATTCTCTAATTAGAGAATCATCCCCTCCAAGGGATCCATTCCCATCAATAAAGAAGAAAAAGGTTGAAGCTTCTGGTTTGGTTGACTATCCTGCAGAGGAGTCAGATGATGAAATTATTATAACTAATTAGGAAATAATGCAGGGGATGTCATCTCCTCAAGGGGAAATAATATCATAGAATTTGAGCCTTAGGTTGAGAAAATATGACCTAAGTGGAATAAATAACTCTGAGGATGTCAGATTCCAAGCCCATGAAATCTTTATGGAAGATGATCAATTTGTCAAGACAAAAGCTTTCAAGGAATATGTATGGAGAGTAATGAAGGATGAGTACACAATATTTGTGAAAACAAGGAGAAGTGATAGCCCCGAGAAGCCCCAAAAGGTTGTTGAAGCCAAGTTCTGAGATGAAATGAGGGCCAAGTATTCAAAAATTTATATAGAAGAGGACAGGGCATTGGTGAGAAAGAGTAGAGTGTTATTACTCCCAGAATGGGACCTGGCATCAAAAAATGCTTTTGACACTGTTGGAAGACAAGATGCCCCCATTTTTAATAGTGAAGAATAAGTCACATTGGCTTTATAGAGGTTAACTTCTAGTCAACAACGCACTCTTTCTATTTGGGCATTAGCCCCAACCACTAAAAAACTTGAAGTTGCAAAACCTACCCCAGGTGTAAGAGGAGGCTTAATCATAAAAAGAGTTTCAGATACATCTACCTTGGAGGAAATATATGTGAATGTTAATTTGGCATAATTCACCAAAGCCATAGTTGATTCATTGACATAGGAAAGGTATAGTTTTAGAACCAAATATAATGAGGTGGTTGGTGGGTACAACTTGAGACAACAAAAGATGTCTCAAATGAAAACTTGTTGTGCCCTCAGCACACACGCCCCATTTGGAACAGGGACCCTCTTTTTATTTCGCCTTGCCAGGTTATTTTTGTTGCCGCCTCATTTTGCATGCCCCTTTTTTGGTGTCCTAAATGGTCAACATGCCTCAAAAGTCTCATATTTAAGTTGACCATGTTTCATCCCCTCCAATTTTGCTAAGTCTTGGTTCCTTGCGAAGTTTCCTTGGCAGTTTGCTTCTGTCAGCAGCCTCGAGGCCTGGCAGGCCCGACCTACTAGGTTTCCCTTGCTAGGTTTCCATCATGTGTTCTCTGTCCCGAACAGCCAAGGGCCTTCACCTTCCCACGCCCCGAGACCCAACTTCCAAATTTCCGCCCTTATGACTTTTGTTGAAAAAAAATGGCTTTTTCCCTTTTCGAGCCCGGTCTCTCAGACTTCTCTGCCCAGAGTTCCATGTTGACTTCATCGTTTCAAATGGTTGAACTACGATGACTTCCCATCCTCTGGATCCCATACTCCCCGTTGTTGTAAGTTTCCAAATTGCAAATTTCAAGCGGTTGTCTAGCCGTGTCCTTCTAGCCTCCGGGCCCAGAACATCCCGCCGCTGTTTGAGAATTTAAACTCACCAACCCTCTTGTCATTCATACAAGCATTAATGGTCACATTAAATACTAATTAGGGGTATAAATATCTAGTTCAACCTATCATTTTCATATGTCAGGTTGGCCAGAGGGGTTCAGAACAATTTCTGAGGAGTCCAGTTCCTTCGTCGCCTGTCACCCTCACGCCCATTGCTCTTGTTTGCCGATTCTTTGTAGATTCCACAACTTCTCTCACTGGGCTTTTGAGGTAAGTTCGTCATCCACCTTTTTGTAGATTTTTTTGTGATTTTATGCTTAAATGATAAACGAACTATTGATGGTCCAAATTGCACAACAACAGTTAAACATAATATTACTATCCTGCTCTCCTGAAAGAGAAAGATGATCACTTGGATATCTTAGCTCCCAGGGTCTTTGTAATTAGTTCTCAACTATGCTGACTTTACTCAATGGTTGATGTGAATGGTAATGTTCAAGGGGCCTGCTGGTGTTGAGCTTCTGGATTGTTCTAAGATCAAACATAAACTTAAACCTATTTTAACTCGGGTTTTTAAAGAAATAGAAAAAGATAGATCAAAGCTTGGAACTGAAAATAATAATAATTCATCCAACTTAACTAGACTTGTGACCTTTCAAGGAATTGCTAATTGAAACTGGAGAAAAAAAATCAACTTGTGATTGACACACAGCTTCATTCATCCACAGTGCTAATTTTAACAATAGATTGTAAATCACTATTTAAACAAAACATTAAAACAAAACTCCTTTCCTTGAAAGATTTTCAAATAAAATGATTAGGTCAAGACAAACACCATTATGGAACACAACATGAAATAAATTTTAATCTAGTTGCTTTTACTGTTAGTGAAACAAATAAGCAACATTTACAAATCTAGCACAATCACTAGTGTATAGAAAACCTATGACTCCAAATTGTTTCCATCTATACTAAGAAAACAAGAAGTGTACATGATTTTCCATGTTGAATCTAACTCCTACTCTATTATTATTCTTAAGCTTTTCTCTATTACCACTTAGAAGATTACTACTACTCTTAAAATCTATATATCTATGTCTCCAAACCCTTTTTTTTTTACAAAAAGGAAAAAATGCCATATATACAGGATGTGTTCAAAAGAATGCACTGGACCCCTATTTTTAGGGTTTACAAAATATTTGTTGGTTGCACAAGGGTCAGCCCTCAGATCTTTTTGAATAGAGTTAATGTTGCATTGAATGGCATACCCCTATCCATGTTGGTGAAATATTATTCAAGGGATGATCTGTAGATCTTTTGTAACTACAACATTTACTTCCGGCCTCTGTGTCCATCCTCGAACTTCCTTGAAGGGTTACCTTGAATGCTCTAAAGCATTATCATTAATATGGATCCATCTCTGCCAGCAGACACCATAGCTGTCCCTGAGACTCGCGCCTTCCTCCTTCTTCCTGCTCTAGACCTCTCTACATGTTGACCGTCCCCTGGAAGCAACACCAGACTCTTTGTTTAGATTCGAACATCATCGTTCCCAGGCTGATCCATTAGCTCATCCACAGAGAAATTTTATGTCATTCACATTCTGTTGATTTCCTTCACAAGGGTAGTCAATCAGTCAAACTGTCAGTGGTCAACCCTTTTAGCTTCTTCTGATTGGTGGAACAAACTCCACATAAGACTCCCGGGTAGTCAAAAGTGGTTCATACCAAATTGCATGTTGGTGAGACACCATCAGTGTCTCCCTGATGTGATTACATTCTACAACAGTTATCGGCATGACCCACGAAATTTAGAAAGAGTTCATGTCGAGTTGCACAAGCTATATCGGTACCACAAAAACCATCAGCAAGACTGCATTCCCTCGGCAAGACCTCATATCGAGCCTCTCTTCCTTTAGCGAGTACACCCATCTCAGGGAGACTCCTTCATGTTCAGGAAGACCTCACGTCTTGTCACCGAGACACCTCTAGGTCGGCGAGACCTTTCATCAAGCGTATTCCACTACACCGAAGGGAGAAAAAAATGTTGGCAAGGCTACCGCTAGTCAGCAAGACCAATGTCGGTCAGGGAGACATCACAGCGAGTTCATTTCAGTCATCCCAAGCTAGGCTCGAGCCCCTTTCATTTTGGTAAGACTCCCCACAGTCGATAGGAAATCATGGTGAGCCCCTTGTTCTCCCCGAGCTCACTTTTTTTCGGTGAGACCTTATGCCGATACTATCTCATGTCGGCAAGACTTTTCCTTTGCTGAGACATTACACCGAAGGGAGAACCCTTCAGAAAAACCTCCATGCTTTGGCCAGACCTCCTGGTGAACTTAAATCTTTCGGCGAGACATCCCATGTCAATAGGACATCCCACCGAAAGCACAACCCTATGCCGAAGGCATCCTTTCGGCGAGACATCACTCAGTCGCCGAGACTTCTCGGCAAGCCCAAACCACTATGCCGATGCCGCTTCACCTCGCCAAGAGTCCACCCTATTGGTGAGACATCACCCTGAAGCCACCTTTGTCACTGAGACCCTGCCTCTTCAGATAGAGATCATGCTGAAGGTATAACCCATCACCAAAACCTTATGGGTCAGCAAGGCATTTCATCGAGCTCAAATCTTTCGGTGATGCTAACCTTGTGTGCAATCAGTCGGCAAGACTTTAGCATGTTGGGGAGACATATGAAAACTTACGATGATTAAAACTATCTAGCCCACTGGGGCATTTCAAAATGAATAGAACCACTACTAGTCGGCAAGACATCTAGAATGTCTTGCCGACTCTTGCCTTAGAGGAATTTTATGCCAAACTGGATTGGGGGATGCTTTCCAACTGAGCTCCCTAACAAATATCATCATGTGCATGATTTAATCCTGCAAAACAAAGTCTCCATTAGTCCTTAGAAGCATATAAGATACATTATCATAAAATACACTATTGCTTATGATTATTTCATTCAATTTTTAGCAAGAAGAAAACCAACTCAAGGTGAGAGAGAACCAAAATCTAATAAAACAAAATACAGACCCAGGAGGAAAATGAAGGAAATTCCCAAGACCAAAGCCAATAAACAAAGACGATGAAAGAAAAAAGAGAAGGGGGGCCGATTTTGTTCCAGAATAAAATGGGGTGGTTATGCAAGGCATAACAAATGGCGACTCGGCTAGGAAAATGGTTTAACCATTTTCAAGAAACTAAAGGATTCAGCTACCCAGAATCTCTGGTTTATGAACATCACAACTCCAGTTGGGTCAGTTTTAACAACCAAGGCTGAGCTAGAATCTCAAATGTAAATCAACAATGGCCACCCCTGAATCTATGTGTGTGCTTGATTGTGCATCACTCTTTTATAAAGTTTTCTTCATCTTTCAAACAAAAATGTGCAAGATTTGATCTACATGAGTTGATTCCCTTTAGTTTTCATGCAATGACATCCTAGGCATTGCTCCGCTGCCAGTTAGGTGTCCATAGCCTCAATGGAGATACCTCTAGTTTTCTCACAGCATTGCTCTACTGCCAGCTAGGCGTCCATAGTCCAATTTTCTTTTAGATCATTCTTTTCCTTCTTTTCTTTTTTTTTAATTTTTCTCTTGGAGTTTCAAATATTTCCTTCAATTTTTTCTCAATATGTCAGATGTCAGACATCTATTATGGGTTGAAAACTACCATGGACCTCATAACAACACTTAGGAGATTGGATTTTTCACTCAAATCTTACAACACTGTCATCCTGAGACAAATATACCATTACAAAGGAGATGATCTTGATAATTTGTGACAGATTCAGAGGAGCTAATGAAGGTCATTTACTTTGCACCTTATTTTCAAGACTTTCCACAACTCTTATTGACAATGCGCATAAAACAAAGAGTTTAGGACAAGAGCACCCAATTAGCAAACCTGAAAATACCTAAACCACTTCTCTCCTAATAACCAAAGTATGCTTCAGATAACAACCCACCATTTTAAGATAGAAAGAACAGAGAAATCCCAAAGAACAACTAGACATAAACCCAAACAACAAAGGAAACGAAAGGACAGAAAGAAAGAACCAACAAAACTATTTACAAATTAAAAAAAAAAAAAAGCAAATTATTTACAAACAGGAAACAAACAAATTATTTACATAAAGAACAAAAAGTTACTTACAAAGGAAGAGAATTAGCAAGCTTTATGACTCAAAATAATGCTTAAGAAACTTCCCATTGATAGGCAAGGGAACAGGTTCTCCAGTTAAACTACTCAATTGGCAAGCATTTTCTCCTAGGATCTCAGCAATCTGATAGGGACCCAACTAGAGCTTATCAAATTTCTGGTGACTGCCCTTCTTCTCACTAGTTTTATCCCATAACAACACAAGGTCTGATATCCTAAAAGCCTTGATTTTGGCTCTTTTTTCAAACCAACGTGTTAGAACTATAAAATTCTGATGTATTTTACATATTGTTGATACCCATGAATTTCCAAATAAGTCCTACCATGAGCACATTTTCCCCATATTTGGCCATGTAGTACCATAAAATCCATCTAGTCTTGATTAATTCACATTATAATCCATATTGGCATGAGATGGCCAGGGTCTCCCTGACCCATAGTGTATTTTTGCTAATGTATATCTATTGTAGGTCTATCGGCAAGACTTCTTTAATGTCACATCGATTGGATTTCACCTACTGGCACCTTTCGGCAAGACATACACATTGTCTCGGCGACAAAATTTTCATATCGGTAGAAGAATCATATTCGGGATGAATTCATAGCAAGACATTATGTCTTGCTGACCAGCGCACATGGATATACATCGGTCAGATAAAGACTTCGGGGTGAGGTCTTACCAATCACGTCATGTCTCACCGACTAGCATGAAACAAGCAAGCACTTCGGCCAAACAAAAGGTATTCATGATGAGGTCTTGGCGAATTCATGGTGTCTTGCCGACCGGCAATAAAAATATGCATATCAGTAAGACTAATATGCATCGGATTAAAGTCTTGGCGAACACCTCTGGTCTTGCCGACAATGCAAATGAGCTCTATCGAAGACTATCAGAGTAAAGTTATATAGTCTAGCCGACCCGTTTGTCATGCCGAAGTGTTTCATCGGTGAGAGAATGATCATGTTTCAGCGACATGAATGTACCATAGGGTATTTCAGTATGACACAAGGTGTTCTATGAAACCTCTTCCCGACTCAGAATTGTCTTAGCGACCAGAAAATACACAAAAGATCACATCTTGGTAAGATGAAGTATGATCTGTGGGACGTCTCCCTGACAACAGAATGTTACGACACATATGAGATGAAAGAATATCTATCGGTGAGACATGGGACTTCGATATGACTACTGGATGTCTCGGCGAATGTCTCAAAGATGATTAACAAAAGCTTGAATACTGTTGGCCGACATTTGGATGCGAAGCATTGTGTCTTTTCAAATGAAGATGTATAAATATTCATTCTCAATTGTAAATGGGGACATTAGATATTAGATTGGATTAGAGATAGATTAGAAATGGATATAGTAGAATAAAAATTTTAGATTAGAGACTATGATACATGATTTCAAATGGAGATTTCAATGAAAATCAGTTGATGCGACGGGTCATTTCTGGTGTCAATTGTCTGTTGTGCTTATTGAAAGTATTATTAAAGTTGTCTCCAGGGTTGGCTTTTCTGGTTATTTAAATTGGTATCACAAGTTTATATTCAGTTTATTAGTGCACATTTTTTGTATCTATGTGGTTAATTAATTGGTTCTTTCAAGGAGAGATTAAATCCTTTTGATTAATCACAGTAATCAAGGAAATTCATCTGGATCATTAAGAAGAGATTAGTAATCATTGTCTTGCATGCTTATACAAGTTATAAACAAAACATATGCCAAACAATTTGAGTGTTCTCCATAAATAAGTTGCCCATTTCTATTTCATTTGACTCTGCATACCCAATAAGGCACTAGTCTCTGCATTTCACCATTTAGATTCATTCATTTTCTTTACATCTGTTAATTGAACATATTAGGTTTTAGTTTTAATATTGTATACAATTTATACCAAATTTAATTTAATTTTTCCACTTCCATCTGCCATCGTGGAAAAATCACCGCAAGAGAGAAAATAAAAAGCCAAGTCTGCTTCATTCATATAGGTTCACCCACCTAGGTCTAGCAGCACCTGAAGAGTAGAAGGTTTAAGCCATTTAACCTTGTATGTTACCCTAAAACGTATCAAGAGATTGGAAACCTCTTGAGGTACCCTTACTTGCATTTTTGAGAGATAACACAATGTTTGACAATAGCCTGATGTCTAAAGAATTGTTGCAAGGTGACATCTCTCTGCTCTTCTAATTTCAACAAGGCAGCTAATCTTACCTCTATCCTACCATCACTAGAGTAGAATTTTTGGATGAACTCAAGGATAGGTATTTGCAAATGAATAGGGAACATAGGCTCTTGGCCATACACTAATTTAAATGGTGAAGTCTTTAAAGTAGCCTTGACCCTAGTTCTATCTTCCCATAACGCGAATCTCAGCTAGGCATGCCAATCCCTAGGATTGTTTTCTAATAGTTTCTTAATTACCCCTAAGAGATTCTTATTGGTTGATTATGCAACTCCATTGCCTTGTGGGTAATAGTTTGAAGAATATTTCAAGACAATTTTGTGATCATAAGCCCATGAAATGAACTCAGCAGAAGAGAAGGAAGAGCCATTGTCACATACCAAAGTGAAGGGTACCCCAAACCTAGTTGTGATGCATTCAGTGAGGAACTTGATCACTACCTTTGTTGTGTTGTTCTTGCAAGGTATAGCCTGTGTCCATCTTGTGCAGTAATCAGTAGCAGTCAAAATAAATTTGTGTCCTACAAAATAATTTGGGTTAATGACCTCGATAAAGTCCAATTCCCATTGGGAAAATGGTCTTACCTCATAGACAAGTTGCAATGGCATGGCTGAATGGAATTCTTTTGATGTAGAAATCAAACATATGTGACATGTTCTTGTATGCTGATGGGAATCTTTGAACACACATGGCCAATAATAACCAGATTTGAAGATCTTGTGTGCCAATGAGTCTTTAGAACCATGACCTATGCCGTGTTTCCCATGGAATTCAGTGATCACGTGTTTAGCCTCTTGCTGATCAAGGCATTGTAGGTACACTCCCTTGAAATTCTTCCTATATTGTAATCCTACTTTGAGCATATAATGAAAGCTCTTCATTCTCAACGCTCTCCTTTGAGTGGTGTTCATTCCCTCTGGACATTGATTGTTGAGGATGAAATAGATGATATCAACATACCAAGGGTCATTGGAAAAGGACCGAGTGGTGTATTGCTAGCAAATAATGTTCTCACCAACATTCGCCATGGATTTAGACAGGCCTGTGCCTCTGACAAGTTTCATTGGGCATATCTCCAAATAAAACTCTTGCAAGATGGCCATCCATTTCCCTCTTCTTTCTCCCAGCTCTCTCTGCATAAGTAGAGACTTCACAGCAGCGTCAGAAACTACAACAATGATTTGGCTTCAGAGAATGTAGTGCCTGAAATTTTTGACAGCTCTGACCAGCACAAAAGCTTGTTTCTCAAGAGGGTGGTATTTGATCTCAGCATTCTTAAATGAAGAGCTCATGAAGGTGATTGGCCTCTCCTCTCCCTCTTCTCTTCGTTGAGTTAAGACAGTTGCACAGGAATGTTCAGAGGCAAAAGAGTAAATATAGAATGACCTCAAGTAGTTAGGGTTGGTGAGGACTGGTGCTTCTGAAATGGATCGCTAGACCTATGAAAACGTGGCCTTCGCCTCATTACTCCACTCTATATTGGTGTCTTTTTTCATCATTTCATTTAGTGGTTTTATGATTTCTACAAAGCCCATGATAAATCTTCTCACAAAGTTGATCTTTCCAAAGAAAGACCTCATTTCCTTCTTGTTTCCTGCCCTGGTGATCTTTAGAATGGACTCAACTCAGTCTAGATCAATTGATATTCCTCTTTCAGAGATTACATGTCCCAAAAGCTTCCCTTCAAAAACCCTGAACACACACTTTTTAGGATTCAAGGACACACCATATTGGATACATCTTTGAAGAACTTTGGCTAAGTCTGTAGCGTGGTTCAGTCTATCCTTGGAGAACACTGTCAGGTCATCCATGTAAACAATAATGCATTTACCAATTAAGTCCTTGAATGCTACGTCCATGGCACACTGAAAAGTTGCTCCAACGTTTATCAGACCGAATGGCATCCTTCTGTATGCAAATGTTCCCCACTTTGTAGTGAAGGTTGTCTTCATTCTGTCTTTATAGTTAACCATTACCTGATTGTATCTAGAGTAACCATCCAGGAATGATATCATCTGAGATCCATTGACAGTTTGCAAGACTTCATCCAGAGAAGGGAGTGAGTAATTATCTTTTTTTGAAGCTCTGTTTAGATTTCTGAAATCTACACATAGCCTAATCTCCCCATTTTTCTTAAGGACTGGAACTAGGTTGGACACCCATGTTGAGTGTCGTACAGGGAAGATTATTCTTGCAGAAAGTAATTTCTGAACTTCCTTAAGGATCAGTGGTTCAATCAGGGCGTTGTTTCTGTCGAAATGGTTTAGCTTTGGGCTTCAGAGGGATAGTATGAGTCATTACAGAAGCATCAAATGTCTTTAGATCTTCATATCCCCAGGCTATCACAGAAATATCTTTCTTTAGTTCCCTTAGTATATCTTTTCTGATTTCTTTAGGGCAAGTTGTCCCTATGTAAACACTTCTTTCAGGGCCAGAATCAACTAGGTTAACAGTTTCATATTCGCCTCCTTTATCTTCAACTGATATCTTCTCTCGAGCCCTTGGGTTTGAATCAAAAATTCTTTCCAAGACCACCATTCCCTTAGGAATGCTATTTCCTTTTAAATTGAGGACCCCTTTTGTATCACAATTTTCAGGGTTCCAATCTCCTTGATCCCTGTTGGACTCATCAATGATCTATCCTTTGAAAAAATATGAGCTTGCTAGAAAAGCAAGAATATGTCAATCATCATCAAAGACTTGAAAGTTTCTAACATTATCGGGAACTACAGGGGTGTAAATCAATTCCACTGAGAATCTATTAAGCTTAGAGCCTTGCATAGGTTCCAGGGTGCTTGCAGAAACAACTAATGAATCAACTATCTGATTCTCCTCTCTTGTGACATGTGTATTGGTTGTGCACCTGCTTGATAACAATTTCTGAATCTCCCTTGACCATCAAGGCTATGACTTTCTTCTTATGTGCAAACATCAGCCCCCGAGTTAGAGCTTCATAGTCTACTACGTTGTTAGTGCATCCAAACTTCAACTTGTAAGAAGCAAAGAAAGTTTTCCCTTTCAAGCTAGTTAATTCAATTCCAACACCACAACTTGTTTTGGATTTGGATCCATCAAACATAAGGTTCCACAACTGATCATGAGTTGGGGTTGATTTGTTGGAGGTTAGTGTGGGCATTTGGATAGGATGAGCCAGAGGTGGGTTGCTTGATCTTTTGCATCAAATATAGGGAACAGGTGTTCAATAGGTTCTTTAGGTACACTTTCCAATTCTTGCACAACTATATCATATAATCTATGGCTATCCTTCTGACAGTCACTTGTGCCTTTGGTTAACCCCTTCGGTTTTGGTATACTGGTGAGTACCAGGATGTCAAACAAACCTTGGGGTTGTTCTTCATCAATATGCTGATTCGAAAATGTGTCTGGGATAGGTTCAATTTGAGAAGGAACTTCCTTTGAAGGTATCTTATCCCTGGTTAACATTATTGCTTCTTTGGCTTCAAATGAGAAGCGATCTGCAACAGTCTCAGGGTGACTTAAGCTAGCTTCCTCACATTGGGAAATATGATTTAAAATGTTAATGCAGGGTTGGCAAGTCAATTCAGAATGATTTTGGTAATACACCCTGCACCAATTAGGGAGTAGAAGACTATGAAGATTGGTATCTTCCCCTAAGACCAGTTGATCCTGTTGCAGCTTCTTGATCAATGCCTGTTGGTTTTCATTAATCATAGAATTAGGGAAATTTTGTATTGGCAGTTCTTTAGGATCAAGAACAGAAAAGGTTAAAATTTCCTCTCCTTTATAAACCCCTATCCCAGTTTCAAAGTAAGCTACCTTATTAGGGCAGTCATACTTAGTGATGACATGCTTGAGGCGAGGTTCACTTTCAATCCTAATCTACATAGGCACTCCCCTCCATGGTAGCCACATATGTGAAAATTCAAGGGAGAGATATCCCCCTATACCTTTCATCAAATCTCTACTCAACAGCATACCATAAGTCTGGGGAATTTCTGCCACTTGAACATCTATATTGGTTTGAATCCTAGGATCTGACCCTACTTGCACATGTATGTTTCTCAACTCTCCCACTACATTCACCTCTGTCTTGTCAAGTTGAATGACCTTATTATTTTTTTAGATAGGGTTCAATCCCAATTTCTTGCATATAGAGAATGGCATAACATTGCCAGAAGCCCCCGAATCTAACAGACAATTATGTAGGTTCTTCCCACAAATTCTTAAACTTAAAAGAAATGGTGGAGTACCTACCTTGCTTCTGTACAAGGTTGTGTTCATGTCTACAATAGGTGCCACCATGTTCTTTTCTTTTGATTTATTAGCTTGCTCCAAATCTTTCAGCACTATCTCTCGTTGGGCAGGGCACCACTTTAGGATGTCGAAATATGACAAAGAGGTTTTTTGTTTTTGCATCTCAGAAACAATATCAAATTTTGTATTATAACTTGCATTACTTTTGACAACCACAAGTGAATTACCTCTATTATGGAAGTTAGGTGGGCCTTTTGGTGGAGGAGGATTGTTATCAACACTTTGATTCAGAGGCACCATGTGATTAGGTGGTGTTGATGTGCTAAACAGACCTTGATTCTGATTTCTTAGGAAGTGTCCTCCCTTTGTCTGAAAAGCTTGGGCATCATACATATCTTCCTCTGGTTCATTCTCATCTTGCCTTGGGAATGAAGGTTCTTCCTCGAAGAGGTCATAAGTCATAGTTGTATCTACTGAGCCACCTTCTTTATTTGAATTCCCTTGGAAGGTTTGGGCATCTGCCTATGCCATGTTAATAGCTTTCTCCATTTCATGGCAATTTACCTCAGAATGGGTTGCAGTATCATGTAACCTGCACCAGTTAGTCATAAAATTGAGGTCAGCCACATTTGCAGTATGTGACCTCTCCTCATAATTATGAGAAATTCCACCATTGTTTGGCCATGTATTCCATTGTCGGCTGTTATTTGGCGTCTGGTTATATCCTCTATTTTGATTTTGATGCCCTTGGTTAGGGGAGTTTTGGCCTTGATAACCCCTTTGGTTGTGATTGTAGTTGTTCTGATAATTACCCTAGTTGTTACTGCTCAGATTAGGATAATTACCTTGGTTTTGAGAGGGGTTCAGTCTAAGCTTAGCCATGTCATTTGTGACTTGAGACAATATTTGTGACTTGAGACAACATTTTCTTTAAGGTCTCTACCTCATTTGTGAGTTGAACTGTCTTCTCACTTTCCACACTCTTAGCAATAGGTTGCTGACCACCATGACTTGGTGTTCCAATTTGGTTATGATGACCATGGGGACTTTGAGGAACTTTGTGATTGTTGAAAGAAGTCAGGAGTTCCACTAGCAAAGAATGGAACAGGTGGTTGAGTTTGCAATTCAGACATAGGACCATAATGGGAAGGAGACATCCCTGGGACAGTAT
The DNA here is from genome assembly GCA_007258455.2 of Sequoia sempervirens. Classification (NCBI taxonomy): domain Eukaryota; kingdom Viridiplantae; phylum Streptophyta; class Pinopsida; order Cupressales; family Cupressaceae; genus Sequoia; species Sequoia sempervirens. Next base: position 1,058,260,544 of record VDFB02271358.1, read on the forward strand.
TGAATAAAGGGGTTGGGCTATGCATCTGATACCCCATTGAAGGAAAACCTCCTCCCAAACTTCCTTGTTGAGAACTAATTTTTTGTTGCAGCTTGATAGCTAGATGATATACTTTAGACAAGGAATCAATGTCTACGGGCTGATAAGTCCTTTATAGGAACAAGCCAAGTAAAGGGTCTATAACCCTAAAGTATGCTTGAATGGCACTATTTTCAGTAACTAGATAGGGGTCTTGCAGTCTCCTATACATTCGTTGAAGCCTGGCATTGAATAAATGCAAGGATTCACCTGGCTCCTTCCTGATGGTAGAAAATTGGTGGTACAAAAAGGTTGGATCCACATAAACCCTGAACTGATTGATAAAAGCATTCTCCAAGTGCGTCCAGGTCAGAATGGAACCTTGCAAAAGATTAAGATATTAGTTGTACGCCATGTCTCCCAAGGACTAAGGGAACAACCTACAAACTACATCATGGTGAGCTATCTAAGCTCTAGTACAAGCATCCTTAAAAGCTTGTATGTGCTCTTCAACACTCCTTGATTCACCATGAATGTATTTGGGACCGAATTTCTTAAGATTCTTAGGCATATCGTGAAAACCTCCAGGAATGGTCCCCAATGGAGAGGGGTTATTCTAAAATAATGTCATTAGTGGTGGTGGTGGTTGAGCCAGTTGTTGGACAGATTCAACCAACTATAATGAAAATTGAGATGGGTTGGGAGGTGGATTGATAGGTATCCACTGGGGTATTGGTGAAAATCCTGGTGGAGTGAGCAGAGTTGACAAGGGTGGTTTGATGGTTGCCCCAGTTTTGTGACTCTTGTGTCTTATTGGAGTCTTGAGTTCTATCAAAGGCGGTGGATTTTCAACTGATCGAAGAACCCTACGGGACCTTTCTGGTGAGAAAAAACCAAGTATTATCCAGCTTTCCCTTCTAGGCCCTCCTACTTCCAGTTCTCTGTTGATGGTCCAAATTGCATAGCAACAGTTAAATAGAATATTACTATCCTGCTCTCTTGAAAGAGAAAGATGATCTCTTGGATATCTTAGCTCCCAATGTCTTTGTAATTGGTTCTCAACTGTGTTGACTTTACTCAATGGTTGATGTGAATGGTAATGTTCAAGGGGCCTGTTGGTGTTGAGCTTTTGGATTGTTCTAAGATCAAACATAAACTTAAACCTATTTAAACTGGGGTTTTTAAAGAAACAAAAAAAGATAGATCAAAGCTTGGAATTGAAAAGAATAATAATTCATCCAACTTAACCAGACTTGTGAACTTTCAAGGAATTGCTAATTGAAACTAGAGAACAAAATCAACTTGTGACTGACACACAACTTCATTCATCCACAGTGCTAATTTTAGCAACAGATTGTAAATAACTATTTAAACAAAACATTAAAACAAAACTCCTTTCCTTGAAAAATTTTCAAATCAAATGATTAAGTCAAGGAAAACACCATTCTGGAACACAACATGAAATAGATTTTAATTTGGTTGCTTTTATTGTTAGTGAAACAGATAAGCAACATTTACAAATCTAGCACAATCACTTGTGTACAGAAAACCTATGACTCCAAATTATTTCCATCTATACTAAGAAAACCAAAAGTGTACATGATTGTCCATGTTGAATCTAACTCCTATTATATTATTATTCTTAAGCTTTTCTCTACTACCAATTAGAAGATTACTACTACTCTTAAAATCTATATCTCTGTCTCTGAACCCTTTTTTTTTACAAAAAGGAAAAAATGCCATATATACAGGATGTGCTAAAAATAATGCGTTGGCCCCCTATTTTTAGGGTTTACAAAATATCTGCTGGTTGCAGGAGGGTCGGCCCTCAGATCTTTTTGAATAGAGTGAATGCTACGTTGAATGGCATCCCCATTGTTCATGTTGGTGAAAGATTATTTAGGGGATGATCTATAGATCTTTTGTAACTACAACATTTACTTTCGGCCTTCGTGTCCATCCTCAAACTTCCTTGAAGGGTTGCCTTGAATGCTCTAAAGCATTGTCATTAATGTGGATCCATCTCTGCTAGTAGACATCACAACTATCTCTGAGACTCGTGGCTTCCTCCTTCTTCCTGCTCTAGACCTCTCTGGATGTTGACCGTCCTGTTGTGCAGTTTTGCACACACGCCCCACTGAAAGTGTGGAACCTCTTTTTGCTCTGGCTTTTGGTGTCTTTTGGCCCCTTAATTTTATTGATTCCATTGCCTTTGGAGGTCCTTAGATGTTCATCTTGCTTGTCCAAGTACTTCCCCCAAGTTGTGCTTCGAAAAACTAAGTTCTGAACAAAATCCGGGCTTTTGCCCCAATCCAGGATTTTTCGGTCCATCTGGATTTTCCCAGTTTTCATGAAAATTCTGGAGTCTACCGAACCCATATTTTCTCGGATTTTCTTGGATTTTGGTCTGGAGTCTACTGGACCCGGATTTTCCTGGATTTTCCCCTTGGTTTGATTTCCCCAGAAGGGCCCAAATCCCGAAACTGTCTACAACTGGAGGACTTTTTGGAAGACACGTGAATCTGATCTTCCTGGAGGTCATAGGCCGACATGGATAATATTCATGCACTTAATGCAAATCTTGTCCTATTTTAAAATTCTCCTGGCCGACCTGTTTTGGGGCCAGTTATTATTGCAAAATCTAATTGGGCCGACATGTTTTGGGGTTTTCTATAAATGGCATTTTTGCCTCATTTGTAAGGGGGGGTAGATAGATAGAATAGAGAACAGAGGAATATACGGATAGATACAAGCGAGTTTAGCAGTAGTTAGAGTTAGGAGTTAGCTTCTTTCAAGCAAATGCTATAACAGAACATTGGAATTATTGCTGGAGTTTGGTGATTCAATACAATTGAAGGCATTGTGATTTTCTGGTGATTTCTTTTGTGTTGACTTATCTTGCATGGTTCTTATGATTCAATCTTTCAGATTGCTCAAGGTTATTAGATGTAGATTTAAATCTTATTCAATGATGTTCATGATTTAATGTTTGAAGTGTTTGCAGCAATCCCTGGTCCATACTTTTTATAGCTAGCTGATGGTTAGTTTTTTTGCAAAGTTAGCCTGGACTAAATATATTCATTGTGCTTGGTTCAATTGTGAAGATTTATTCATTTCAACTGCAATTGGGTTGTCTTGGGTGAATGTTCATAATCTGAAAATCTTTAAAACCTTAGAAGACTGCACTGTTTTTGTAAGATTGTAGATTTATCTTGATCAAGCAGAGATTGGTTTCGTGGGGATTGGTCCACCTCAATTGTTTTATCATTTGCATTGTTAATCTTAGGAGTTAGAATATAATAGAATCTCTCTAAACCCTTGTCTCTTTTGCTGTTTATTTTGAATCTGGGTTAGTTTTAGGATTGAAAGCATCACCATATTGTTGCATCTAATAAAAATTCACTTCTAGCATTGTTCATTTGTAAGGCCCCTTGTGATTACCAGCATTTTCACATATTATCTAAGTTGTTTTATGCATTGTCATGACCTGACACCCGAGAGACCTTGGGGTGATTTTAGCACTTGTTGAGAATTCACCTTTCAAGAGAGATAGAATATTATTTTCTATCTAAGTTGTTGTTGTGCAGAAAACACCATCAACACGTCCCCTGGAAGCAGCACCAGAATCTCTGTTCAGATTCAAACACCATCATTCTCAGGTTGATCCATCAGCTCATCCATAGAGTAAGTTCGTTTCGTTCACATTTTGTTGATTTCCTTCATAGGGGTATTAAATCAGTCAAACTGTCAGTGGTTAGCCCTTTTAGCTTCTTCTGATTGGACGAAAAAAATCCACGTAAGAATCTCGGGTAGTCAAAAGTGGTTCATATTGAATCTCATGTCGGCGAGACACCATTGGTGTCTCTCCGATGCAATTACATTCTACAACTGTTATTGGCATGACCCACGATGGTCGGCAAGAGTTCACATTGAGCTGCATGAGCTATATCGATACCACAAAAACCATCGGCAAGACCTCATATCGAGCCTCTCTTCCTTTGGCGAGCACACCCATGTCGGGGAGACTCCTTCGTGTTCAGGAAGACCTCACCCCGAACTCACATCCTATCGCTGAGACACCTCTGGGTCAATGAGACCTTTCATCAAGTACATTCCACTACACCGAAGGGAGAAAACACGTTGGCAAGGCTACCGCTAGTCGGAAAGACCAATGTCATTCTGGGAGACATCACAGCGAGTTCATTTTAGTCATCCCGAGCTAGGCTCGAGCCCCTTTCATTTTGGTAAGACTCCCCATGGTTGGTAGGACATCACGGCGAGCCCCTTGTTCTCCCTGAGCTCACTTTGTTTCGACAAGACCTTATGTCGATACTATCTCATGTTGGCGAGACTTTTCCTTCACCGAGACATTACACCAAAGGGAGAACCCTTCAGCAAAACCTCCACACTTCGGCCAGACCTCTTGGTGAGCTTAAATATTTTGGTGATACATCCCACCAAAAACACAACCCTATGCCAAAGGCATCCTTTCGGTGAGACATCACTCTGTCACCGAGACTTCTCACTGAGGCCAAACTACTACGCCGATGCCGCTTCACCTTGCCAAGAGTCCACCTTATTAGTGACACATCACCCCAAAGCCACCTTTGTCATCGAGACCCTGCCTCTTCGACCAAACATCATGCTGAAGGTATAACCCTTCACTGAAACCTTATGGGTCGGCAAGACCTTTCATCGAGCGCAAATCTTTCAGCGACGCTAACCTTGTGTGCAATCGGTCGACGGGACTTTAGCATTTTGGGGAGACATATGAAAACTTACGGTGATTAAAACTATCTAGCCCACTAGGGCATTTCAAAATGAATAGAACCACTGCTAGTTGGAAAGACATCTGGAAGGTCTTGTCGACTCTTTCCTTAGAGGAATTTTATGTCAAACTGGATTGGGGGATGCTTTCCAACTGAGCTCCTTGACAAATATCATCATGTGCATGATTTAATCCTGCAAAAAAAAGTCTCCATTAGTCCTCAAAAGCATATAAGATACATTATCATAAAATACACTATTGCTTATGATTATTTCATTTAATTTTTAGCAAGAAGAAAACCAACTCAAGGTGAGACAGAACCAAAATCTGATAAAAGAAAATACAGACCTAGGAGGAAAATGAAGGAAATTCCCAAGACCAAAGCCAATATACAAAGGCGACGAAAAAAAAGAGAGAAGGGGGGACCATTTTGTTCTAGAATAAAATGGGGTGGTTATGCAAGGCATAACATGAACATGAACATGGGCTAGAAGTAATTTAATTTGGTAAAATAAGACAACACCTAAAAAACCCATGTGATGGAATTGCAAGAAAACCTCCAAGGCATCCTCTAAGACAAATCTAGAACTATTCCTTGTCGGTGCTATTCTTCACGTAGGGTGTTCATGTCTTCTAGACCCAAGCCTTCTTCTCACCACCCAAAAACTTAGAAAAAAAACTCAAACATTCAAACGGTGGGATACCCTCTCGGGCCTGCGACTTTGGACCTCCTTGAGTAGATCGCCGTCGGGACTTAAACTAAATTGAAACTTGGCCTCCACCTGTGCTTCCTAGGCCTGCTCTCGCAAGATTCCATCCCTGGGATGTTGCTTCACTTTTTCCTTTTCATACAGCATAACGGTCCCATTCACCCGAGCCCCAAAGCCCGCCTTGCCTTTTGTCTTTCGGGGTTAAAACCAACAAAATGAATTGTTCCACCATATCCTCAGGCCCCAGTTCTCGGAGTTCCATCCGTAGATTTCTTTAGTGGTTTCACCATTTCCAAACGACCATTAGGAAGTGTCCTCCCATCTCCTGGGCCCCGAAACACTATTGGGTGTAACGATTGATAAACGATAAATTCAAGTACTTTTTCCTTTCCCGAGCCCATGCCATCGGACTTCTACCCCAGGAATTCTACCACGTCTCAGCCATTCTAAAAGGGAAAATTGAGCCTATCCTTCTATCCACCACGACCCACCATCCTAATCACCCAAGACTTAACAAAGAAATCTAATAGCCAAACTTGATGTCGGGTCCGGTCCACCGAGCCACTCCTGTTGGACTTCTGTTCAATGTTTATCGTTCCAAACAAAAATTCACCAATAGCTTCCCGCCCCTTGAGACCCAAACACTTTGAAGTTAAGGAGAAACATTGACTGCCCTTCAACCTCCTAGGTCCCGGACCCCAGAATTCTGACCCTAAAATGTCGTTTCACTTTGGCTATTCCAAAACGACGAAGCCTTGGTGGCTTTTCGGCTTTATATCTCTTGATGCTTCAAGAGTGGCCCAAATGACCTTCAATTTAGAAACCAATCTCGACCCAAGTGCCTAAATTCAGCCCTCTACTGCATGAGCCTTTCAAACCATCAAAATATAAGGCTGGGAGAAACCACCTAGGTTTCCCTATCCTGTTCGCCCTTTAAACAACATTCTTGCCAAGGAAGTTCAGCCCCTAGGCCCGGGTTGTCCAAAATCCCTCTAGTAAATTGCTAATGGTATCTTGAAGTAAAAGTTTGATTTTATGAATGATATATCATCTAACCAGACTTTGTCCATGGGATTTTGACTAACATATGTATTTTTTGTGAGTGGTTGTTCTCATCTTTCCTTTGTCTGCAAGATATATGGAACTAGGTGCAGGACCCTCAGGGGCGGCTGCAGAGAAAGCTAAAGGGAAGAAGTTAGGAAAAGTTCCTCGTGGGAAAGAGGGCAAAGACTAGATGAAGTACCATTTCCAGCAAGAGCCTTTACACTCCAAAATCATTACGAATTGGAAGGAAATTATAGTTACCAATATCAGCCACATCGATATTGATGAATTAAAACGAAGGGTCAGGGTCCATCCTAAGACCAACAATGCAAGACTGATCAGAAGCAGTGGAATTGCTAAGGCTGCGAGCTTTCCACTATCCCTTATTGCTCCTGAGTTGGTCATGGCTTACAGATAGGCATATCAACTAGAAACACAGATGATAGTTGACAGAGATGGAAACATCCTTGTTGATATGTTAGGCGAAGCAATAACAAACACTTTCCATATCCCCACCTTCGAAACAATGGAGCTTCCAACCATTGCGGAATGTAAAGCAACATGGGACAAGGACCCTGGTGGTTGTAAGAAGCTTATAAACTAGTACTGGCTCAAGGAGAAGAGGGGCAATGTTGTGAAGGTTCCCCAAGAGCTTTTCCATATTGAATTTCATCAGGACTACCATGACCTAGTTACCATGCTGAGTAGAGTAATGGGCCTTCCCACTACGGCATACTTTCAAGAGTGGATGGTCTACTTTGTAGAGAAGATTCTCCGTGGGCAGGAGGATGTTACCACAAAGGCCTCATTCTACTAGGGAGGCATAATAAGTGACTCCTTCCATGAGTAGTTCATGAATGTAAAGAAGACCTCAAAATTCTACATCACCTCCTATCTTTTCTACTCATTGGCTAAACGGAGACAACATGTTGGGTCATTCAGAGCGCCTGATGAAGACTCAGGTTGAGCATTAAAGGCCTATGATAGATACCCCCAGCTTCAGTTTAGAAATTTTAAGGAGTATTGCAAGGTGAATGGTGCCTTCGTGGGTCACATTATTAGATTACTTGGGGGAGATTTTGAAAGGAGGGTCTCTCATAGCACTTGGGCATTCTTGAAGTAGTATGCTTTCTTGTTCATCCAGTACCCCAAATTCACCTACATTTGAGCCCAAGGTTACATGGAGAGGCCAGATAAGCTTCCCCGATACCCCAATGACTGGATTATACTTTTAGAACTCTCTCGGTAGCTACAACATGTACATTCGATCCTCGGCAACAAGCATTTGGCATGGATCCCTTATCCCTTAACTTTTAGCTAGGGTATGTACAAATTGCAAACCTCCCAGTGTGTTGGGAATTTTGAGAAGGAATTAGCAGAGTATCATTTTCCACTGCATACTGCTCACCCGCAAATGGACCTGTATGTGCACGTAAGGAAGGCATTTGGACCAGGGTACGCCCATTTGCATCATGTAGAATATTTCTGGGCAGATTTCCAAGATGATAAGGAGGTGTGCATGAGGCATTATATGCAAATGACTGTGTACTTTGTAAGAAGGGTGAATTTGTTTCCCATACCTGACCAGGTTGAAGAAGATGAAAGTACCATAATGGACCCCAGGTACAATGCAGTCGCCAACTTTCCAATACCGATGATAGATTGGGATGAGCAAGAGGTCAATGACCTCGACATTCTAACCAAGCCTATCGAAGCTCGCACCAAGGAATGGGTCAGTGGGTGAGTAGCCCAATTAAAGCAACAAGGGGTTGTCCTAACATATGAAGGGATCAAGAGTGAACCTAGTGCCACAAATGATGTTGTTGCTACAACCTCAATAGGAGAAACATCCAAGTCTCCTCTGCTCACAAGATCAAGGAAATGGAAAGAAACAGAGGAGCAGCAACCAGATCCAAAGGTGTATTCAAGGAAAGATTCAGAAGGTTCACCATCAAAGAAACATAAAAGGATGGGAAGTGTAATGGGACTACCTGCGATTCAGGAGGACCTCCTTTGTAAGGGTGAAGAAACGGAGATGGATCATGCAGAATCTCCACCTGCAGCCCCTGATTCTACCACCCTTCCATCCATTTCCCAAGCCATGATTGCCACATCCTCGCCTGTGGTGGACATCTCGGTTCACCTCACCTCTTCTCCACATATTGGGTAGGTTGTGATGATCTAATCCTCTACCACAACTTCCCCACTTTCCTTTGCCTCCATGTCTCCCACCACATCGCTTCCATTGGCTACATCAACAATACCAATGTCAGCGCTCATGCTACCAAAGGTGTTCTCATGACACATGTAGAATGTTCCCTCCAAATTTTCCCAAATATTCTTAGATCTACTATCCAAGTTGCCTTAGCGTAGGTCCTTGCCAGTTTTGTGCCCTTGAAACCTCCAATGGGACCATCGGCAATGGAAGCCACAATAGAAATATCTGAAGAGTTGGAACAATAGGAAAGGGAAAATTTGAAAGCATTGGAGGAGGAAGTAGACGAGTACCATGAACACTCAGACTATGAGCATCGAAAAATTAACAGGGTGGTTTATGAGGAAGAGGAAATAGGATCTTCTAAAAGCAGTGATGAAAGGGATCACAATACTAATATTATACAAACATTTGATGGTGATTTCAAGGAAGAGCTAGCCAGGCAACTGGGGAATGTAAGGGAAGAAGTTGAACAGTCACCTCCTCAAGAGGAAGGGAAAGAGGGTGAAAATACAAAATATGTAAAACCTCCTACAAGGGAACAACTAGAAGATGTGTCACCTCCTCGTAGGAAGTAGGAAAATGTAGAAGGGGACATACCTGAAGGTGAAGGTCAAGATGACAAAAGCCTTGAAACTAAACTTCCCAAGGAGCACGGGCATGAGAATGAGTCGGGTGACAAAAGAGAAGAGGAGGCTGAGAGGGAAGAAAGTCCCAAAGAGTTCCTATCCACCAAATCCCCAATCAAACACATAACGTTCATTTAGGATTCTGATGAAGATGAAGAGGATGTGAAGGCAAAGGAAGAGGCTCCTAAGGAAAAGGAGATTGAAATTAGAAAACATGAAGAAGAAGGTGATCATAAGTCACCTACAGAAAATGCTTAGATGCTCGAATGGATGGAGAAGCAACTTGAGGAGAGGGCTCCTGCCTTGAGCAATCCAAGAACGAGACTCAAAACTATCTTGGCTAGGGCACATATCACTACCAAAAAAGAGAAGAAGCCCAAAGTCAAATTGAAAGTGACAATAGATGTTTCTAGATCTAGGACTGTCCAGGTGGCAACATCGGTAGTAGGAGCGGAAGGAGTAAGCTATAATGTCTCTACCATTGATTTGGGAATGACTACTAGGGAGGAAAACATAGAACACCTCCAGGAATTTGTTGCCACAGTGGTACACCTGATACAACAAGATAAATTTTTGAAAGAGGAGCTAAAGGCACAAGTGGTTGACTTGAAGGCATACATTTAGCAATGGTCCTCGACGAAAGAAGTGCCTACCATGTCCGCGGATCCACCGCAACTACTTTCTAGGGAGAAAATTGATAAGCTAGAAAAAAGAAAGAGTTTGGATAGGACTATAGAAAGCTGGTTCCAACAGGTTCTATACATTGGAAACATGGACATTAGCTGGGTTGTCTGGATAGCAAACAAGTTCTTAAACCTACAACAGTCTCTTGAGAGTACCAAAAAACTTTCCATTGATTTTCCTACGAGATATGAGTCCACCTACCCAAAGATCGAGGCTATTCTCAAACTGCCAAGCACACCATGGGAAGAACAGATTGCATTCAAGGAGGATGATCATTGGCTGATGGATGTATGGAAGTGGGACTTTGAGAACAGCAAAGAAAGGTTGGAAAAGTTTCTTCACAAAGTGGATGCAGATATCGAATGGGTCAAGGAAATTAGGGCAGATTGCGCCCGATATTTGAGGTTGATGACAGGGTATGACATGCCTATAGTACAAATAGATCCAGAGAAAATAAAGCCCCACTTTCAGAAAAGGATGGAGGATGGAATGTCAGGGGAGATAACCATGGATTTCATGAGTTTTTTTGCCTATGCCTTCGCCCAATCAGAACTATTCAGGGACCACACTGCCAAGTATGATGAAGACAGGAAATGGCTTACAGACAACTTAGGAGTGGAGTTATCAATTGCTACGATCCGAGATGTTGGAGGTTGACAAGCTCCAACTAGTAATTATGAAGTTCATGGAATATGCAACTTTGAAGAAGCAAGAAGGTAACCCTATTATTAATGAATAATTATTGACATAGTAGCTACAGCAAAAGGGAAATCGACAAAAGACAAAACTGCTACAATGTTGTCACTAGAAGACAAAATAGGGATAAAGACAAAGTTGTATTTTAAATTGTAATATATTTTGGGGTGGGTAGAACCCTAGGTTGTAGTGAATCTTGGCCACACAATGAGATTAAATCTTGGCCATTTGTTCTACTTTTTGGACACTATAAATAGTGGGTATCCTCTCATTTTAAAGAGAGTTGAATTGTTTTAATGACATGTTGCATAAATTTCTAATGAAAATACATTGACTTGGTGCATTTTTTGAGTTTCTATACATGTTTCATGATTCAATCTCCCATAGTTAGATCCTCTAGTGAAATTTACATTGTTGTTTTAATTGGTCTTAGACTGCTTAGATAGATTTAATGATGTTGTTTTGTGATTATAGAAATTTTTGTTGTGTTGATTCCTTTCAGTCCATACTTTATGTTGTTTGCTACTGGTAAATGGTCTTGTAAAGTTAGTCTAGGCTGAAATCTGAAGCTACTCTAAATTTTTTATCTTTATTCATGCATGTATGTGGTGGATGAATGGTGAAATATCTGTAGACCTTAGAAGATAGCATAAATTTCATAAGACTATGATTATTTCTGGTTAAGTGGAACTTTGTTTGAAGGAAGTTGTCCATAGCAACAACTCCATGATTAATGTTCATAGTTAGTTGCAAATCCAAGAGACTCTTCCTCCCCCTGCTCTTTTTCCCTTTTTTCTTTTAGAAGTAACCTAAGCTAAGGTTCATTGCACATTGTAAAGTCAAAACTTAAAGAAAACACTAGAGTTTCAGATCGTTGTTTGAACCTACAGCAAAGTGCACCTTAACTTCCATCTCATAAACTTCTAACTCTAAGATCCACTTCACATCCAGCTACGTAAGTCTGCCCTGTGATTACCAAAAAAATCACATCAAATATCAACTAAGGAATTCCATGCAAGTCATGACCTCACACCCAAGATACCTTGGGTTGATTTTAAGCAACTTGTTGTTGGAAGTCTCCTTTCAAGAGAGGTAGTGCATTCATTTACTACCTGTGTTGATAAAGCATGCAAAAACACCCATCAACAAAACTCAAATGGATCTATGGAAACAACAATTCCAAGCATTGCAACCTGGTACCTCACATGCTGCAATATTGCCTCATCCTTATCCAATTCTTTGACCTCCTCAAAATCAAGAGGAGACTACCCTCATTGAATCTAAAGATGTACAAATGGCACAATCAGCTCCTGAATCATCAGATGCCCCTTAATTTGAGGAAGTTTCCAAGGAGGATTTGATGGAAAAGCTCAAAAATTATGAAGATAGGATGGATGATCTTGTTCATTTGAATATTATGAAGATTGTGACAATAGTGCTTGAGCACTTGAATAAGGGGGTAGAGAAAAGATTAATCAGTATTCATGCTAATTATGCTTTGATGTTTGTTGCCATTAAGAACCTTCATAGAGATAAATAAATTTCTATTACTTTAATTGATAAATGAATTCCAAGGGCTCAAATTCTTAGGGATATGGTTGTTGCATCCTCTCGTGAAGTAGATAAGCCTCCAAAGATACTTCTAACCCTAAGATTTGTAACAAATATAAATGGTTCTCAAGGGTTGATCGAGTATTTAGAAGTGAAGATTGGAGCATTGGTTAAGAAGTTTGATGATTGGAATTTTAGTCTTCTTCCAGACATTCTAAATGAGAAGGGTGAAGTTAAGTCCCTGCAAGAGTGGAAAGACTAAGTATCTCAAGTGAAAACTTCCCAAGCCAAAAATATATGTGATGAAATGGATTTTGTTATGCTAAGGAATACTATGGATAGGCTCATGAATACAGGGGCTTTCCTTGAAGAATTTGATGAGGAAAATCAAGTGGCAATTAGGTATATCCCATAAGAAAAAAGGTAGATGGTGCCATGGGATTTGATTGGCCTATAGAGGAGGAGTTTGCATTATGGAAGTCCAACTATATTGACATATTGGACATATAAATTGTTGTAAGTGTGAGTGGGTGACAACAATTTTGGTTGGTGGTATGCAATAACAAAGTTTAGTAGGGAAGTGCAATAAATATCCTAGAATGAGTGCATATTAGGCCTTGGATATATTAACATTCAAATATTGCAATTTCTCAGTTTCAAATGTGGTGACAAGGGTTGCAGATGTGGAATTACTTTGGTATATTCTCTCTTTCACCTTATTCTTTTCTTCGACAAGTTTTTAAAACATGTGGACTACATCGTTTACTCATGGAAAATATTACTTTGCACCAACTAAAGGATCCTTTTGGAATGTGGGAGAATCTTCACCAACAAATGGAAATGGTTTTTGTCTCATATTAAATTATCCCTCGTATTTGGAAATGAAAATGTAACCGCCTTTGGGGACATTTTGAAATTAAAATTCAAATGTATGTGAAATGTAAATCTCATTTAATGTGTAATTTGGCTCGAAGCCTGTTTTCTCCCTTGTTCTTATAAAAGGGAATTCAAGGCCAATTGCACGAGTCTTTAGTTGAAAGAGCTTTTGAACTCATGTAATAGAATTCCATAATTCAAGCACAAAGAAATAGAGTTAGTGTTGAGTCTTAGGTATGAATTCAAGTCTCTAATAGGCATAATGGTTTTATAATAGTGATTGCATTTGAATGATAAAATGCATATTTTGGAACAAATTCTCTCCTATATTTTTTCATATGAATTATTAATAAAATGATCAAGTATCCTTCTATTGGTCTTCAATCATTTTGGTTGAATGTATGATTTTGTCTCTTCTTTAATTCAAATAATTAATTAAAATGCTATGATGGAATCATAGGTTTGTATGACTAAATTAACATATTATTAATAATTTCATATTTTAATTGTGTTAAAACTTAAACATGTACTCAGTGATTCATCACTCAACTCAATGCTTAATAACATATTAACAATAGTAGCATATACAGAAATGAACATCAACAATCGTTTGTGTATCTAGTAGTTGAAACCAAATGTTTTCTTCAAATGATAAAATAAATAATGCAGATAATTGAACATCAACAAATTACTGAATTTGATTTTTTTAATTGATTTTCACATGAAGGAATACATAGAGGCATTAGCAATGCAAAATCTTGCTCAAATATGTCAAGGTTAGAAATGGCAGATATCTAACAATTAAATGCAGATTTGATTAATAAACAGATAAACTAAAACACACAGAATTATAACACAGAGAATTTAACGTGGTTCACCCAATCTGGGCTACATCCACCAAACCACAGCCATCCAATAATTTATTATCCAGTGCAAAAAACCTATTACAATCTTGCAAATAATCACGTTTTTCATCATACTATAACACCCATTCAAACCCCTTTTTAACAAGCTTAGAAGCTTCCAGATTTTAGGTTCTACAAAATCGGATTTTTCTTTTTTTTGTTGATTTTTCCCTTTTTTGGTGATGACGCCAAAAAGTAGGAGGAAATTTTTTCTCAGGGGCTGCCGCCCCCAAACCCCTGCCCAGGGCTCAGCCTGACCATGAACCCGAGCAAGGATATGTGTCAGGGTGTATAGTATAGCATGATCAGTCACCACATACCAACAATCTTTCACTTGGGGACTAATCAGGCTCCACACCAACACAATCTCCCACTTGGAGACTGATCCTGGATGATGATGCTGCAATTACAGCTCCCACTGGAAATAAGTACCTTGGACCCTGCTACTTTGTTATACTTGAAGGTCAACTGAAGCTGAAGAGGAGCTCAGCTTCTCCCTTGTCACCGCCTTCGTAAACATATCCGTTGGATTGACATCTATATGTATCTTGTCCAGCTTGACCTATCCATCCTCCAACACCGACCGAATGAAATGATATCTCAACTATATGTGTTTTGTTTTAGAATGCAAGGAAAAATTATTTGCAATATTTATAACACTCTGGCTATCTATAAACAAGTAATTTTCAGCCTATTTTTTTCCCAACTCATCCATGAAAAGTTGCAGCAACATACTCTGCCTCTGTGGTGGATAAAGCAACCACCTTTTGCAATCGAGAAATCCAACTCACTGTTGTCCCACCAACTGTAAATACATAACCTATGGTACTTCACCTGGTATCTATATCCCCTGCCAAATCTGAGTCAACATATCCTTTTAAATCAGTATTAGAGCCCCCAAAACATGAACATTCATTGGATGTACCTCTCAAGTACCTGAGAATCCATTTTACCGCATTCCAATGTTCAACTCTAGGATGACTCAAATACCTGCTAACAACTCCTACGGCATGTGCAATATCCGGTCTCGTGCATACCATGGCATACATTAAACTGCCTATAGTTGAAGCATATGGTACCTTGGATATTTTTCCTTCCTCCTCCTGTGTCTTTGGACACATATCCTTAGTCAATTTGACATGACTAGGAAAAGGTGTGCTGACAACTTTTGCATTCTCCATATGAAATCTCTACAACACCTTTTCAACATAATTAGCCTGAGATAAAAACAATTTTTTGTTTTTCCTATCTCTACAAATTTTCATACCACGGATTTTTTTTGCTACCCCTAAAACCTTCATAGCAAAAGAGTTTGCTAACAGTTGTTTTAGCTCACTTATGTGATCCATGTTAGACCCTGCTACAATCATGTCATCAACATATAGACATAAAATAATGTAGCTATCATTATCCAACCTCTTAAAATAAACACAATGGTCATAATTACACCTGTTGTAGCCTTGCTCAGCCATAAAACTATCAAATTTCAAGTACCATTGCCGAGGTGCTTGCTTTAAGCCATATAAACTTTTCTTCAATCTGCACAATAGTTTCTCCTTACCTTTGATCTCAAATCCTTGTGGCTGGTCCATATATTTCCTCTTCCAAATCACCATGGAGAAAAGTTGTTTTAACATCAAACTATTCTAAATGCAAATCTTCAGCAACCACAATACTTAAAACAATATGAATAGAAGTCATTTTAACAATTGGAGAAAAAATCTCATCAAAATCAATACCCTTTTTTCTGTGCAAATCCCTTTACAACTAATCTAGCTTTAAATCTCTTCTTACCTCCATCCTCCTCTTTCAACCTATAAATCCATTTGTTTGGTAAAGCCTTTTTACCTGCAAGCAAGTTGCATAATTCCCAAGTTTGATTTTTCAGCAAGGAGTCCATTTCTTCTTCCATTCCATGCTCCCACTGAACCTTGGTATCCACCTACATAGCTTCATCATAATATTCTGGTTCACCAGCATTAGTTAACAAAATAGTATACAAAAAGAGAGAATATTTTTGGAGGTCTACTTATCCTTGAAGATCGTCTAACATGAGTTTGTGGTATTTTTTGTTTTTTTTGTTGCCCAGCATGAGGAACCACTGAAACATCATTGTTTGGAATATCATCCAACACTGCATAATCATTTTCTTTCTTCTCATGCTGCAGCAACAGATCTTTGTACAAAAAATTCTCATTGAATATGACATCCCTACTTCTCACAATTTCTGATTTTAAAAATTCCAAAGCCTATAACCAAATTCATTAATACCATATCCAACAAATATACATTTCTTTGATTTTGCATCAAGCTTGGTTCTAAATTCAGAATCTACATGTGCAAATGCTTCACAACTGAAGGTTTTGAGAAAAGAATAACTCACCTTATTACCTTTCCATGCTTCCTCTGGAATACCATAACTCAAAGGATTAGAGGTACCTCTATTAATTAAATAAACAGTAGTGTTTACAGTCTCTGCCCACATTTTTAAAGGTAGTCCAGCATGCAATCTCATAGTCCATGCACACTTCATTATTGTTCTATTCATGCGCTCAACCACTCCATTTTCTTGTGGAGTCCTTGGAATCATTTTCTGCATATGAATACCATTAGAGGAACAATAATCTTCAAAATATTTTCTGCAATACTCACCACCATTATCAAATCTAAGACATTTTAGCTTTTTACATGTCTCATTCTCAACCAAACTTCTCCATTTTTTAAAAGTTTCAAATACATCATATTTCTACCTAAAGAAATAAATCCATACCTTCCTAGTTGCATCATCAATGAATGTAACATAATACAAAGAGCCATCGAGAGAAGATACCTAAGCTAGTCCCCATACATCTGTATGCACAAGCTCCAATTTCTCATCTTTATTTTGCTTCCCATCCTTGAGAAAAATTACTCTCTTTTTTTTTCCATACACACAACTTTCACATAAATCTATATTAACACATTTTAGACCTGGTAAAACATTATTTGAATGAAGTACTTTCATACCTTTTGCACTCATATGCCCAAGTCTATTATGCCACAGTGCCGATTCAAAGTCCATAGCAACTGTTCCTGAACATTGACCTTTTTCTATAACAATTAAAGTAGAAGGAACAGTATGACCTATACAAAGATATAAGGTGCCTACTTTCACACCTTTTGCTACCACTAAGGCACCCTTTGTGACCTTCCAATTTTTATCACTAAATGTAACAACACAACCTTCATCATCTAGTTGCCCTGCTGAAATTAAATTTCTGCTTAACTTTGGAACATGCCTTACCTCATGTAGTAGCCAATGAATCCCATTTTGCAACTTAATCTTGATTCTTCCCTTTGAAACAATCTGACAGGGTTCGTTTTCTCCTAAATAAACTAGCCCAAAATCCCCTTGGACATAGTCAAGAAAATAACTTCTATGGGGAGTAGCATGAAATGAAGCCCTTGAATCTAACTCCCAAGAATCATCAGCATTATCAAGGGAAAGAATCAAAGCATCCTCATCAGATTTATTACTTACCACATTTGCCTCTTTACTTCCTTCCTTTTTGTCTCCTTTATTTTTCTGAGACCAACAATCTTTCTTTAAATGACCTAACTTACCATAGTACCAACAATCCCTGTTGTCTCTAGATTGGGACCTTCTATCCTTTGATTTTCCGCGTGACTTCCCATGATTTCCAAAATTGTTTCCTCTCTCCTTTGTTTTTCCCCTGCTTTCTGTATTCAAAACACTACCTGATGTGGATGTTCAACCTGAGCTTTTCCTATGAATTTCCTCACTCAAAATAACACCAACAACATCATCAAATTTCAATGTATTCGAACCAGAAATAGAATTGCTAACAACCATTACCAAGCTATTCCATCTTTCGGGCAAAGAAAACAGAATCAAAAGAGCCCTAAATTCTTCATCAAAGTTTACTTTTATAGAAGTTAATTGACTGGTGACCGTATTAAACTCATTTAAATGATCAGTAACTAACCCACCTTCTACCATTTTCATATTAAATAAACACTTCATAAGAAATACCTTATTCGAAGCGGAAGGCTTTTCCATATAACATCACCAAGGTTTCCATCAACTCTTGAGTTGTCTTTGCTGTTGTAATATTGAATGCCACTGATTGTGCTAGGCATAAATGAATACTACCAAGAGCCTTTCTATCCAAAATCTCCCATGCCTCATCAGACATTGTTGCAGGTTTCTTGCTTTTCCCTTCCAATGGCTGCCATAAATCCTTCTGATAGAGATAGTTCTTCCCATTAAAATTCTCAACCTTCTTACCCTCATCTTCCATTGCTCCCACTCAATCGTGAGACTCCCACTCAAGTGTGAGACCTTCCTATAAATGATAATCGAAACACAACCCGCTCTAATACCACTTGTTAGGGTTAGAAATGGCAGATATCTAACAATTAAATATAGATTTGATTAATAAACATAGAAACTAAAACACACTGAATTATAACACAAATAATTTAACATGGTTCACCCAATCTGGATTACATCCACCAAACTGCAGCCATCCAATACTTTATTATCCAGTGCAAAAAACCTGTTACAATCTTGTGAATAATCACGTTTTTCATCATACTGTAACACCCATTCGAACCCCTTTTTAACAAACTTAGAAGCTTCTAGATTTTAGGTTCTACAAAATCGGATTTTTCTTTTTTTCGTTGATTTTTCCCTTTTTCGGTGATGACACGAAAAAAGTAGGAGGAAAAAACTTCTCGAGGGTTGCCGCCCCTGAACCCCCACCCAAGGATATGTGTCGGGGTGTACAGTATAGCATGATCAGTCACCACATACCAACAAAATACAACTCTACACAAAGCTGAGTTGAAACTTGGAAACTCATTATTAAATATCATATCACTGTATCACCTTTTCTAGCAAATTCCACTATTTAGGTGGTGGAATTGTCATTTGTTCTAACTGATTTTTTTTTACTTCAATATTTGTTAACAATTCATGATTGAAATTGGAACCTATCTTAAATTATTCAATCATTTTTAATTCAATTTTATTAGTGGTTTGATGGAATCCAAATAGTTCACCACATTTGGGTTCAGAGGAAATTTTTCTGAATCAATCTTCCTTGCACCCTCCATCTTCTTCCTGAAATCGTCATTTCCAATGAATCACTCATTAGTGTCAAAAGCCTCTAGAAAACTAAGCTCTGTGTAGTTCCTTGTACCTTTTCATCCAGCTTCTTCATCTTTTTTGCAACTAGATGCACAAATTCCTTTGTTTCATGCATTTTCAAACAATTTTGAATGATAGATAACAGCATCATTGAGGAAACAAGCCAATTATTAATCCCTTTTGATTTCAAATCATTATCACTGGCTTTGTAGACTATTTTTTGAACTTAATTTGTAGATTTCTCTAATGCCAACACATTTTTGTTGTCCACTAAATATTTGTTGAGCTTCTTATAATGTATTCTGATAGCATATATCAATTGAAACATTGTCACACAAATGATCAATCCTCTACATTATTTCATCCTAGTTCTTTTGTTTCATATGCCTCATTATTTCTCTACAAAATTTAGATAACTTATTTTGACAAGAGTTAATTTCATTTTTTTCTTCCATCAGCTTTGCAGCCACTCTTTCATTTATTTTTCTCTCTTTCTCTAATTTTTTTTTCCCACTATTCATTTCCTTTCCCAATGCTCTGTCTTAATTTTTATGAAGTGGATTTTTCCTCATCATATTTCTTTTTTCTGTCATCTAACATTTGCTTCAGTTCATTCACTTCTCTCTCATTTTGTTTATCCTCTTTGCTTGTTGATGTAGAGGAATATTTTTTTATTCTTTTTTATAATTCATTGCTCTTGTTGTTGCTTTCCTCTTTGCTTTCTCATTTTCTAGGTCTACTTGTAAATTTTCTATTTGAGTCTAGAACCTCTTTTTCTCTCTCTCTCTCTCTCTTGCTTTAGCAATGATGTGTACACCAATTCATTGTTCTTCTTTCATACATTAATTTTGTAAGTATTTTTGAGTCTAGAAAAATCCAATTGTAAACTACTCACTTGAAATTCAAATCAATCCATTTGATTTGTTGGTTTATTTTGAACTGTGGGAGAAATAATCATGTACTCCATGATTTCTTTATTTGTGTCAGATTTGGATAATACCATGGTTGTTGCAAGATCTGAAGTTATAACAGATGCACTCTCCATTAGTTTCTTCTTTTATTTTTTATATCATTCTGATTTATTTTTAAACTCTTCAATGTAATCAAAACATGGGGATGTAGGAACAATGCAATTCTTGAATGGCGAAGCAATAAGAGTACTTGAAATTGCTAATGTTGTTACAGCCACACTAACTGTGGGATTGGGAGTGCAAAGAAATAAATCCTTTGGGGTGGAAATGGTAGTTGATGTTGGACTGGGACCTATCAAAATCCTTTGCCTCTTCTGTGTGCCTTGATCACTGGGTGTTTGTGTAGTATCTTTTATTGTTGTCCTCTTGTGTGTAATTTTTTGTTGTAGCACATGTTGAACACTACTAGTACTACTACCCATACAATCACCACTAGTGGCAATGGAGTTGCACTAGGTTCTCCACCATGGGCATGTCTAAGTTGTGATTGTATCTGACCTTAAGGATTAGGATTTGAAGCTCTAACAAAATGAATTTTTTTAGTTGTACTTGTATGCCCTTGGTCTACTTTATCAGCTCCAACGCCTTGCTTATCAATAGGTTTTCTATGGTCTACATATATTATCGTATAGATGCCTTGTCCTTGGGACCCCAAAGCACCACCTTCACAACCCACTTTTTCGGGTATGACTGCTCCTAAAGTATATGCTTCTTTTGTGGCCTCACTTAAACTAGGTTTGAAATTGACATAGATTTGTTCTTCTCTATCATCATTAATTCATCATAAGTTTTTTTGTGCATATTTTTTACACACGCCCCACCGAAGGAAGGGACCCCCTTTCTTTTCACTTTTTCCCTTCTCCTGTTGACTTGGTCCCCAATCACTTGCTTCACCTTTTCCTTCATTTTTTGACTTTGGGGAGAAGTTTCCTATGGATTTGGAATGTTTTCATGATGCTTAAGTGAACTTCCAAGGTTTCGTTAAGTTTTGGGAAGTTGTGGAAATTTCTTTGCAGGTCACCGCCCCTCCACCGACGTCTGTGGGAATTCCTTTACAAGTCATCGTCCCTCTATCGCCATCCACCCAAATTCCTTTGTGGGTTAGTGTGAGCAGATCACTATGTGCTCAAGGTCATTTTAAAGGGTGGTCAACCCATAACTTCCCCTTGCATTGTGGACTTCGCACCCGTTGCACCCCTTTCGCTATAGATCGACGATGAATCCTTCACGACCATCCCGAGTTGTGCATTTTGCAGATGTTATCATTGATCCTGGACTTGAGGTTCAAGATGGTAAAACCACCAGGTCAAGAGCTTGTGGGTCTGTCCCTACGAAAGGTTGGTCATCATCCACCATCCGTTGTTTGCCTTTCGTCTACCTATCGTTCATCGTCCTTTCATCACTTGCGAGTCTTCCCCTGCAGAAGGTTGTTCATCATTTTCCATCTACCAACTGTCCACCTTTTTTCCATCGGTCATCCATCATCCATCATCCATTTGCCACCTGTCGTCCTTCTATCACTTGCAGGTTTTCCCCTGCGAAAGGTTGTCTTCCATTTGTCATTTGTCTTTTGTTTGTCATCCTTCCACTGCTTGTGGGTCTGTCCTTGTGGAAGGCTATCCGCTATCTGTCATTCATCGGCCATCTACCTTCTATCTGCAAGCCATCCACCATCTATCATCCTTCCACCACTTGCAAGTCTGCCCTTGCGGAAGGTTGTCCGTTGTTCGTTGTCCACCTTCCATCCCCGGACTATCCACCTTATTTCTGCCAGTCATCCGCTAGTCGTCCACCGTCTAACGTCCACCTTTCATCTTTCATCCTTCTGCCACTTGTGTGTCTTCCCCTACAGAAGGTTGTTTTTCATATGCCATCCATTTTTCATCCACCTTTCACCTTCCATCAGCCGTATATCGCATGTTCGTCATCTTCCTTCCATCTGCCACTTGTGGGTCGGCCACTGCAGAAGGTTGTTCACCATCTATCGTTCGCTTTATTTCTGTCTTCTGCCTTCCATCCATCGTATTTTCATCGGCCCTCCACCATCCACCTTTGGTCTTCCAGTTTTTTGTCATCTACCTCTCATCCGTCGTCCATTTGTCATCCATTGTCTGGTGTCCTTCCACCCTAGGGGAAGCCCGCACCCTCAAACCGGCATTAATTTTTATGGCCCAAATGAGCTCCAAACATGAATTTTATGATCTTTTGTTGGAAAAAGTGCCTCAAACATTATAGACTGAAACCTCCTTTAGAGCAATGTCGGTGTGACATTCTGATTGTCTGGCTGACTAGTAGTTTGTTTCATCCAATTCTGAACAGGTCGATGTGACCCTGAAGAATTCTTGCCGAAAGGTTTACTATGGAGTCTATCGCTGTAGCAAGGTGTGTTCATTGTGACCTCATAGCGCTCGGGAGAGCTTTGGTCGAAAGGCCATTCATTCGTTTATCGGCATAACTCTTAGCGACTGTGATCTTTGGTGAAGCTTATGGTTCTCGCTAAGATGTCTCAGCGAAGTGATATTCTCTTGCCGACAGTGTATGAATTGATGTCCTCAGGGTAACTTATTATGCATCGGTGAGAAGTCACATCGAAATCAAATGTTATGCCCACTGTGTTTTATTGGAGAGAGACTTGGCCAAAGGAAGTGACTTCGATAAGATGTCCTACCGAAGTGGATATGTCTTAGCGACTAAGACTTAAGTTGGAATCTTCGGTATATCTTAATGAACTCGGAGAAAGGTATTAGAGATAGAAGAAAGCTATGCTGGCAGGGACTACTTGGGAGTTATCGATATAACTCTTAGACTTCATTATGAAGTTTGAGTGATAAGCTATTGTCTTGCCGATAGCCGATGGCTATCATGGTAGCTCTTGGCGAATAGTTGGTCATCGGTGAAACATAGATAAATTGGTAAGTTCTCTCAGCGATGGACAAATGTTTTGGTGATAGGTGAACACTTTGGAGTAGCATATGAAGATCGGTATGAACTCTTGGTGATAGGAGTAAGTCTTGCCGACTTCTACTTGGTGCTCGGTAGGCTTGGGGACTTTGGTGTAACTTTAGTGTTTTTCTATGACCTTCTGGCGAAAGCGATAAGTCAAAGCGACTATAGAGACTCTTGGTGACATCGGTACGAGTTCAATGTGGCATTAGCAAGACACTGTTAGTGTCTCATCGAGATGCCAATTCAATACAAATTTTGTTGACTGTGTATGACTTCTGATGTGGCATCACGTGGATGAATCAGAAGAGCTGAATTGGAACTGTTGGGAGTTTGTTCATTGTAACGGTTCTAGGAGGGAGCTCGACAGTCGGGGAACTCCATGGATATAGTTGGAAATTGCAGATGTTTTGATGTTGGATAGTAGTTCTATCAACAGTGAAGTGTGAATAATTCAAACTGTATTAGTGAAGGATTAAAAATCTATAAAGGTTGTAACCTGAAATTTTTCTGTTCGAAGAATGTACATGATGAATGTTGTTATTTAATGACACCAGAAAGATAAGTCTGGAATTGTATGTAACTTTGATTACTGTAATACAAATTGATTTCTCTTGGTGTGGTGGGTTTTTCTCCCATAAGGGTTTTCCCATGTATATCTGGTATTCATGTGTGTTTGTCTAAATACTCTGTTTCTGAAATCTGTCTCATAGTGCATCTCAATTTGACTGTAATTGAAAAATTAAAGGTTCTTCTGCATTCTTTCTTGAGGTATTGATGTTAGGAAAATTGTTTTCCGCATCTAGTTTTCCTTACAAGTGGTATCAGAGCCTGGCCAGTTGTGTTATCCTTGGGGGTACATTGGGTTTTTTGTGTCAATACTGTTCAGTGAGAGTTTTGTAGAGATTGTTATTTCTATTTACAGATTAAGATGTCTAGTTCATCTGGGAAGATTGAAATAGAGAAATTCAATGGCAGTAACTTTGAATTGTGGAAACTCAAGATGGAGGATCTCTTAGTACATCAAGATCTTTGGCTTGATGTGTCTGGAACTAAACCTACAGGCATGAAGCAAGAAGAATGGGACCTTGTAGATAGGAAAGTGAAGGGGCTGATAAGGCTCTGTTTGGCAGACTCGGTTCTTCTCAATGTGCATGAAGAGAAGTCTACTTCTCTTGTGGAAGAGACTGGCATCTATTTATCAGGGGAAATCTTTGGTGAATAAGCTATTCCTAAGAAAGAAGCTTTACTCTTTGAGAATGGAGGAAGGAGGATTTGTAGGTGATCATTTGAATGCATTCAACATGTTGCTTGCACAATTAACATATGTTGGTGTAAAGATTGAAGAAGAAGATCGCTATATGTGTATGTTATGTTCTTTGCCAGACTCATGGGATCATCTAGTGATGGCTATTGGGAGTACAACATCTAGTTTCAAAATGGAAGATATTGTTGGTTCTTTGCTGTCAGAAGAAATGAGAAGAAAATCTTTTGAGATGGCGAAGGAGGCTCTTGCTGTCAGAGGAAGGTCAAAGGAGAAAGGCAAGAAGAAGGACAAGAAGTCAAAATCGAAATCAAAGGGGAGATCAAAGTCTCCTGGCAAGAAGTCCAAGGTGAAGTGTTGGAACTGTGGGCAACCTGGTCATGTCTGAAAGGATTGTAAAGAGGAGAAAAAGAAGAAGAACAGATCTTCCAATAATGGTTCTTCTCATAGTGATGGTGATGCCTTCATTGCAGCCTTGGCTACTCAGGCATTAGATGATGTCTGGTTGATCGATTCTAGAGCATCGTTCCACATGACATCTCACAGAGAATGGCTTACAAAGTATGAAGAATACGATGGTGGAAAGGTGTACTTGGTGAGTGATTCAACCTTGGAAATTGTTGGTCGTGGAAGAGTCAGAATCCAATTCCCTGATGGCAGAATAAAGGGGATCAATGATGTTATGCACATACCAGGTCTGGCTCAAAATTTACTTTCTATCAGTAAGATAAATGATATCGGAGTACAATTCTTGTTCTTGGGAAGTGGTTTCAAGATGAATAGAGGTTCAATGGTGCTAGCTAGAGGTGCTCGAATTGGTACCCTATACAAGCTAGATGCACAAGTTGTTCATTGTAACAGTGTCTCTTCGAAGTCACTGAAAGTTGCTCATGGAGGTAAAGAGGTAATTGTCCCTAATTATGTAAACTCTATGGAAGTAAAACTTCAGAGAGCACTATCTTTTAGCATCAGGTTAGGCCATAGAGAAAAGGTTTAAAACCTTGAAGAACAAAAACCTGGTTGAGGGGCTTGAAGATTGTAATTTGGAATTTGAATTCTGTGAACACTGTATATATGGAAAGCAGCATCGTGTTTCATTTTATGACAGTCCTCATAAAACTTCTGGTTTGTTAGACTATGTTCATTCGGATGTGTTTGGTCCAGTAGATGTTCCTTCTTTGTCTAAATCAAGATACTATGTATCTTTCATTGATGATTATTCAAGAGGAGCATTTATATATTTTTTGAAAAGTAAATCAGAAGTGTTTAGTCGATTTAAGGAGTTTAAAAATCTTGTTGAAAATTAGACTGGTCAAACAATAAAATGCTTAAGGACTAATAATGGCGGTGAATTATGTTCTGATGAATTTAAAAGATATTGTAAAGACCATGGAATCAAAAGACACAAGACTACACCTTACACTCCATAGCAGAATGGAGTTGCAGAAAGGTTCAATAGGAAAGTGATGGAGAGAGCACGAAGTATGCTTAGTAGTGCTGGTTTGGAGGAAAAGTTCTGGGTCGAAGCTACTGCTACCGCATGTTACTTGGTTAATCGGTCTCCAGACTCTGATCTTGTTGAAAAGACACCTATGGAAGCGTGGTCTAGTAAGAAGCCCTCTTTTAGACATATTAGAGTCTTTGGCTATGAAGCATATGCACATGTGCCAGATGTAAAAAGATCTAAGTTGGACAACAAGGTTGTTAAGTGTATATTTATTGGCTATAGTGCTAACATTAAAGGATCCAAGCTTTGGAATCCTGTTACAGAGAAGGTTGTATACAGCAGAAGTGTAATCTTTTGTGAGCTGAAACCTTCCACCTTGGATCTGCAGTCAGAGACAAATTTAGAAAACAGTAAGGAATTAGCAGCAATTCCTCCTACACCAAAGAAAGAGGAATTGAAGATTCAAAACGTACCTGAAACTGAGGAGAGCTCAAGCAGTTCTGAAAGCTCTGAAGAAGATGAACCTCAGCCTTAGCCAGTGAGGAGGTCAACCCAAGAAAGGAAACAACCAGATAGGTATGCATTCTCATTAATTGATTTTTCTTGTGCCTATGCCTTGATTTCTAGCACTGATGAGCCTAGGACTATAAAGGAGGCAATTAAAATGTCTGATTTAGATTCTTGGTTAGAAGCCATGGAGGAAGAGATGGCGTCATTATATAAAAATGAAACCTGGAGTCTGGTGCCCTTGCCTAAAGGCAGAAAACCTGTGGGCTATAAATGGGTATTTAAGAAAAAGATTGGTCTGGATGGCAGTGTAGAAAAATACAAAGCATGACTGGTTGTAAAGGGTTATTCCCAGGTAGAGGGAATTGACTATGGGGAAATCTTTTCTCTTGTAGAAAAGCTGACGTCCATTAGATTTCTATTGTCACTTGCAGCAGCTTATGACTTAGAGGTTGAACAGATGGATGTGAAGACAACATTTCTTCATGGTGATCTTGAAGAAGAAATCTATATGTCCCAGCCTAAGCACTTTATTGAGAAAGGTAAAGAAAAACTGGTATGCAAATTAAAGAATTCTTTGTATGGGTTAAAGCAGTCACCTAGAATGTGATACCAGAAATTTGATACCTATGTATTATCTTTAGGCTTTGTGAGATCAAAATCTGATCACTGTGTATACTATAAAGCTGAAAGTGATCAAGTGCTTGTTATTGCTCTTTATGTTGATGATATGTTGTTCATAGGAAATAGCAAGCTAATGATTTCTAATCTTAAGTCTCAGTTGTCTGCTAAGTTCGAAATGAAGGATCTTGGTACAACAAGGTATATTATGGGGATGGAGATAACCAGGGACAGGAAGAATAGAAAGCTTTGGCTCAGTCAGAGTAAGTATATAAAGATTGTTCTAGAGAGATTTTGTATGAATTATTGCAAACAGTTAGTTGTTCTAGTCTTGCAGGGAATGAAACTATCTGTTGAGGACTGTCCAAAATCTCCTACTGAGATGGAGGACATGACCAGTGTGCCCTATGCTAGTGTTGTAGGCAGTCTCATGTATGCAATGGTCTGTACAAGACCAGACATTGCCCAAGCAGTGGGAGTACTTATTCGATTTATGGCTAATCTAGGAAGAATACATTGGGATGCTGTGAAGAGGGTGTTTAGGTATTTGAAGGGAACTTCAGATTTTGCATTGTGTTACCATGGTAATTCAGTTGAATCACAGAGGACTCTTAGCATTCGTGGTTATTTAGACTCTGATTGGGCAGGGGATATTGACAGCAGGAGATCCACCAGTGGATACGTTTTCATGTTGAATGGTGGTGCAGTGAGTTGGATGAGTAAGCGATATGTTGTAGTTTCTTTTTCCACTACAGAGGCTGAATACATGGCAGCTACTCATGCTTGTAAAGAAGTTGTATGGTTGAAACGTTTGTGTTCTAACATTGGTTTTGATGCAGGGGGAATAACAATCTTATGTGATAGTCAGAGTGCCATTTGTCTGGCAAAGAATCCAACTCTCCATGCCAGGACGAAACATATTGATGTACAGTACCACTTTGTACGAGATATGGTTGAGGATGGAAAGCTCAGTTTGGAAAAAATTTAATACTCTAGAGAATGTTGCAGATGCATTGACAAAGCTAGTGAGCACAGACAAGTTTAGGTGGTGTGCCAGTTCAATGGGCCTTAGTGCCCATGATTTTTAGTAAAGTATTTTTTTTGCATGCTCTGAAGGTGTCTGAATGATCTTCGTCAAGTGGGAGATTGTTGGAAAAAGTGCCTCAAACATTACAGACTGAAACCTCCTTTAGAGCAATGTCGGTGTGACATTTTGATTGTCTGGACGACTAGCAGTTTGTTTCATCCAATTCTGAACAGGTCACTGTGACCCTAAAGAAGTCTTGCCGAAAGGTTTACTGTGGAGTCTGTCACTGTAGCAAGGTGTGTTCGTTGTGACCTCATAGCGCTCGGGAGAGCTTTGGCCGAAAGGCCATTCATTCATTTATCGACGTAACTCTTAGCGATTGTGATCTTTGGTGAAGCTTATGGTTCTCGCTAAGATGTCCTAGTGAAGTGATATTCTCTTGCCGACAATGTATGAATTGATGTCCTCGGGGTAACTTATTATGGCTTGGTGAGAAGTCACCGTGAAATCAAATGTTATGCCAACTGTGTTTTATCAGAGAGAGACTTGGCCGAAGGAAGTGATTTTGGTAAGATGTCCTACTGAAGTGGATATGTCTTAGCGACTAAGACTTAAGTTGGAATCTTTGGTATATCTTAATGAACTCAGAGAAAGGTATTAGTGATAGAAGAAAGCTATGCCAATAGGGACTACTTGGGAGTTATCGATATAACTCTTAGACTTTGTTATGAAGTCTGAGCAATAAGCCATTGTCTTGCTGATAGCCAATGGCTATCAGGGTAACTCTTGGTGAACAGTTGGTCATCGGTGAAACATAGATAAATCGATAAGTTCTCTCAGTGATGGACAAATGTTCTAGCGACAGGTGAACACTTCGGAGTAGCATATGAAGATCGGTATGAACTCTTGGTGATAGGAGTAAGTCTTGCCGACTTCTACTTGGTGCTCGGTAGGCTTGGGGACTTCGGTGTAACTTTATTGTTTTGCTATGACCTTCTGGAGAAAGTGATAAGTCAAAGCAACTACAGAGACTCTTGGTGACATCGGTACGAGTTCAATGTGGCATCGATGAGACACTGTTAGTGTCTCACCGAGATGCCAATTCAATACAAATTTTATTGACCGTGTATGACTTCTGATGTGGCATCACTTGGACGAATTAGAAGAGCTGAATTGGAACCGTTGGGAGTCTATTCGTTGCGACGGTTCTGTGAGGGAGCTCAACAGTTAGGGAACACCATGGATATAGTTGGAAATTGCAAATTTTTTGATGCTGGAAAGTAGTTCTATCAACAGTGAAGTGTGAAGAATTCAAACTGTATTAGTGAAGGATTAAAAATCTGTAAAGGTTGTAACCTGAAAGTTTTTTGTTCGAAGAATGTACATGATGAATGTTGTTGTTTAATGACACCAGAAAGATAAGTCTATAATTGTATGTAACTTTGATTACTATAATACAAAGTGATTTCTCTTGGTGTGGTCGGTTTTTCTCCCGTAAGGGTTTTCCCACATATATCTGGTGTTCATGTGTGTTTGTCTAAATACTTTGTTTCTGAAATTTGTCTCATAGTGCATCTCAATTTGACTATAATTGAAAAATTAAAGGTTCTTATGCATTCTTTCTTGAGGTATTGACGTTTGGAAATTTGTTTTCCACATCTAGTTTTCCTTACATCTTTTGGTAATGTATTAATGGATCTAATGCTTGATTTGTAGGATGTGATTAATATACACCTAAATTTATATGTGAACGCACTTACTAAATTTTTTGTATGCAAGATTTATGGAGCCTATTGTTGGTCCGTCGAGGAGGCCCATTGGGAGAGTTGTCTTTATTTTCATTAAACAATTGTGATCCATCAAGAATTGTTTCGCAGGATCAGGGGGCAACTAATCTATTTCACAATAATACAAATCACTGATGAAGCTTGTTTGATTAGCCAAAGGATGTAACAAACAAATCAAACAAAGGGTAGCCTTTGGCAGTTTTAGCTACAACAAAAAAGGTTGTCACTATAGGACAAAATCACTACAGTGCCAAGGTCACTAGATGAAAAAATATGGAAAAGACAAGAATGTATTTTAAATTGTGAAATATTTAGGGGTAGGTGAAACCCTAACTTGTAATGAATCTGGGCCACACATTGTAAATTAATCGTGGCCATTCATTTGGGCTTTGGAAAACTATAAATAGGGTCTTGCTCCTCATTTGTAAATGGTTGGAGAACTAGTGTAAAGGAATTTTGCAACAATAGAGAGAAGCATTGCATGAATTTGGGTGTTTCTTTTGAGTTTTTTCATTATGCATGTATGGTTCAACTTCCATGTTAGATTTAGTTTGTAGTTTCTTGAATGGTTGTGATAATGTAGTTTGTTGTTATGGTATTTGATGAATTTCTAGCCCATACTTTTGGCACTTGTTGATGACAAGTTGTTGTGTAAGGTTAGTCTATGCTTTTTTATGTTATTGTTACAACTTAGTTCAATTGTATGTTCATGAAGTGAATGCACAATCTGAAAATCTGTAGTCCTTAGAAGATTACACTAGTTTTGTGTAGCTGTAGGTTTCTCTTGGTCAAGCAAAACTTAGTTTATGGAAGTTTGTCTACTGTAGCAGCCTCCATTATTATTGTTCATTCATAGCTTAGATTTAGAACAAATTTCTCAACCCTTTCCTCTTTTTCTATTTCTTTTAACTCCTTGTTAGAGTAGGATTAAAAGCATCAAAACAATGCTAAATTTGATGAACATAGTGAGTTTCATCTTGTTATTCTAAGTAGGAAGCCATTTTTCATTCACTTCCAACACTTTGAAACTCCATTTGCAGACCCAACTTCCCATGCTTTGTAAACCATAAATGCCACCATGTGATTACAAACAAAACACATCAACCAATTGAACTATTCCAAGCATTGTCATGACCTGACACCCGAGAGACCTTGGGGTGATTTTCTACAATTTTCTTGTAGGAAATTACTTTTCAAGAGAGGTAGTGCTCTTGTGTGTTTCTTGGGTTGAGAAGGTGCAAAAACACCCATCAACAGAATTGGCGCTAGAAGGAGGGCATGGCTAATTTCAAGGCTACAAAACAAAAAGTTGGAAGTTGAAAAGCACTTTCAAGTGAAAATCTAAGATAGGGAGATCTCATCAGATGCTGGAAATTTAAAATCAGAAAATTGGAAGGAAAATCAATGGTTGAGCTGAGATGGAACAACATTTTCAAATCAACATTACTTAGCTACATGCAAATATAAATAGGAGATTCAAGAGACAATTACAACAATTTGCATTGGCAAATAGGTGTAGAATCCATGGCACCTACACACACAATGAATTTGAATGTTTGACATTCTTGGACAGAATTAAAAGAGTCTTGCAAGGAGAGATCCTCTTTTGGGAAATATACCAACCCTTGGCTCTTGTAGACCCAGAGGAGGAACTTGCTAACATGGCAGCCAAAGCCTTCAAGGAGCTGATCCAAGATCACTTAAGTAGTAAGGATGGGTTCAAAAAAGAAGAGGTCTTGATGCCAAGCTGGTGCATATTTCATAATGCACCGCATTCAGAATTTACTTGTTCATCATGTGCAAACATCATCACTCAAGTCAAGGATAGTTTGAAAAAGTTGGAGCAGCCAACTCTCAATGGAGAGGAGTCATCCCATGAGGTAGGATATTTTCCAACATTTAGACAATAGTACATTCAAGTTGAACCAAGAAATTTGACACAAGTTAGCGTTGGGACAACAAACACTGAGGCTGGAAGTCAAGAGGAAGGAGTTGACTTCCTTGGGACAACAATAATCTTTGATGAAAGCTTAGTTAGAAGGGAATCAAGGAGATTTTTATCCATCAATAAATGGAATCCCTCCACTCTAGAAGAAGAGTTGTTGGCAATTAAGAATGAATTAACAAAGTTTGCAGTAGCATACGCTGGGACAGCTAATGAAAATGTCAAAAAATAGGAAGAAGAAGAGGTTGAATGCCTTGGGGCAACAGAAAATGAGGATGAAAGCAGAAGTGAAATAATATTAGATGACCTCTCCTTCATGAATGACAATGATCAAGCATCTGAAAATGAAGATTTAAAGGAGTGGGAACAACAACAATTCATGACTGTTTACCATGAAACTTCCTTCCTAAGTGATGATGATGATCCAATGGTGGAAAGATACAATGAACTTGTTTCAAGGCTCACTAGGGATTGGTTGGAACTGAGACACCAAGTGGATTTGGAAATGTTATTGCTACCGAGATGGTGCAGGCTCCATGATTCAATGCATTCCAAGTTCACATGTTAACTATGCCAAGAGGTCCTCAAGCAAGTTAAAAAACAAGTAGGGCAGCCAAGTGCACCACCTCCTGTGGTTGCTTCGAGGACTGAACTAGAGGTCCAAGGGTTGGAACCAAGTGATGAATTAGCTGAAGGAATCCTTCATGAGGATGTTGGGATAGAAATAGAAGAACAACAACAACATTCAGAGCCTCCAAATGATGAAGCAAACTAAGTGGGAGAGTGGTCCATCAATCCTTAAGAGCCTTCCCCTCTTGTGGAACATTTATATGTGATGGATGATAGGCTTTATGGAGGACATGCAGAGGTGGACCGCTAGTCATACACCAATCTCCTTGATATACCAGTATCACTAGCTAATTACTTCCCACTTGGAATTGTGCCACAAAGATATAGAGACTTCGAGGAAGAATACATTTCAAAAGATGGCAATGATGAGGACATACTACCCGAACCTCCAGACGATGAAACATCAAAGTTTCTGGATTGGGAAAGGAACTCCTTTTCCATCTAAAATGACAATAAAAAAGAGGATACAAGTGAGCATCCTGGTACACCACATGAACTAAGGGAGGTAGACCAAGGAATAAATTTCTTAGAGGTTGCTCACAAAGATAGTACACCTTGTCAATGACAAGGACAACCTACAACTAGAAGTCTTTCCTCAATAATTGTTGATCCTCCCATGCATCCTAAGAGCTACAATAGGATAGATTTGTCCATGTCATGTTCTCATGACATTAAACATTATAAAATTAAGGTCAACACCTGGGGAAGGATATGGGACAGCGTGCTTCCTTTTGAAGACAACAATCAAGTGGACACTGAGATTGCAGAAGATCAACGAGATGAAGTTTACCTCCTTGATGAACAGTTGATAGGGGTTGCAGATCCCACATAGGACTCTAAAGGGGTGCTTGTTGCCTCATTCTCCTAGCCTTATGCAAGCCTGAGATCAGGGATGTTGCACCATCTAGTGCCTCCACCCGAAGCTGCCAATGCAACAACCAACAATGTGATGCTCGCTCTCGACCGTCAAACGTTGTCGCTTTCATATGATGGCATTCGGGTTCTATCTTTCCTTTCTCCTATGAATTCTTATAGTTGTGTTTATCATTTTGATTATGGGAATGAGGGGAGATAGACTTGTTTATGGGTTGACCATGGGTTTAACGAACATCCTCAGCTATTGATTTTTTGAGACTATGTGATTAAATTTGAATGCTACAATATTGACCTTCATTTTATGAATATAAGGATGAGTTTGCATGACTTAGAACTATAATGATTTCCCTTCTACTTGTTCATGCATTACGAATCCCAACGGGCGTAAGGGTCAGTTTTCTTTGCTTGAACATGGTTCTTTGTAAATATCTTTGTACATAGTTATTTTTGGGTAGTGTTGGTTTCGTGTATATAGTCTCACTTTCCTGCTTTGGTTAGGTTAGTTGGTTTGTTGTAGGTTAGGGTGCTTTAGAGTAGTTTCCTTGTTTGTTTGCTTTTGCTTCCCCATTTTTGTTAGTATAGGTGTTTTCTTTTTGTTTTCTTCTACTTTGATTCTTTGCGAGGTCTCTTTGCTTTTAGTTGAATAGGTTTATGTGCACAACCACCATTTTATTACCTGGGGCCATCCTATGTATTTCTTTGATAAAATTTAATCAAGTTTTCAGAATGGATGGTGAAGGTCTTATGTTAGTGTTAAGTGACCTAGATGTTTGGTTTGAAGGGGATAGGTCATTGGTTGGTTTGACTTGGATGTATTCTAAAATTTCATATCTCTCACATTCTTTAAGAATCCTGAGGTTGCTACAGGCCCTTTTGTGAAGTTAAGTTAAGCGAAAAATATAAAATTTTGCTTCAGTGCCACTATGATTCTCAGCCCTGAGTGTTGTTAGTGTAATTAATATTTAATTACACATGCATAACTTTACTTAGGTATATTTTAATTCCTAGGTTAATTATTCTCATCCTTATCTTGTTGAGCTATATTATTGTTCAAGATAAGATTAGGGTTATGCATACTTTGCTTTTATAAAGAAAATCATCTCATGTAATTAAAGAATTCTTGAATAATAATATTTTGCACATCTTTTGCAAAGCTCTTTCTTTTTCTGATTTTCTCTTCTTTGGAAGGCTTTTCTGATTTTCTTTTCTGATCTCGGTTTCTAACATGGTACCAGAGCCTTGATTTGCAGACCCTTCTCAGATTTTTGAGAAAATCATTGCAGAGTTCATTCGAGATTCCTCAAGGGTTTCATGCCTTGAATTCATTTATGCAGTGTTTTGGATCAAATTGGACTTCACCATTAGTTTCAAAGCACTGGAAAAAGTTAGGATTGGCTTTTATTTTGCAAATTTTGGTCATCGTTTGCCAGATCCTGAGGGTTTCAAGCTAGGAGATCTTTTGCAAGCTTTGGAGGTAGCCAAATTTTTGAAGCATTTTGGGCACAAACGGAGGTCACCATTGCGTTCGCAGCGGCCAAAAACCCTAAGATCGCCTTTTGTTTCGTCAATTTTGGAGAAAGTTGTTTCTGAGACAAAAAAAAATTGCCACGGAGGCCATACGGCCTCCCCAGCGTGCTTCCTAAGGCACGAAATTTGAAAAAAAATTAAAAAATATGTGTTTTTTGGTTTTTGTGCCAGTGCCTCCAATGTAAAAGGGTTTTGCCACTAGTCTGCCACCGCCGCCGGCAGCGCCTGCCCAGCCACCACCCACTAGTGCTCAGCCCCCGTTGAGCCCCTCCAGCCAGCCGTCGGTCCTATGGGGCACCAAGCGCTATATACCCAGCCCCCAGCCATCCCTTCTACACTATGCTAGTCCTCTAGAGGACCAGGGGGAAAAAATTTTTTAGCCCCCTGGGGCCCTGTAGGCCATATTGGCCTTTCTGAAGCACTTTTATAAAATCAGGCGTAACTTTTGCATACGGTGTCCTTTTTTCACAAACAAGATACCATTGGAAAGATGATTCTGAAACCAATCCAGTGGTGAAGTTAGATTCTTCTTATTTTTCTCCAGATTTATTTTTTACGTATTTGAACTCAGATAAAGTTTTTTTACTTCAGAGGGCATATCTTTTGACTTAGTATTCCTTTTTTCACCATTCTTGCGGCGTTGGAAAGATAGTTTAGTCCTCTACATAGATCTAAGGGCTATTTTTTTTTTATGCATGTTTTTATTCTCTCCTTTTACAATCATTGGGTTATTGTAATAAATGAACTGAGATAAAGTTCCATCAGGGGGGTTTCTTGCATAATAATCTGATTAGAGTGTGCATGCAATTTTATCTCCATCTTCATCTTGTTTTGATGACATCTTGCATGGGTTATATCTAGTTTCTTAGTTTCTTTTGGCCACATCTTGTCTTAGCTTGACACATATCAGATTCACATTAGTTCATACTTTAGATTGAGAGTTTATGGTTATTGATCTGCATTGGTTCAGATCCTTCTCAGTTTGAGAGCCATGTTTTTATGGTTAATGCTCTAGAGTCTTTATGGTACTTGTTCCCATGGAAGATTTTTAGTCTTAGTTTGGCATCGACATTGAGATACACAGTTTCTAGATTCTATCATCATTTCATCTACTATTGCATCACAAATTCCAGGGTTGTTCCAGTTTGTGAGTTTTCCAGTGTTCTATGGCATCGGGTTTGTTGTCACATTATTATGATTCCACTTTGGTTTCTTGTAGAAAAAATTATCTTTCCTTGCTTTTCGGATTTTGGTTCATGCGTTACTCCACAATGTTCTTCCAGTGCTTCTTTGTAGTAGTCATCTCATTGTAGGGGGGTTTTGTCCCACTGGGTTTTCCCTCTCTCCTCATTATTGCATTTGTACATGGGTACCTGGTCATGCCTTGTTGTCGGGACCCATTCATGCTTTCTTGCATTCATCTTAGTTTTAGGTGCATGCTTTTTTAGTCTCCCCAAGTTTCACTTATGGGGGGGTGTTAGTATAATTAATATTTAATTACACTTTCATAACTTTACTTAGGTATATTTTGATTCCTATGTTAATTATTCTCATCCTTATCTTGTTGATCTATCTTGTTGCTCAAGATAAGATTAGGGTTATGCATACTGCAAATCATCTCATGTAATTAAAGAATTCCTGAATAATAATATTTTGCACATCTTTTGCAAAGCTCTTGCTTTTTCTAATTTTCTCTTTTGTGGAAGGATTTTCTGGTTTGCATTTTTTATCTTGGTTTCTAACAAGTACGAGCTTCACTACTTGCAAGATAAAAATAAAGAAGAGAAAAGAAAATCAAAAGAAACAAAAAGAAATAAATTAAAATGGTGAAAATTGAAAGAAACAAAATTCAACTTTCAGGGGGTCTGAGCAACTCTACCAGGGCTATGGACGCCTGGTTGGTAGTAGAGCAATGTTCATGAGAATCACAGTGACAACCTCGTCGAGGAAATTTCCCAGATGCTTTTGGAGTTAGAATAAACTATGTAGCTTAACTTGACAAAGCTTAGGTTCTTACAGCAACTTAAGGATCTCCTTCGTTATCTCAAAATTCTACAAGAGTTCTTGGTTCACCTAGCTCCTTCCTCATAGACCAAAAGGTAGTAGTTTTTTATCATGACCAATTTTTATTTTTAACTTCCTTATGTAGAGAATCTAGCATTTTTACTCTACTATATGGTTTCACTTTTTTCATAAAAATTTTTGTACCTCCTAATTGTCTTTTGGTGCAATTCCATAATTTCTTTCGACAATGGTTCAAAAGAAATACCTTTCTCGGCAACACTTTTCTCCATTACTATTTTGACCTCATCTCAAGAATCCTTTTTTCTCAAGTTTTCAAGCAAGGGTTTACTTTGATGTTGAATTCTACTTGCAGCATTCCTATTGGCCACAATCATTGATTTAATGGTGTCATATGGATCATATTGCCAGTGACAAACAACATCAAAATTCAAAAAATTCAAAAGATCATGTGCCACACTAAATGATTTTCTCTCAAATGTGAACCCTCCACTTGAAAAAAGGTAAAGAAGGAAATAAGGTCTTCTTTTGCTGACCAACAAAGTGCAGTTCATCAATACACTGCATCTTCCTTACATATTCCAATGTAAAAACCCTTTCTATCACATTTATTGGAATTTTGTATGGCTCTACTCTTGATCCATAAAATCTTAGCACAATATATTCTCCCATTAAGTACCAATCAATCAATTGTATTTATTTTCCTAGTTGAATGCAATTTTTACATGACATGAAATCTAGGCATTGGAGCATTTGTAATTGCTTGATGCAATGGAGCAAAAAAACAGTCTACAAAATGATTGTAGTTCCTTTGAGAATCATGCATCCTTATCTCAGTGGTCCAATCATATATTGTATCCATTTTATTTTCCTTAGCATTACTATAGGGTTGAATTTGAAGCTTGTTGGTCTAAAAACTTCCTCTAAATTTGAATAGAAAAAAATAGCACAAGTAGGTAGTGAACCTAAATGTTTTAGTGGACTTCAAGTGTGCACCTCCTTTAATCATTAAAAATTATTCATGCATGGATTCTACAATGTGCTCAATAAAGTTATATTTGACATGTGGAACACTATGATAGATATTATATACCATTACAAGGAGGCTTGCACCCACTTCCCAATTGCTATCCAATCTGAGGCAAAATGCTAGCATGGAAATAGTATCCTAAACCCATGGTTTAAAGATATCAAAACCATAAGGAGGATTATGATTACCTTTCAAAATTTTTCTAACTTGTATGTTATCCTGAACTATTTTATTTATGAAATAATTTTTCTCCCTTTCATTCACTACTTCATTATCACTAGCAATATTTTCTAGGTCAATATGGATATTTCCAAATTCTTGGATTGTAAACCCCAACACTTTTCCAAGTTCTTCTGCATTAATGGATAACAATTCTTCTTTGCTATCTTTATTAACAATTTCTCTTTTATTATCATCATAATTTTGGGCACAGACCATGATACATTCTGGGCAAGGGAAAACCTCATGTATATTCATGCGCCCTAATCCACTTACTCATGATGCACTAAAACTATTAACTTGCATTTGGTTTGAAAACTTATTCTCAGATGAAAATATAAGTTCTAAGGTACACCTACCATAAATTTAAGGATCATAAATATCATGGTATTCATCAATGAAGCCTGGTATTTTAAGCAATCCAACATAATGTATTTTTTATCCAATTTTTCTCTACCTTTCCCAACAACTTTCTTTGGTTTGCTAGTGGTAGTGGTCGTATACATGCTTATACAATGTGAAATAGTGAATTCCCTCTTAATATTCCTCCTTAATTTTTCTTAAGTCTCTCAACCCTAAACCCAAACTTCAAAGTTTGACAAAATAATATTATAAGAAACAATGAAATGTAGCTGTAGGAATTTTGTCTTTCACTTACCTAGATTTTGATTCTTGAAAAGATTAATATTTATTGGCTTTGTTGGAACTCAGAATCTCCCCGATGCATTGCAATGAGCAATCTAAAATCGCCTTGTGTGCTAACTCTATCACTTAAAAATAAAATCACTTAGTAGTATAAAGTTCATTTATTTTTTAAAAAATTAAAGTGAATGAGACGTCAAAGTGTTTCCACCAGAATACACAATTAATACATTACATTTTCGTAATGACACTTAGAAATAAATTCTCAACCATTGATCTTTGTGAACCACCAAAAATGAATATAAAGTTATGGAAAGAGGGGAATTCCCCCAATTGTGCCTCCTAGGGTTTTTCACCTAGAAGGTTGGTTGAGGAAATGTCTCTTTCATGATACAATTATTCATTCAAGGTGATTTCATTCAAAGATTAGGGATGCAAGGGTGTGATTGTGAGGTGTATCTAAATGATGTAAAGAAATGAAACTAGCTATGAAATGTAAACTAGTCTTATGCAAAACTACTATTCTTTCATTGTTGTAGATCGTCTTTGGGATTTAATCATTTGTACCACATGGTTGATGTGCTTTGAATCCTTGCCTCTAAAGGAAATTTCCTTAACATAAATATTGCTAGGGAATTTCAATGTTTCCATTGTAGTTGGCATTAAAGTCAGTACCTGCAACATTGAAAATTATCCTTATATAAGAATTCCCTTCATCTTTTTGGCTTGTAACACTCTTGATGGTGGCTACAATAAATATGATTTTGATTCCTCTTCTACATTAGAGGGTTCATATCCTTGATTTAACTCTTCTAAATTATCAAAATCAGAATCACTAGCTTCCATATTAAAAAATTCTCAACCACCATCTTCAATAAATTTATCTGGATCATTAGTAATACTCTTCAAAATTGGCCACCAGTTCAAGTTCATTCTACTTTCATAATACTTTATATCCATGGAGTTCAGCCATTCCTTGATGCCATCAAGTGAAGATTGAGGAATGGCATCAATGCAGAGTACATCCCACTTGAAGTATTTGAAAACAATAGCCATATCAAATGCCTTTTTTCCCAAGTCCTACTCTCTCAAGGTTAACAATCTCAATCTCACTAATAGTGATTACTAAGAAAGGTAATTCCACCAACTCTACCAAACAGTTTACCATAGGAACAATAAAAGTAGAGGCTTTGAAAGGAACTCCATGAAAACCAAGCTCTCTAAATGGTATATCAAACTCTAGTTCAAAATATTTTAGATGAGGCTACTCCCATAGCTCTCTTACTCACTTGACAAATCCTTGAAACTCTCTATTGATTTTATTTTTCCTGTCCCTCTCTTGTTGTTCTTCCTCAATTTCATCAGGATCATACATTGACCTTCTTTCCCCTCCTAAAGTTTGGACCACATCCATTACCTCCACATAAAACTGAACATCCTTGATCTTCTTGGTCCCCATGCCGTGATATGGTTATGCAAATGAAAATGAAGCAAAGTAATCATCTCCTTCTCCGTTGGCTAGAAGAATGCATGCTTAATGTTTTTATACATGATATCATCTCTCTCTTTTTCTCTCATGGTTGAATATTGAAATCTATTATGGTGGGCCTCCAGAGTTCCAGACATCTTTCTTCCTCTTCCAACAAATGTTGGCCTAATCCACAAATTTTCCAACCTAATTGGCTTTGTTTTTGAAAGATGAAGTTTCTCCTAACTCACTAGTATTAGTTGTAACTTTTTTGAAATTTTATTATGGTATGTGCTCTTTGATATGATGTAATATGATTATGGTTTTGTCCCATATGTTGTAATATTAGATATATAACAGAAAAATAAATTATTGCATGAAATAAATAATAAATTTTCATTTTAAATGTTTTTTTTTTTGCCGAACATGGGTCTTCCAAAAGATCAAGATGATCCTCAACATGATATAGATCCACAAAATATTGGTTTTTCCAATATAGATCACATGACAAAGGATGATGATGACGCAAATACAAAAGAAACTAAAGCCGATGACAATGATGATGATGACGATGACGACTATGACGACGACGACGATGATGATGATGATGATGATGATCACAATGGTGATGATGATGATGAGACAGTTGATGATAGTAACTAGTGACATTCATGATCATATAGACTACATCATGGATCATTGTTGATATATTGTTATGATGACTCTTTTCATGGTTACTATCATATGTATCAATTCACAACCTATAGTACTATATTGTTGAGTTGTATCATATTGACATGTATCATTTTCACTATATCATTTGGACATGTATCATCTTGACTTGTATCAATTTGAGTTACATAATTTATCAATTTTATTTATATCATATATACATGTATCATTTTCACTTATGTCGATTGTTGGACATGTATCATTTTGACATGTTTTTGATGTACTAGCATATTTGACTTTCACTTGTTTTAGTTAGATATGATGATGATCTTATCAGTATTACTTGTCAATTTATATATATTAAAAGTGGTTGATGATTTTTGGATGAATATTTATTAAGTATGATGATTTTAATTTACTGCTCAAGATGGATGTTGTCAAATTCAATTAAATTATAGATATTTGACTCACTTTTTTAAATTATAGATGATGATGTTACAATAATTATATTGTTATTTAATCATATGAGTGTATAAGATCGAATTTTTATCTCCTATGCAAAACCCCTTTTTCCTTTATCCACCTTAGAAAACCAAGTTTGGAGGCTTAATTCCACCTAATCTTGTTGTGTGCATCCCACTTGGTGCCTATTTTGAGCATCAATGGAGGTGTTTCTATTGGGGACACTCGGGTGGCACGCTTACGTCCCTGGTAGATTCCTGCGACTAAACCTGCAAAGGCATTACACTTCCCATTGGGGGTTGATTTGTAATTCCCTCCTTGGCTGACTGACCTGAATATGGTCGTTTTCTTCATCTCCCCTTAAAATTTAGTCCTTCCATATGCATTGGGATCTTCTAAGAACTTCTTCATTTCATTCACTAGCTTCACAATCTATCCACAATATCTAAGTAGCTTCTTCACCATCTCTTCAATCTCCAAACACTTTACACTTCATAGCAGCAACATCAACATTCCACCACTTCAATAGAGAAAGTGTGGAACAAAACACCATTGCAATAGAGGTTTGAGTTCCTCTCATTTTCTCCCCCATTAACCTTGAGCGCTCTTGGTGGAGGTGGTAAGCTTTGACTCCTCTCCTCTATTACTTGGTTGAGTAGCATAACATTGTTTTGTAGTGCTTTAATGCTCTTTACTTCATTTCTACTTTTCTCTCTATCTATCCGGTTGTCCATGGAGGTGGGAATACCAAAACGGGGTCTGACTGAGGCAAGCCCCTATACAGCCACCCAACAATTTCTCTCTTCCTCTTGTGTGTAGGTATTGAAGACACTCATGAGCTAGAAGCTTCATCACTCGCATGGTCATAAGTATTTCCTTTCTTCTCCTTATCTTTATCATCTCTATTTCACTTCATTTCAGTCTTATCACTTCTTGCTACTTTCTTGCATTCTAGGAGTTCTCAGTAATCAGAGTGTAAGTAGTCATTTAGGTATTTCCTGATACATCCTCGTTCTCTGGTCCATATGAGATGCTAGTGCACATCTAGGACACCAGTGTTTCGTGTTGTAGTTTGTATTTTGTGCTAATGTCCTTTGGCCAAGAGCTTTTCAGTCTGTCCAGAAAATCTGACTTGCTCTTTCAGATTCTGGAACTCTCAACATTGTTCCTGAGGTAGATTAGGGAAGTTCGCCCTATGAGGCTCTTTGAACGAAGAGAACTCATGAGTAGAAAATCCCCCTCTTTTATATTTTGGTGAACCCGACGTGAACAATAGTGTTCTTTGAAAAACTAGGAATCTATTTACCCCTACTTGGCTGGATCATAACTTTGACTCGATGCACAGAATTCAGAACCGTTTGCACTGAAAAGGTCTCCTAGAGAACTTGTTTAGTCCCTAAAATACTAGTGCCTTTGGTAGTTGAATTTTAGGGACCAACGCAAGTTCCGACCGAAAATTCCACTCTGAAGACCTCTGAAAATGCAAATTACTAGAACATAGAAAATACTGAAAAAAATCTTAATGAATTTAATATCTTCTTTTATTAGTTCAATATCTAATTTGGTTAAAAATGTTAATGATATTCCATTTCATGCATGTGACGATGACTTGGCCTTTCGTATGTCAATTGATGTCTTTGATCCTTCTCACAAATGTCCTCTTGCTTTAAAGGATATTTTGTTGCAAGAAGATGAAATCATTGATACCTTTCTCAATGTTACTCTACCTTCTATTCATTCTGATGCACTCTCTTCTAGAGATGTTGTATTTGTGAACATGATGAACTTCCCCTTCATTCTAATGCACTCTCTTCTAGAGGTGTTGCATTTGTGAATGATGAATCTCATCTTCATTCTAATGCACTCTCTTCTAGAGATGTTGCATTTGTGAATGATGAACTTTCCCTTCATTCCAATGCACTCTCTTCTAGAGACATTGCATTTGTCAATGATGAATCCCATCTTTGTTCCAATGCACTCTCTTCTAGAGACGTTGCATTTTTGAATGATGAATCTCATCTTTGTTCTAATGCACTCTCTTCTAGAGATGATGCGTTAGCAACTGATGAACCTCCTTCTAGATTTGATTCTCCCTAGATCGATGTTGAGAATGTTTCTTCAAGTGATTATTCCACATTTCATCCTATTTGGATTGATGTTGAGAATATGTATTTGAATAATTACTCTACTAGTTGTGATGATTCTGTAAATGTAATCTATGTCTCTACTGCCCCTCAAAGGCCTAAGAGACTGATCATTTACATGACCCCAGCT
Organism: Sequoia sempervirens; assembly: GCA_007258455.2. NCBI lineage: Eukaryota > Viridiplantae > Streptophyta > Pinopsida > Cupressales > Cupressaceae > Sequoia > Sequoia sempervirens. The sequence continues at coordinate 1,058,304,126 of VDFB02271358.1, forward strand.
AGTCCTTCTTCTAAAAGGATTTGTTCTATTGATGGTGTTACATTTGATGGTGGTTCTCCTAATCCTTCTAAGGCTCCCTCTTATAGAGTGGTATCCCATATTTATGAGAATAGAATGAATAAACAACCAAGCCTTCTTCAAGCTCCTCAACCTACAACCAAAGCACCTAGTGATTACAATCTTGTCGAGCAACCTCGGGTCACTTCGGCTAAGATCTCGTTGTGGGACTTGCTTTAGTCTACTCTGATTTATCAAGGTATGCTTCAAGAAGCCTTACAAAATATCCTCTTTCCTTCTTCCGCTAGGCCGATGAATGCTAATGCATTGATGGCATATATTAGTGTAGATTCACCGAATATCACGTTCTATCTGCAAGAGCTCCTGCCTCCAGAAGTATAGAAGCAAGTGGATCCTCTAATGATTATAGTTAATATTAATAAAATTGGCATTAGATGTACTCTCGTTGACATTGGTTCGGTGCTCAATGTATGTAGCACTGATCTATTTCCTAAGATTAATATTGATCCATCTTCTCTTAATGCTTCTTCTATTGTTATTCATGGGTTCGATAATGTTGCACGACAAGCTCTAGGTACGATAGTGTTACCTTTGCAGCTTGGACCCATTACCGTACCTACCCTTGTATATGTTATGTCAGAAAGCTTAACTTATAATCTTCTTCTTGGTAGAACGTAGATTCATGCTATGGGTGCAGTCCCATCTACCTTACATAAATCTCTTGAGTTTATTTGCAACAACAAAGTAGTCACAGTTAAGGATGACCCTGATGTTATACACCTATGTGAGATGGAAACTGTTGGCCAGGCTTTAGTTGTGCCTACTCTTATTCCTTTAGTGTCTTCCACTATGTCGATGTTTACTCCAACAATACCTACTACAAAGGATACTCTTGAGATAGACATCCCTAAGGAAGATCCTTCTACAGCAAGAAATCCTAAGTCTTCCTCTTTCCAAAAGAATGCATGTCTTGGTGATGATTGGGGTCCTCTAGAATTTACTGATTTCTTCATTCAGGAATATAAAGTCAACCCAACCCACTTAGACCTTCTAAAAACATCATCCACACCTGCTATCAAAGATGATCATTCTTCTGCATTGCAGGGTAATGTGGATGCAAGTTGCAATGTTCTCAGTGTTGATCCTCCTTCTAAGGAAGAGGATTATGCTTTTGCTAAAGAGGATAATGTTGACAGTCCTGTTAAAGAAGATGATGGTGGTCCCATAGAGGAGTGTGATCCCTGTTGTTGGGACAATACTCTTTATGGGGATCCTCCTTTTCAAGATCTACAAACACATTATGGCCATGGCTTTAAGCTTGTTTCTAAATATGGCTATGAGCGTAAAGGTTGTGGGCGTAATGAACAAGGAATTCAAGTCCCTATAGAATTTAAACCCCGTAAGCATAATTTTAGGCTTGGTTGCTTGAATGAATAATCTAAATGGAAACCATGGTTGAGTGACATGAATTCTTCTCAACCTCATCTTGTTGAAAATATTCATCCTCCATTATCTTCTATCTTCATTCCTTCTTCTTCTTCTTGTGAGAAGTCAAACCTTTCTCCACAAGAGAAAGGGTTGCTTCCTACTCCTCATCCTCTATCTGAGCAAGAGCATATCTTGTTGCGGCTCCTAAAATCCCACTTAATCACTCTTCCTTCTCCTACATGTAATAAAATTCATAAACATGATGAAGCAAAACATTCTTTTTGTGCATACCATCGGGTGCCTGGCCATTCCACTAGTGAATGTAAAGCCTTGAAAGATAAAATACAACTTATTGATTCAGGTGCAATCAAACTCCCGTTTGATTGATGCACCTTCCTTTTCTACACATGACAAGTGATAACGAGGTTTACCTCTATCCTATATGCTCTAAATACCTTGCATGGTTCTCCTCCCTTGTACGTTGGCGGTAGTGATAACTCATTTTGGAGATGTGTGGCCCTCGTAAAGGACCCCCTCTCTTCTTCGCTATATCTTTCAATCGAAGCATCCCTTGAGTGGACCCATCTTCCTTTTGAATGGTTCCCAAGGGAGCCCCTTTGAATGATTTTTTCTCAAATGGATTCTTTCACGTCTAGCTTGGGGGCAGCCTGACTAGACCTATTTCATACATTCGTGTCTAGCTTGGGGGAAGCCTGACTAGAGCTCGCTTCTCAAACAGTGCATCCCTTGAGCGTACCCCTCTTCTTTTGAACGGTTCTTGAGGGACCCCTTTGAAATCCTTCCAATCTATTGATGGTCTATGTAACTGTCTGCTTACTTTCCTACGTGGCCGCTTTCTAACTCTATAGAGTCTACTTTCCTAGGTTTCCTCCATGCAAGTGATCTTGGGGGATACCTCCCTGTAGGACTGAGAACTTGTAGAGCTCCTTTACATCTTACTAGGTGATATGAGTTCTCCTCCTTGAGTGTTGTTTTCTTTTATTACCTCTTTGTGTATATAATTTTTCCTCCTTGAGCAAGGATTGATTTTATCACCTATACTTCATGATACGAGTTTTCCTCCTTGAGTGGGGATTATTTTTATCACTTACTTTTGGTGATACGGGTTTTCCTCCTTGAGTGGGGATTTCTTTTATCACTTTTACTTTGTGATATGGGTTTTCCTCCTTGAGCGGGGATTGCTTTTATCACTCTTACTTTGTGGTGTGGGTTCTACTCTTGAGCGGGTTTTGTTTTCACCACGTATTTTGTTCATCTCTCTCTTCTCTCTTGTATATACTAAATCAAATATCTGCATCTTCTTCATCCTAAGTATATGCTCTTTCTTCAGCTTCATAGTTTTGTGGAACCATGAAGTCCTCTTTTGACCCTGCACTCTCGGGTTCGCCAGATCACGATCTGCTTCCTCAGTGGTTCAGGTATACATTTCTAACCCTACTACTTCTCTGATCTAATTTACCAAAGCACTCATCATAATTCATGCTCGCTAAAGTGGGGGAAAAATGTATAAGAGTGAATTTGCATCTCCTACGCAAATCCCCTTTTTTCCTTTATCCACCTTAGAAAACCAAGTTCAGAGGCTTAATTCCACCTAAGCTCACTGTGTCCATCCCACTTGGCACTTGTTTTGAGTGTTGATGGAGGAATTTCTGTAAGGGACATCTGCGTGGTGCACAGACATCCACGCAGTACACTTTCGTCCCTGCAGATTCCTACGGCTAAACTTGCAGAGGTGTTATACTTCCCATTGAGGGTCAATTTGTAACACCCTCCTCGGCTGACCAACCCGAATATGGTCATTTTCTTCATTTCCCCTTCAAATTCAATCCTTCCATATGTATTGGTATCTTCTAAGAACTTCTTCACTTCATTCACTAGCTTCACAATCTCTCCACAAGCTCTAAGCAGCTTCTTCACCATCTCTTCAATGTCCAAACTCTTTATAGGGTAAGTGCACCAAGATGGTTCCCAAAAAGGGGGCTTAAGTGGCCACTTTTTTTCTAAAATCAGGAAATACTAACCTTGGACATGAAATTGAGGATAGTTACACTCAAAATTTTGAGATGGAACAAAAACAAGGATCGAAGTGCTCCGAGTCTACTTTCTAAACTACTAATTTATTTTGAAAACGGTTGAGATTAAGGGGTTCAAAAGAGGGGCGTACACAAATTGGTGCTATTTTGTCAGAAAAACATAACATAGCAACTCTTGTACGACTTGAGCACGGTGAAATTTTTTGTAGTATTTTTAAAATCACTACGGTCAAAAGTTAGCTAACAGTATCTAGTTGATGCATGATTTTTCTGATAATTTTTTTATGAATATTTGATTTTTTACTAATTTTCTAAGTGGGCACTTCCTGAAAAGCAGAATTTTGGCCGTGCTCCCCCTAAAAATTTTTGAAGGTAATTAATTTTTTTTTTTAATTTTTTTTAAATTGTAGAATAGAATCTAGTTTCTAAAAATGTAGATTATTTGAATTTTGATGAACAGTTAATTTATAACGAAAAAAAACCAAACACTACTTTTTGGCGAAAAAGAGACATACAAACAAAAGAAATTATGGATGAAAGGCTTAACATTGTTAAAAAGTGAAAAAAATTACATTGTTGGATAGCTAAGAGAGAACCTAACATTACCCATGTGTTTGTTTTTGTCGATATTGAACCAAATGCAAACCTGATGGTGAGCACAAACCTGATTATGTGAAAAAATTGTAGAATTTGCAAAAACACGTCTTTGGTCATTGGGAATGCCCTCCAAGCCTTTGGGTTGGTATTCCAAGGCAAATACCAATGCTAAGGCTCGAGGATTCCCAAAGAAAAATATAACGCGCTCGCGTTATTTCCTAGTTTTGACATTTTGCTTATCTGGGATACATTCCAAGAAAGACATAATGTGCTCGCGTTATGTCTTCATTAATGTTATGTATTCATTGATTTTAATGTATGTATATATCCTTGTATGTATGTATGCCTATATGTATTAGTGCATGTATATTGTATGGATGTAGGAGTTTATGTACATATGTATTATGCTTGTATGTATTTATGTATGTCTTTAGATGGAGGAAGAATTTTGAGAGAGAGAGAGAGAGAGTTTTCTAGGTAGGGTGGGATAGGGAAAGGGGCTGGAAGTGAGTTTAAAAGAGAGGGAG
>VDFB02271358.1:1058308849-1058329038 GCA_007258455.2 Sequoia sempervirens
CTCTCTACACGTGTTCAAAATATGTGGAACTTTTGTGAGGCCAAACATGGAAAGGGAGAGCATGACGGTGTAGGAGCATGCGTGAAAAGAGAATTAGCACAAGAAGAGTTAAATTATAAAGACAGTGCACAGTTGATAGATGCAAGATCAATCATCGATACTAACATTGCACCATATGAGGATTGTTGTACACTAACAGGATCGAGTGAGTTGCACTCTTTCCTTAGCTCAAATGCAGGTTCATGGAGTATCGATACACGTAAGATGGCATGCTTTTGCTCTTCATGTACAATGCAAGCCTGGAATGATTGTGAGTTAGGGGAGTGGGTTGACAAATGGTTGAAAAGTTATCTTAGCCCACTTCACATGTATCGCCATCCGATGGCATTGGAACTAACACGGATGGAATCATCGGTCGACTTTGACCATATATCGGATCTAGTTCAACTAGGTAATATATCTACTTTCTTAGTATTTGAAATTCCATATTGTTATCTTACTTTGTATTGTATTAATAATGTTGACTAATTTCAAGAGATATGTCGCACATATAAATGCAGTGCATGTTTATGCAGTTATTGCAGATGAAGACAATGAAGAGAGTACAAACTATTACTTGTGTCATTGTGTTGAGGCAAAAAAGAAATTGGAAGCCCCAATTATAGATGGAGAAAACATTGAATACCCTATAGGCTCAGTTGTTGTTACTGGAACGTGGTTGAGAAGGTACCCACATAAGAGTGTTAAACATTGGTTGTTTGAGGAATTTGAAATGCATCGTAAGATTCTTCATTACTCAAACCTTGTCATGGCATCCAATGTTCGTTTGAGCAAATATGGGGGTAGACCTTTGAAAAAGACCTTGTGGAAGGTCCATGAGTCTGACCATGAGGCAATACTTGACACAATAAAGAGTAGAGCAGACCCAAATGGTTCATTAGATTAATTTGTAAGTATATGCACAACGGTTCTTATTAATTTATACTTGTATACACATCAGTTTGGTTGATGCCAATGCTATCATCTTAGTTTACTTTGTGTATCTATATGTAACCAGGAAAACATTGATTGGTGTCCCCTTGCATAAAATGCAGATTTATGAGCCATCCAAGAGAATCTCAAGCAGAAAAGAAATGCAACATCCTTATTTTGATGATCTTGACAAATCTCAATTATTATTTTAAGCCATTAAAAAAGTGTGTGTGAAGCTTGATGAGGATATTTCAAGTTATTCATTTGAATTTAACCTTATCATGACCACCTATGACATAGACATTATAAGAGCATCTCGAATTTCAATAAATTCTATTCATAAGAGCATAGACAAGGTAGTGAACTCTTTGAAAAAATGCCTCAAAGAAATGTGGTTTCATGGTGATGGAATGGCATGATTTATTATGACAAGAATTTTATATTTGACAGACTTGACACATTGAGACCACATTTCTCTTTGAGGATTTTTTCAAACAGCTTGCTGCCTTTCTATGCTATTACTTCTATTAGTATGCTTTGATAGATTTTTTTCCAAGCATCCATAGCTTTTTTGGAAGCACCTATTTTATGCTTTTAGCCATAGCAACAAGGAAGCAAACTATTTGATAGAATGCTTTGGTAAACATGTATGATAAATGTACTAGCATTGAGAAGGCAACGAACTATTTGAAAAAATGCCTCAAAGAAATGTGGTCTCATGGTGATGGAATGCCATGAAAATCCACAACAATTTGATTTTCATGTGATGCAGAGGGGATGGGACTTTAATCAAAACTCAAAGTTTCAAGGATTACAATGATGCAATCTCAAACACTCTTCCAGGCACCCTGATGGAGACAAGCCTCAATAGTGCACTTATAACTTAGATGCTTTCCTAATGGACCCAAACCCTTGGAGTGATCTCAAGGAACTCAAAAAAACTTGTATTTAATGGTTTCAAAGCCCCAAACTTCTGTCTTAGACAAAACTCACTTTTTGCACCTTGACTAGGCTTCTAGCCCAACTAGGCTTCTAGCGATGGTTTTTTCACTTTTCACTCAACTTCCCCAAAGGAATCCTCAATATAATGACTTATTCAGATGTGATTCATGATGATACACAACATATCAAATCATTTATGGAACTTGTTCTGGATCAAACCTACCAAAATTTGTTGTTTCCTCTAATTTAAGGCCTACTTAGCCCACTTTTTCAAAGCAACCCCTCTCTAAACTTATCCCCTGACTATGAAACTTTCAACAGTGTTTTAAAATGTTCCCAAACCAAATATTTTCAAGTTATTAGTCTTATTTGACACCCTCAACACCCTAAATCACAAAACCCTCAATAAATTGCTCCAAAACTAGGGCCTCTTGAAAATTAGCTTTCCCAACACTTCCAGAACCTTATCTTGGAATTTTCACCAATAACTCAACATATATAAACACCTTCAACTTATAAATATACCCCTTATTAAGGTAGATCTCCTGCTGCTACACTTTAGGCACCATTTTCATGCCCTTTTCCTTGCTAAAACTCAGTGTACACCCAAGAATCACTCTTTCCTGCACAATAACTTGTTAGATATATATAATAAAAGTTAGATATGATCCATTTAAAAAAAAATCAGTCACACTCTCCCATGAAATGGATCATTTATTCATGAAGACTCTCAAAACTAGTGAAAAAATTATACTTTTTGAGGACAGTCAGCAATATAACACAAGAAACTAATTCCCAATGTTATTCAGGTCATTCAAAAGGTTAAATTCATGTAAATACAAGTTCTTAAACCATCCAAATGAGAATGACGCCAAAAGGAATTAGAGATTCATCAAAAAAACTCAAGAAAATGCAAAAAGATTGAAGTTTTTATTGATTTTTTGTAGCAGTCCGTACAACACTTGCAATATCAGCCAACCCTTCGTACAAATGCTTTCTCCAGGCTTATAGACTCATCCTACAACTGTCCCAACTGACTAGAATTTATTTTATTACATTATTGTGATTAAAACTCATAAAACTCACATTTCCACCCAAAGTTGGATTTCAAAAATTTGAATTTCCAACATTGCAATTTATTAACTCCTATTAACTATAAAGCTTCCAAAACTATTACATATCATCATTCAACCTTATTTAACCTAATTAAAACATCATATACCTATTTAAACTCCTAGAAAATCATTGTTCCATTTACAAGTCAATTTGGTCCTATGGTCCTTATCAGGACCCTTAGGACTTTTGATCTTCTTGTTACACTCATCCATGCCAAATGCCATTATAGGCTTCAAAATGCTATAATTGATGCTTTGGAAAGGTTTATAGGCCTTCAAGACCCTTGCCATCTCCTGACTCTCCAAATGATCCTCAAGGAGCTTGGGTGCTCCTGCACCATCATGGCATTCCACCACCATGAGACCACATTTCTTTGAGGCATTTTTTTCAAACAGTTCATTCCCTTGTCTATGCCATTGCTTACTATTATGCTATGATAGATTTTTTCTAAGCATCCATAGCTTGTTCAAAAGCACCTGTTTTAGGCTTTTAGCCATAGCAGCAAGGCAATGAACTATTTGGCTAAATGCTTTGATAGACATGTATGAAAAATGTGTTAGCATAGACAAGGCAGTGAACTCTTTGAAAAAATGCCTCAAAGAAATGAGGTCTCATGGTGATGGAATGGCATGGTGAATGCCATGACAAGAAAATTGCTATGGATTGTCATGGCATTCCATCACCATTGAGACCACATTTCTTTGACGCTTTTTTTCAAACAGTTTGTTGCCTTTTCTATGCTATTGCTTATTAGTATGCTTTTGATAGATTTTTTCCACAAGCATCCATAACTTTTTTGGAAGCACCTATTTTAGGATTTTAGCCATAGCAACAAGGAAGTGAACTGTTTGATAAAATGCTTTGGTAAACATGTATGATAAATGTAGTAGCATAGACAAGGAAGCAAACTGTTTGAAAAAATGCCTCAAAGAAATGTGGTCTCATGGTGATGGAATGCCATGATAATCCACAACAATTTGCTTGTCATGGCATTCCACCACCATGAGACCACATTTCTTTGAGGCATTTTTTTCAAATAGTTCATTCCCTTATCTATGCTATTGCTTACTATTATGCTATGATAGATTTTTTCTAAGCATCCATAGCTTGTTCGAAAGCACCTATTTTAGGATTTTAACCATAGTGGCAAGGCAATGAATTGTTTGATAAATGCTTGATAGACATGTATGAAAAATGTTAAGATAGATAAGTGCTGGAACTTTGAAAAATGCTTCCTCGAAGAAATGAGGTTCATGGTGCTGGATCGCCATGACAATCAAAAGCATTTGATTGTCATAGCATTCCATCGTGTCATGAGACCTCATTTTTGAGGCATTTTTTCAAAGAGTTCACTGCCTTGTCTATGATATTGCTTACTATTATGCTTTTGATAGATTTTTTCCAAGCATCCATAGCTTGTTCGAAAGCAATTGTTTTAGGCTTTCAGCCATAGCAACAAGGAAACACTTGAACTATTTGACAAAATGCTTTGGTAGACATGTATGAAAAATGTGGTAGTATAGACAAGGGAGAGAACTGTTTGAAAAAACTGCCTCAAAGAAATGTGGTCTCATAGAATGCCATGACAACCAAATGCAATTGGCAGCTACTCCTAGTTATTTGCTATGCAATGTGAAGTAATTGCATAACTGCTTAGGTTGACTTTGTAAAAACTATATTTTAATTGAAATTTTGTCATCTATCAGCATCTAGTTATTAGTTATGAAACATAAAGCAATGCTTTCAGTTTGAAAGATGTGCAATGCAATGTAATCAACGTTATGAATATAAACTACAAAAATCTATTTTTTACTAAGTTACTGGTTCAGTTTTGGGTTCGGGATCGGGTTCGAGAACCTCGCTTTCAACATTCGTGAAAAAAAATTGGGTTGGGCCTGCTTTGGGTTCGGTCATACAAAAACATATAAAAATCAAAAATATATACATATTTGCAACAGTAATCAAGTTTAGAATACACCACCATATTAATAGTCAAATAACATAGCAAAAATACACCACCACTTTCATAGTGAAATATTAAAATATTAGTGATCTACTCGAATGTCATGATACAAAATTATAAATTAAAGTTCAAACATAAAAATGTCAAGTGTTTACAATCAGCCATTATTGATCATTGATCAATCTGAAAAGTGTGAACATTTTTTTGTGTGGAAGGAAAACAAGAAAACAAGTGTTACATAATTATTTACATTATGAAAGAGCCAAAACCTTTTTCTTGCAAATCGTAGAAGAATCTCAGTGATTTTTTGGGTGTCCTTGCCTTGGAATGGAACTATCCTGAGCCATGAATGATTGACCAGGAACTATGAGAAATAAGATAAATCACATGCAACTTGTTACAATTTCTTTCCTTGGGAAAAAGGGTAAAGTTTGCTTTTCAGGGAGAATCTCCTTTAGAGTTTGAAATGCATTGATAATTTTCAAGATAGACTTAGCCAAATATGTCATCTAGGTTTGAAGCTTTTAGGTAAAATGTTTCTTCTTAAAATTTTGTTCAAAATTCAAGATGGTGCCTCCCTTAGGGAAGAGAGAAGGCCTATCAAACCTAACACTCTTATGCAACACTTCTTAGTTCTTGTTGATGTGTATTAGATGCAAGTTTCAAAATAGGCATGGTTATATAAATTCTCATCTCAATGACTATCAATGCATCAAATTAAGAATTTTTAATCCTTTATGGTCTAGACAAGAGAAGTATGGAGTAGTGTTCCAATGCTAAAGTCTTATTGTGAATCTCTTTGCTATGAGTGGTTCAAAAATGAGGAATCTATCTTCTGCACCAAATGAGAAATATTCACAATATGTGCTAGGAACGAATAAGTCCATAAGATCGAGTATGCAAGAACTGAGAATTGCAAAATTGGCTTACATTTGACTTCCAAACACTGAAATTTTCACACTTTTTGATGTTCACACGTAAGTCAAAAAATATATGTGCGTAAGTTGTAAAGTATACACTTGAATACACGTAACTCATATCTCTTGAACCATGAATTTATAATTTGCAAATATGGACACCATCGATAAAAAGATTTGTATTAAGCAAATAGCCATGTACGCATACATCAATATATGTCGATATAAGTATAAAATATAGTTACAAAATAGCCATATAGGCTTACAATAATTCCATATAGGCATTCAATGTCAAATATATCCAATACAAAATATGTACAAAATTTTCATGTAGGCATACAACAAAGGGCTTTGTGCATTCAAAATTCATTTCTCTCCATGCTCTGGTTCAAATACAATTTTCTTTCCCTTTGTTGGGCGATCCGATGGTGATAACTCAGTCACCCATTTCTGTTGTGCTCGAGGAGTACTCTTGCTGCTCCTCCTAATGTTTAGCTTCTGGTGAAGTTTCAATTGTTACAATAAGAAGTAAAGACATTAATATATAGAAATTACATTATAAAAATTAATATATTTAACAAAATAATCACTTACGGCCATCTCAGGATCACTCTCCTCGATGGAAATATTTGCACGCCGATGCTCAAGCATGCTCAAGCCCTATATAAACCATCCAAATATGAATTAAACTATGAATCAATAATGGTTTGATTTTTCACTAGAACTAGTTCATCTATAACAATGAATGTAAATTGAAATTTACTAATTTTCCTCATACCTCCCCTATCAGAGCCATCGAGGATTTTATAGCGAAGGAAACACCAATATCCATTGCCCTCGTAATGTTTTGCGGTGTTTCTATCACCAACATCTAAAAATAAAACAACAAATTATTCAATCACAAAAAAGTTACAATAGCGATCCATGTGATGACTTATAATGTATGAGATCTAATGAACAAAATTTTGAGTACAAGTATTAAACAAATATATTTCTAATTATTAGTTATCGAATTTGAGGTAATGCTTTGATTTTGAATGATCTGTGTAATGCAACGTAAGGTCAACAATATGAATATAAACTACACAAATCTATTAAACTTAGAAATCACTACTTAAGTTCTCTTTAAATTCTATATTACCTTTGTGAACATTTGATCAAATCTACTAGCACTCAGAGGTGTTTCCTTGAAACCTCCAACAATACCCTGTTCAACATCCAAAATCACATATTAAAATACCATTCGCAAAACAATGCTATTAACACATGTAATAAATTTATAATTGTTTACTAACTTTACATACCCCACCAATAGGTGTACTGCAAAAATAAGTAGGTGGATGACTAGTGTATCCAGTCTCTACACTGTGACCTTGCGATTTTATTAAAATAATAAAACTAAGTTAGTTAATCTTGCATTTCACAATCAAAATTTAATAAATTCAATTCAATGAACATGCTGAATTTTACCTGAGTGTCAATGCCATATGCATTATGCAAAATGTCAGCCGTCCTCTCCATCCCCATAGATGCATATGGATCAGGCTGTGTAGTAGCATATGGATCTTGCATAGCACCCTCTTGAGTGTCAGTAGGGTCATACGAACAAGTCACCCCGCAAGATTGACACACATGGGTTCCAAGGCCACCACTTGAAGACTCCCCTGGATGGCGCTGTACAATAGGGCTAGTGTGATGGATTACACTTTGGGTCAAAGTTATGATCACCTGCAATGTCTCTATGTCAGCACTCTCCTTCGCAATGACAGGCATCACAATCTGCTCATGAGGTGGCCTAGCGAGAGGTCGTCTCCCTTGTCGTGTAGGATCTAGCTGTGCACCGGGCCTATCTTGAGTTGACCCCCCACCTCTCCCCTGGAACTCCCTCATATCAAAATAATTTGGGATTTGGTTCAATACAAACTCACTATATAGTTTCCTAAGAAAATATTGGGGGACTTCACAATTATTGCACGATGGGTAATCAAAGACCATATACCATATTTCATAAAAATGGTTCTTAATCTCTTGGTGGTGGCACCAATGAATAGGAAACCTCTTTGCATTGAGGGTAATATTTTGATTTTTTTTAGGGTCAGTGAATAGAGAGAACAAATCACCTTTAGTAATTTTTAAATCTTTTACTTGTTTATATGATAATTTGTCTGCATAATATTCCCTAGCTGTCTGCCTCCTACCTTGCCATCCAAATATTTGTTGGGTGATTGCGTCTACATTTTTTAACATGTCTTTCAATGAATTTGCTAGAAGAATTCTTTTTGTGGTTGAAGAATTTGGATCACTCAACCTACTGATAAGATCCTCAAGTTTTTTTCTATTGTTCTCAATTTCACTCAAATTTTCTTGAGTGCCAGGAGGGAATTGAGAGAATGGTGGGGGAGGTTGATTTTGTTGAGGATTTTGTTGTTGATGATTTACCTCTTCTTCTTGTTGAGGATTTGCAGGATTTCTTACAGATTTTAAAAAAAAACAATCAAATCTAAACTAAAACAAACAAAATCAATTTCAAACTAACAAATTCAAAACAAATAGTAAACAATACTTACCTCCTACATCTCTTCGTCATCGTGGTGCCATATTTGCAGAAAAAATCCAACTGTTCTTAATGAAATTTGCAGAAGTCCTTCCTCCTAGAACACGAGCGCGAAAGTGAGGGTTTTTGGCCGCAGGCAGAGCTGAGAAACAGTGAAAAGCAAATGATACACATTTCACTTTTTTTTCTTTTAAAAGCACATAACGCGAGTGTGTTATAACGCGAGCGTGTTATGTGTTTCCCCATTTTTTTCCCATTTGGCCACAAAAGTGCGACCAACTTCGTGCACCCGCCCTACACTTCACAGTAGCAACATCAACACTCCACCACTTCAATAGAGAAAGTGTGGAACAAAACACCATTGTAGCAAAGGCTTTATTTTCTCTCATTTTCTTCCCCATTAGCCTTGAGCACTCTTGGTGGAGGTGGTAAGCTTTCACTCCTCTCCTCTATTACTTGTTTGAGTAGCATAACATTGTTTTGTAGTGCTTTAGTGCTCTTTATTTCATTTCTACTTTTCTCTCTATCTATCTGGTTGTTCGTGGAGGTGGGAACACCAAAATGGGGTCTAACTGAGATAGGTTCCTATACAGCCACCCAACAATTTATCTCTTCCTCTTGTGTGTAGTTATTGAAGACACTCACGAGCTGGAAGATTCATCACTCACACGATCATAAGTATTTCCTTTCTTCTCCTTATCTTTATCATCTCTATTTCACTTCATTTCAGTCTTATCACTTCCTGCTACTTTCTTTCATTCTAGGAGTTCTCAGTAATCGGAGTGTAAGTATTCATTTACGTATTTCCTAAGACATTCTCGTTCTCTAGTTTGTACAAGACGCCGGTGTGATGCGCTGTAGTCTGTATTCTACGCTAACATCCTTTGGCCGAGAGCTTGTCAATCTATCCAGAAAACCTTTGTGACCTACTCTTTCAAATTCTAGAACTCTCATTGTTGTTCTTGAGGTAGATTAGGGTAGTTCACCCTGCGAGGCTCTCTAAACGAAGAGAACTCGTGAGTAGAGAATCCCCCTCTTCTACAATGAGTTAAATAATTAAATTACTTACTCTATAATCATATGAGTTATTTAAGAGGCATGATATATTTAACTAATTAAATTGAAATAAAACATATGAAATTAATAAATGGAAGCAAAACAAGAAGCATTTTTAGAAGAAAAAAAGGAAGCAACTATGGAAGCCAAACTAGAAGCAAACCAGAAGCAATCTTGGAAGCAAAACCAAAAGAAAACCTTGAAGCAAAATTAAATGAAAATCTGGAAACAAAACTACAAGAAAATCTACAAGCAAAACTGGAAGCAAAACTGGAAGTAAAACTAGAAGCAAACCTAGAAGCAAAATCAGAAGAAAATCTGGAAGCAAAACCGGAAGAAAACTTGGACGCAAAACCAGAAGCAAAACTAGAAGCAAAATCAGAAGCAAAATTGGAAGCAAACTTGGAAGAAAAACTAGAAGGAAAACTGGAAGCAAAACTGGAAGCAAAACTGGAAGCAAAACTGGAAGCAAAACCGGAAGCAAAACCTAAAGCAAAACCTAAAGCAAACCTAGAAGAAAAATTGGAAGCAAACTTGGAACAACAATTTGAAGCAAACCTGGAGGAAAAACTGGAAGCAAAACTAGACACAAAATTGGAATCAAAACTAGAAGCAAAAATGGGAGTAGACATGGAAGCAAAATCAGAAGCCAAATTGGGCGCCAATTTCAGCACAATTTTTGTCGTTACTTCCCGGTGCTATTTTGGGTGCTAACAGAGGCACTCTAATTTTCTGGTGCTAAAATTGGTGCTAAATCTAGTGCCAAATCTGACAGCAAATTTGACGCAAAATACAACGCCAAGCTAACCATGCCTATTTGTGTCGAGTTTACCACCAGCCAAATTGTTCAATTCATGCACTCAAAATACACTAAAATTCGGCATAAAATTTAGCGCTAATTACATGTTGTGTTGTTGTGAGGTAAGAAACTTCTTAGGTTTGAGCACCAAAGCAACTCCCATTTCCTCCTTCTTCATGATATGCAAGAACTCTTTTCCACTCACCAATATTATCTTATTGTTGCTATTAATACTGTTGTCATTTTCTTGTTCATGCATTGGCAGAAAAGTATGCTTGATTTCATCCTTTTCAAAAGTATGTGTGTTACTCATCCCTTCATGTACAGATTTTAGATCAAACTACCAAGGCCTACCAAGCAATACATGACACACATCCATAGGCATAATGTCACAAATCACACTATCCTTATAACTGCCAATCTAAAATTCTACTATAGCGTGTTCATTTGCCAACAACTGATTCCCTTTTTGAAGCCAAGAAACTTTATAAGGAGTAGGGTGTTTAATCCTCTTAAGTCCCAGCTTATCCACCATTTCTACAGCCCCTAAGTTATCTGTACTACCACTATCAATAATTAATTTGCAGCATTTACCTTTTTCCTTGCACTTTTTCTTGAATAAGGGTCTTCTTTGTTTTGGTTCTTTACTCTCCTTCGATGGCTTCAACAACAATCTCTTGAACAAAAAAGACTCCAATCTTAGGTTCCTTTGTATGATGTGCAAGTGATCCCACACTTTCTTGCTCTACCTGCATGATCTAAGTGCTTCTTTCTAGCCTTGTGTGCCCTTCCTTTATAAACTCTGGACACTCCCAACTCTTATGACCAACATATTGATTGCATTTAAAACATTTACCTGCAAATCCTCTTCTCCTTCCTTGATAACCGCCTCTACTAAATGATCTTCCTCCTTTGTTCTAATAACCTCCTCTTTCTTGATTAGTTGATCCATTAGAACTTCTAGCCCTTTCATCATGATATGTTTATTTTCCTCTACCAAACTGTGGTCCTCTTCCTCTAAAGCCTCTTCCTCTTTTCCTTCCTTCTTGATTTTTCTTCCTTGCGAGCTTCTCCTTGGCCTTAATGGAAAAATAATAGGCTTCCTCAAGAGTTTGTGGAGACACTAAACTTAACTCATCCTACAAACTACATTTCAAACCATTTAAATACCTTGTCGCCTTTTCCATATCCTCTTCATTGTGGCCTAACCAAATCAACTACTTGTCAAACTCTTCTGTGTATTCTTTGACTAACATGTCTTTCTGCTTCAAATTCTGCAATATTTTGAAAATATTTGTTTGGTAGTATGTTGGAAGGAACTTCATCTTCAATTTGGAAACCATTTGATCCCAAGAAGAGATCATCTCCTTGTTTTTCTTGCATCATTCAACCTGCACATAATCCCACCACATTGTCATGTGGCCTTTTAATTGTGTATAGGAAAACTTCACTTTTCTTTCCTCTTCCACTCCTTTGTATTCAAAATACTTGTCCAAATCATTGATCTAGTCTATAAGGTCCTCTCCATTTAGACTTCCAAAGTACATAGGAATTTAAATTCTTAGCTTACCTCCCACATTCATAATGGCTCTTATCAATCATTCTTTAACCCTTTTCAGTTCTTCTTTATTTTCATCATCAGTTTGGGGTTTCTCTTCCTCCACAACTTCACTCACATCATCCACCATTACTCCTCTTCATTGTGCTTTTTCCATTGCACCCATTCTTGCTGTCAGATTTTGTAGCATCTCAAAAATTGTTTTCTCATGTACTCTTTGACCACCACCCCAAGCACCTCCTCATCTCATTGCCCTCGGTGGCATTCTTCCCACTTCCCACTTTTCCAATCTCATTTGGCTATAATACCAAAATATGGTGGCCAATTGATCTATTACTAACTGGAAGCAGCTACAGAAGGCACTGGAAAATAAATTGCTTACACCAACAACACTCCAATTTAAAAAAAGGATAGCAATATGTAGGAAAATGGAGGACTTGTAGAAAAATTTCTAAAAAATCATAACACACAATACAAAAATACAACTTCAAAAAATGAGGCCCTCCTTTTCCATTCAAACAAATCGATTCATAAATTCAAGTTAGTAGAGCCAAGAATCAATATTCACCTTTATCAAGCAACTAGAACTAAATCAACAAAGCTCAATGAAAGAAATGTCTAAAAAATTTCTTCTTATTTCAAATTCAACATATCAAAGTTGGAAAACATGGACATGGTGAAATAGGGGTATAAGATTTCAGTTTGTGAAATAACTAATCTTAAGGTAGTTGTTCCACCTTCTTCAACTTCTTTACCTCAAGCGTTGTTCACTACTCCAAACCCCTGATACTGTGTTTTGCTCTATTCACGTTGCTAGAGAAGAAATCACAAAATAGGTGTTGATGGTGTTTTCTGCACAGCAACAACTCAGACATAATGCAATATTCTATCTCTCTTGAAAGGTTATTCTCAACAATAAATTACTGAAAATTACCCCAAGGTCTCTCGGGTGTTAGGTCATAACAGTGCATAAACAGCTCAGATAATTATGTAAAAATGCTGGTAATCACAAAGGGACCTTACTACAAGAAAACTGTATCTTTCAACTTATCAAATCTGACAATATGATGATTTTAAATCCTAAATCTAACCGAATAATAAAGAAACAGCAAAAGATAGGGATGCAAGGAAGTGATAAGATCTAAACTACTGCTAGGACAAGCAATGCAAATGACATATATCTAGAATGGACCTATCTCAAATAACCAACTCCTCTTCAATCCACAATGCAATCTTACAAGAATGGTGCAATCTTCTGAGGAATACAGATTTTCAAATCATAGACATGCATCTACAATCGAACTTAAGCACATTGAATATACGGTCCAGGTTGACTTCACCAGCCTATTACAATCAGATAGTTACTGGGAGTATAGACCAGAGATAGCTACAAACATTCCAAATACGAAATCATAAACATTATTTATCCAACTGAAACTAATTTATTTATGAATACTAAACCCTAAATCTTCAAGCAATTCAAAAGATAGAACACATGAACCATGCAAGATGGAATAACACAAGAGATTGCACCAGGAAAACCACAATGTCTTCAATTGTACTAATCACCAAAATGCTCCAACAACTCGAATGTTCTAATACAATATTTGCTTCAAGACAATCAAAATACTCTAACTCTTACTCTTTAGTTTCTAATGTCTTCTTGCTAATGTCTAACCCTTTACAATGAGGCAAAAATTCCTATTAATAGCAAATCCCAAGGTATGTCGGCCCAGCCAAACATTTACAAAATAATAAGAACCGCCAAAATAGGTCGGCCAAGGAAAAATGAGCTAAGGCACACATTAAATTCCATCATCCAGGTCGGCTTTGACACAGTCCCCAAGGAAGTCCGGTCCAATGCATGCCCTATGATAATAGGGAAGTACAAATCTCGAAATGAGCATTAACTGCTACTCCCTTTATCTTTCTTCTGAACTGACGACCCTTGGACCTTCAAGAATACTCCATCCAACTCAGCAACTGGTGGCAATGGCAATACCTTGAGTCGGCATTTAATTGAGTCTATTTCTTCCTTGGACCGCTCAATAGTCTTATTCCAATCTTCCCTACTGGCCATATATCTGTCCATCACTGCCATGTAGGTAGCTGTATCATCAAGTAGGTGGCCGGTGAAAGCTCCATCAGAATCTAGGGCATAAATTTCATGCCACCACTCCTTCAATTGTTCCAAGCTCAGATACTTGGGATCTATCTTCTTCCTCCCTATCATTACCTCAAAGAAAGCAATGCATCCATCATAGACCGCAGTAAGCTCACTGTCAATTGACTTCCTTCGTTTCTGTATCTTCTTCAGAGCCTTCTGCCTGATCTGCAATGCCTCAAACCATTCCCATAGCTCATCCAACCTGGAGGAAGGATTCCATCCTTATCCAATTGCTCCTTGCCATGCCCCAGGATAACCTTCAACTTCTGCAGCAGGAGATCTATGTCATCCTTATCCTGAGACAAGATATGCTCTAACAGCTCCTTCGCCCGAACTGCATCCTTTCCTACAGATAAAATCTACTTAATAGTATCATCCCCTTTTGTTTGGACATCCACCAGCCAATCTATGGCAGCTTGAGCTGAGGCCTTCATCTTTTTGATCCCGGAGATTGTTTCCTTAGGAAGAAAACCAGGAGTGGCAGAAGAAGAAGGGTGGAGAGACTACAAAGGTTTCATGACCTCCTCCAAACACTTAACCTTTCATTTTCCCTCTTCAGTTCACGTTTAGTCTGAGTCTCCCTCTTCAATCTGTCAACAATCACCGCACTGGACCCCTCAAACTCCTCAATATCCTGCTCCACGGATGCAGGCCCAAGGTTAATCATTTGCACATCATAATATTGGCTTGTAATATCCTCTCTCATTTTATCTGTGGCAAGAGTGGCAATGTGGACTACCCTGTTGCGCGTTTCATCCCTTTCCACCCTTGAGATCACCTTGGCAACTTTCTTTTTCTTTCCTTTGCCAATTTTTGACAACATCTCATCCCAGTCCAAGGGAGTATCTTCAACAATCACTTGCTTCTTCCTTGCAAGTTCCCTCTCCAGCCAGTCCAGGGCTACAGGGTCAGTCCATATTTCTTTTGTCCTGGCATCTTCCGGCTCTTCTGTCACCTTTTCTTCTTTTGCAGTTGCTTTATCATCTTCTTTCTCCAGAAGCTTCCTACCTTGTTCGGCCTCTTCAAATCCTAACTCTGGAAGCACCGGTGATGGAGTCCTAGCAGGGATATTTTCCTCTAACTCAGGTGATCCATGGCCTCTGTCACTTTCCGGGGAGTCTTCATACTGCACAAATGGAGAAGTATGTCTTTCCTCTGTCTCAACTTCAAATTTTGCAGCTTCACTGAAAAGTGTCCCCCCCTTAAACGGTTCTGCTTCCCTGCTAGTTTCATGTTCACCAGGATTTCCCGATTCGGGTATGCTCGGTGGAGGAGAAATAGACTTGGATGGCTCCTCAACTGGTAGCTTTGGGGAAGAGTCCTTCTGTTGTGCAGCATCCTTGGGAGAGGGAGTTCTTGATTGCCTCGTATAAACCTTTGTTTTCTCTCCTCCGGAACTCTCCACATCAACAATTGGAGGCTCATCACTCGAAGCAGCCTGATCTCTCTTCTTCACAGTCCTTGTGGCTTTTGTCTTCTTAGGTGGTGGAGGAGCATCCTCCTCTTATGCTTTCTCCATCTCCTCCTCATCAGAGGACTTGCTAATTGTCAAGGTCTTCCACCTTCGCTTCCCTTTTGGTTTCCTTTTTGTTTCAGGTTCAGCTCCCTTGGGACCCTTGACCTTGATCTTGAACGGTGAGGTCTTCACTGTTTTCCCTTTGGGGTCATCTTCCCTGAATTCCTCAGAAGTAGACATGGGGTTGAGATTCCCCATCAATTCGAAGGTACAAGCTATCTTTGCATTCTCTAATTCCCAAATTTTATGTTTCACCCAAGAAAGAGTGAACTTCACCACAGGAGCCACTAGGTCCTCCAGTTTCGTAACCTCATCCTCGTTCCAGTTTATATCTCTGGCTGGCCTGTCTTTCACTGCCTCATAGGCATAGTCCTGCACGATATTTCCGTCATCATCCAATTGATCCGGGATTAACTTGCTGTTGTATTGCCTAATTGCCTCCACAGGAAGCCTAGAGTATCTTTTCTTTCTCACCTCAAGGTCATCTTTGATATTGATCCAAAAATCTTCTAAGTCATTTTTATGCCTATACTCCCTAGTGGCTTTCTTCTGCACTTCTCCTGTTATATCAAAATTCATCCTTTTAGAATGGAAGGAGAAACCATATGCGGCCAGTTCTTCTCCTGCGGCGTGAGCTGATTGAATAGAGGGGCACATTTCTGCCACACCAATCCTGAGAGGGAAGTCTCCACCAAAGCCTGTCTTGTGCTTTTCTCTTTTCACAACGGCATCAAATTCACAGATCTGCCTCACAACCTCCAATAGCACAATGTGGTCAATAGGATACCGGGGTAACCTGTAAGGGGCAACCGGACATCCATCAACTCTGAGGTAGGTGAAGGTGGGGAATTGGATGAACCAGGCTCAATAGTTCT
This sequence comes from Sequoia sempervirens, assembly GCA_007258455.2. Classification (NCBI taxonomy): domain Eukaryota; kingdom Viridiplantae; phylum Streptophyta; class Pinopsida; order Cupressales; family Cupressaceae; genus Sequoia; species Sequoia sempervirens. The sequence goes on from VDFB02271358.1 coordinate 1,058,325,285, forward strand.
TTATTATCCCTTTGGCTCCATCGGATAACCTCATGTGCTTAGCATTTTGGAGTGTCCAGGTAATATGCATTGTGAATGCATCATTGGCCCTTCTGTAATCTTTGTGCCCCAGATGCAACTCCGGATAAACCTCATAGATTATATTCTGTCCAATTGTTCCCCTCGGATTCAGACCTTTGTATGGGTAGGAGATGGCCAACACATACACTACATATGAGGACATAGTGAATTTCTTTGCCTCAGGACATTCCTCAATTGTCTATCAATCTCGGCACTGATGAGTCCTGCCCAGTGATAGTTAGTCCCTTGCCCAATTTTGGTGATCACATGGACCATCCAACTCTCCAATACACCTGCACTTTTCAATCCGGCCACTCTACTCAGAAGTGTGATGGCATCATATACATCTGACCTAAACTTAACCCTGTGCAGCTGCTTGGGCAACTTCGAATGATGGGATTTTGGCTTCTCTAGCCACGAATTAATCATCTGTTGAGCCTTGATCGGCTCATTCTCATAATACGTCCTGGCAGTGTCAATATTCAAGGCACACACTGAACGAAGATCCGGCATGCTGAAAGCTTGTGCAATAGAGGTCAGACTAAAGTTAGCCAAGACCCTTCCCTCGGTGCTAACCACCCACTGTGTATCAAAATCATATTGTCTAGCACATTCCAAGATTAACTCGTAACACTGGACTGCCAGAGGGAAACCTGCCACATGCACCAATCTGGAGTTCATCATTCCTTACCTCAGGGCTGACTGATCCTTCTCGGCCGTTCTCTGCTTGAACTCCTCATATCGCCAGGCACCAACATTAGTGTTAGAGATATCAACACACACAAAAGACACTTTTCTTTCAGGGAGCTGGTTCTTCATGTCTAGTCTTAATCTTTCAGTCTCAGAAATGGATGACGCCCCTGTGCCACCCTTAGACTTTCCAGCAGCAGATTTGCTTGGTTCGGCCTGCGGCCTGCACATCCAAAAATCACCATTAGTATTCAATTGTTATGCCTTTTCCAATCCAAAAGGTTAGCACAAATCATATAAATCAATCAAAGTCCATTGCCAACTGCTAATCCTTTGAGATCCAGAGAAATCAGATAGTCCGGGAAAATCATACAAACCAGGAAAATACCATCGAGGCAGAATTTCAGAGAAATCCGACCCAGACGGATTCCTATTGCCAAAGCATTATTAGTCAGATAAATCATTAGTGCAGATGAAAAATCAAAAGATAATCATGGAATTCACTCATTGGCAACAAGAAATAAGAATTAAACAATCGTTCCATTAATCCTATCATCGAAACATTAAAAAGGACACCACCAGACAGGAAATCCAAAAAAATCCGGATGGAACAGATTTTTGTGGACAGCTTAGAATGTTCCGAAAATAACCCCAGCTCGCGGAATAAGCCCAAACCGGGAAAATCCGGAAGCAGCGGAATTCCGCAATGACCTCAGAAACCCGAAAAATGGCGAAACGCAACCCAAAATTCAAAAGACCACGGGATCTTCCCTTCCTGAGTTCTAATGGTTTCGAAACTGATAGCAATCAACAAAACTCAGGACGCAAAGGATTTCTGACCCTCAAAACTCTCAAAGGATGAATCCCTATATCAAAATAATGATGCCCTAATCTGAATAACCCGACCTCCGCCATTAATATCAGAGCAAGCTTTAAGGTTTAAAGTATCAGCTAAAGATTTACCTAAAGCACTCGAATCATCACAAGACAGAGAAGTCAACGTGATATAGGGATAAAAATCACTCAAGCAAAATGAAACCTTCATTCCGGGCCGAACACTGAGGAAAACCCCAACTTCGCACAATAGCAACTTTCACACTAAAAAGCAAGCAATCTAACCGAGGACCCCGTCTAATGGATGCACACACCATCTCATGGATAAATAGAGCTCATAGGGCACGTGAAATAGGGTTCCATAACAAAACGGGTCAAATCCAAATTCTATAAATAAGGGATCAAGATCAAGCAAGGGCCGACCCAAAATTATCATCATTCAGCACAGAAACACTCAATCATCAAGCAAAATAAATGGAAGGGAAATGATAACATACCATGGATCGATGTGGAAGAAATTCGAGTCCGAAAAGTTGACCACGCAGAAAACATGTCCAAGCAACGAAAACCCAGACACTGGCACTCAAGCAATCCTCACGCACACGAGCCAAGATCGATCCTCAAAGCTCAAATGGGAATTCTCAATCACCAGAGCAGAAGCAAGTGAATAGATGAACTCAGAATGATACTTGAAATGCCCTAAATTCACCCTTATACCTACTTGAGCAAAGGTACCTCGACCATTAATGCGCGACATGACATCTCTGACAAGTCTGGAAACCCGAGCTCAAAACGGAATTCCAAAAAATTCCAAGATGTGCAGAAACACGGATTTCGCAGAAATGCAGAAACTGGGGAAATGAGGAAGATCGAGATTTTAGAGCAGACCGGGAAAATCCGCCAGGACCGGAAAATCATGAAGTCAGGCAGAAACCCAGATTCGGAGAATCCAGCCAGGAACGGACAAGGAACCAGGGCCCGGGAAAATCCGCCGGAGCTGGAAAATCCTGGATCCAGGTGAAAACCCGGAGTTTGCTAAAAACTCAATTTCAATCAATTCAAGCCTCAGGGCAAGGTCAAGGCTAGCAAGACCAACATGTCAAAACCTTAAAATGATAAATCCAATGAAACCAAAGGTTAAAAGACACCAGAAAAGAGGGTCCCTACTCTAAGTGGGGTGTGTGTGCAAAAATTGCACAACAAATGGCGACTCTACTGGGGAAATACTCCTGAGCATTTCGATGACAAACTAGAATCAAGAACCCAGAACTCATGGTTTCAACTCAGATACCTAGCCACCATCCTAAGTTAAAACAAAGAAACTCCCAGCCATTCAAACATTCCTATACCCGGGTCTAAGTGTGTGCACATGCATGTATTACTTACCCTCAGTTGCAAGAACCTGACTTGGTATGAATAGGCTACATAAATATTCTTACTCTAAAAGTAACCTGGATAGAGTCTCGCTGCCAGTCAGGCGTCCATAGCCCCAACGAGGTTATCGTTGTGATCCTCCTGGACATAGCTCTACTGCCAGTCAAGCGTCTATAGCCTCGGTAGAGATATTCAGATCCTCCTGATAAGTTGAATTCAAACCTCATGATTTTCAATATATATATTTTTTTTCTCTCTTTTTTATTTTGCTGATATTTCTTGTCTTTTCACTCACTTCATTCAACCTGAGAATAGTGAAGTCCACACTCAGGGCTAAGAACCACAGTGGCACTAGAGCATAAAAGGATTTTTCACCTGTCCAGACCTTATAAGGATCTTTTACAACTTCAGGTATATTAAGGATTAAAGGTATAAGACCCCAATATATTTATGTTCAGACTGACTAGAAAACCTTTGCCTCATCATAAGGAGGAATGACATAGGTTAAAGAATTCATACCATGGTATTTTGAAAAAAATGATCAAAGTTTGTAAGGGAAATACCAAGAACATTAGACCTGCTTTGCCACCATTACCATACAGATGCACCCACAATCCCCAAAAGAAAAAGGACCAACAGCAAGAGCAACGCAAACCAAAACAAACAAACCAAAGCAAACCTACTCTAACCAAACAAGACCAGCAAAGCAAAAGGGAAACCTACTCTAACCAAAGCAAGCAAAACAAACGAACAAAGCAACCTAAACTAATTATTTACAAAGCAAAGAGCTGAAAAC
>VDFB02271358.1:1058329138-1058491364 GCA_007258455.2 Sequoia sempervirens
TGGTTATGAAGAGTGGAGAAGCTCCTAAATTCTTGACTAGGTTGGACTCTGCGATGGCTTTCTCCCCTAATAAGAGAAATAAAATTTTGTCTGTTGATGTTATGGCTGCTGAGGGTAAGCTGACTGGGGAGAATTATATTGATGCTAAGGGTGCTGCTAAAGGTTCTATTTTGAGTTGTGAGGTAAAAACTGGTGGGCCTGGGGTTAGGACTAGAAATAGACTGAAAAATCAGGCTAGGGCCTCGGGTATGGAGGTTTCTGATACTGGGGTTAAGGGACAGAAGCTTGCTGCTAGTGAGATGGAAGCTGTTGAAATTCTGAACAATATGTAGTGGTGCGTGCCATTTTTTGGCTGCTTTTTGGCTGGTGGTTTGCTCTCTTTGGGCTGATGGTTGTTTCCTTTTTGCTTCAGCTGTTCCTTTTTGTAATGGGTTATGGGCCCCTTCAAAACCCATTTTTTACCTCTAATCAAAACAAAGGCAACATACTTAGAAAATCATCTTACAAAAGTGAAAAAAATCAAAAAGAAAAATTGGGGTTGGTCATTACAGAGATATTGGGTTGTAAAACTCATAAAAGGTTTTACAACACTCAATTTACAATTCCATTAGAGTTAATAGAGATAAATTATTTAATTTTTGTGTTACTATAACAATTTCACCAAAATTTAAGGTGGAAAAGTTAGTTGCTTAAAAGAGGATTCCTTTGAAAGCTTTAAATCCACTCTTCAAATTGAGATAAACTAGCAACTTATGTTCCCATAAATCCACTTTAATTATCCTTTTTATGAAATTTTTATTATAAAAATATATATATAAATTACAAGCCAAGTACTCAATTCCAACAAACTGGTGAAAATATCCTTTTATAAATATTTTTTTAATAAAAGACATTATTGCCTGAAATATTATTAATAATACGTAATTACATAGTTTATGACAGTATATTGTTAACACGGATTGAAAAAAATTCCTTTGCTTTCGAAGAAGTCCATACAAATCCAAAAAAAAGCATAGAGGCTACACATATGTCCTTATAATAGAAAACCCTTTACCCAAAAACCTTCCATAAACAAGAGCCACTTTAAACAGACGACTGGGTCATTTCCTCCTTTAGGATTGGTGTTTATGGAGGTAAAGGAGGACGAGCTTCATGAGTAAGCAATACAAGCATGGCTTTGCAAACTTCTAGCACCCAGCCACAAAGGTTTGCACCAATTTCTGCCTTATGCACCTTGAAAGCTTCATCCAATTCCGGCTCCACCCTCTTGTGTAGAGCTCGTTTGAGATCCAAGTAAGCACAAAGGTAACCAAAGTTTCTACAAATATTTGTTTAAACATACCCTTGACTAATGCTTTCCCATTATGAAAATCATATTCTCGTAGTGCATTGCTTAAAGAGTGACCCGCAAAGAATTTATCATGGACATAATATATTGCTATTTGATAAGCTAAACCATAATGTTGAAGAAAATCCATTGCATTGGAGAGAAAAATAAATGTTACTTGAGAGGGGTATAATGGATGCAAATGACCAAGCAGAAGCTGCTCTCCAATGATAATTCATAGTGTCGACTCCACCCAAGAATAGTCAATTTTAAACACCTTAAGCATCTCAGAGGAGAAAACATCCGACTCTGAGTATTCCTATTTAAGAATCAGGATAAACAAATGCTTAATGAGCGACTTGATTTCCATGGAAGCCGTCTCTGGAAGATTCATAGAGAACTTCTCAGAGAAATTGTGGATGATAATGCCTAGTGTGTGAGGTTTGGAAGGTTTAAAAGATGATCCACATGCTTAGGGTAGTACTTGCCATAATTAGAAGTGACAAGTGATTGCCACCACACCAAAAAAATCATAAAAAGATTTGGAATTTGTAGTTGGATTGAAGGGTGGTTTGAAAAGAGAGCCATATGCTGCAGCCAATGCTTAAATTTGATGGTCGTATACTTGTATTTGAAGATTGTAATTGTAAAATACAGTAAAAATAAATATTTAACATGAAAATTTGACCGTATATATATACTTTTATTTTTAAATTTTTTAATAGAAACTTCTTTTATGCTTTAATAAAAGAATAAAAAATTCTTTTTTTTAAAAATGCAAACTTCTATTGTTGAAAAAACAAATCTCAAATTTTTAGTTTTTTTAAAGATTCTTAATATTTTTGAGTTTCTTTTATTCTAAATACATTTTGAGTTTCTTTAATAGATTTTTTTATAAAAAATAACAATCTTCTCCTTCAAACCATTTTTTTGTTTTACTAGTGCAAAATATTTCATTTTTCTTTTATTAATCTGGTTTTAAAGTTTAATCTTCATTATCCAAACTCGAGCAGAGACAAAGCAAAAAGTCAGAAAAGGAAAGATTTTTTTGCACACTTACAACTTACAACAAAAAAGAAAGAAGATTTGCAAAAAGTAAAGAGATTTTGCTGCACAATTACAACTTACAACAAAAAAGAAAACAATTTTGCTGCACAGTAAGAAGAGTAAGATGATTTTCATTTTATTTCTTTTGTTCTTTTAAAAAAATAATGATTTACATATCTTAAATATTAAAATTTTGTAATAGTTTACCACAATAAAATTAAACATTGTAGATTTTTTTTATCAAACATTTTGGATGGCATTTAATAATATTCCATGATTTTTTTTGTTTTGATCCAACCACTCCAACCCCCTCTAAAAATAATTGTCATGCAGTAAATTTTTTTTGACTTGTAGTAAAAAAAATAATTGTCATGCGAAAGGCAATAATTAAGACTAAACCATAGAAAAAAAATTCATGATGGGCAAGGTGGACTGTCAAATTTAAGCCCTGCGGCCAACCAACTGAATGTATGATAAGACGTCAGAAGTTGTCCTTCACACGTGGAGGATGAGAGGTGTGGTGGAGTGATTAAATCAGTAGATCACTTGAAATATTACAAAGTATGATTCCCAAATCAACTACAATGCATGTTGCCATTGTGGCATATAGATCCTACTTGTCAACACAAGAAAATAAGTGTTAGTACTACCCCCTTTTACAGATAAATTATTATGATTATTTATTAGGAGAAAGAAACATTGATAATCGAGAACATGCAATCCTTATCTAAAAGCCTCTAACATGAACATTAACATGTCATGTGTACATCTTCACATCATGCTCTCATCCAATCTAAATGCAAAGTAAATTTTTTTGTTAGGGATAGATGTACTTCCTATATGCACAAAATGTAAAAGAAACAAATTAAAGTAGGTATAGTTCTCAAAATAAAATAAATGATAGTGAAATTAACTATTCAAATATTTGTCCAAGCACATTGATGGAGCTCTCTTTGGGTGGTGTTGTGGTTTTTCAAAATTTCTAAAGGCGAGAATTGCTAGTGCTGAGGATTGCATTAATGGTGGCGGTTCTATTGAAGGTGTAGGGGTGTCAGAAGGCTGTTTGGTTGATGGTTTAGTTGGCGGGTCCTCTTCTTTGGTAGTTACGAAGGTGCTTGAGGTTTCTTTGAAATCTATTGCTGATGGTACTTGCAACGGTCTTGTGGGATCTCCTAAAGCCTCATCTATTGGGGGTTTGTCATTCGGTTATGTACTCGAGATTCCTGTTGGGGATGGCATTGCTAATGATCAAAGGCATGTTGAAGTCTTTTTAGAAGGGACCAATTGGTCAAAGCGTTTTGGTACTAAGCCAAAGGACAAGATCTCTTCTCCTTTAATGGATTTTTTTGCTAACCCAAGTGCTGGTGAGTATTCTATCTCCATTCTTGATTGCATTATTGAGAAAAGCCTCGAGTCCATGGACTTGTAGCTGGTTGGGAAGTTTCTGAGCCCTCGCCCAAATATTGAATATGTACGCAATCTTTCTCTTAAACACTGGAGGCTTAAGGGCCAAGTTGAAGTGACAGCTATGGAAAAGGGTATTTTCTCTTTCTCTTTTACTTTTGAAGAAGACTTGTTGAATGTCCTTTCTGGAGGCCCTTGGCTGATTGAAAAATCTACACTAGTCCTTAAGAAGTAGGAACTTGGCTTTAATCCAAGTTCTTGCTCTTTCCCTTCTGCGCCAGTTTGGGTGCATTTTCTTGGGCTTCCCATTGAATTTTGGGATGAACACATTTTTAAGGGGATTGCTAGTACCTTTGGTTGTCTATTGTCTATTGATAAGATGAATGCATCAAAGAAGAGGTTGGGGTATGCATGCTTTTGTGTGATTTTTGATCAATCTACTAATTTTCCAGCCTTGGTGAAGATCAAATCTAAGTTGGGAGTTTGGAATTAGAAAATGGAGTTTGAATCTGTTCCATTTGCTTGTTTTCACTGCAAGAAAGTGGGACATTGGGTGAAGAAATGTCCGTTGAAGACCAAAAGTCCTCAAAAAGAGCTTCTTCCTCCCCTTAAGGTTTGGAGGGAAATGGGGAGGAGCTCTGAGCAATTAGTTGGTGGCTATGAACTTGTTGTTAATGATGGTGGCTATGGTCCTGTTGATATTGATGGCGGATTTGGTCTTGTTGTGCGGAGCTGCCCTAGTTCATATTTTGAAAAAACTGTGGATGTTTCTGCAAGGGTAGAAGTGTTGGTTAAGGAATTAGTGATGTGTCTTGGGGCTGATTAGTAGGTGGTTGTTTCACCTTCAAATAATAAGATTGTTGAAACACCATGTAAATAGTTGGCTCTCCATCCTAAAGCTGGTCTGAAGGCCGATTTTGAAGTGATGGTTGAGGAGTCTATCGTTTCTTTTGCTTCCCTCAAGTGTGGGTTAGGGGATTCTCAGATCATTCCTTTGGATGCTATAGTGTTTGGTAGTGATGGTGTTAAGGATTCTGCTAATCCCTTTATAGAGGAAGTTCTCACCTCTTCTATCATGAATTGTAGTATTTCCCAGCCTATGGAGTCTGGGGAGTCTCCTCATACTTCAAATAAGACTAGAAATAGGAAAAAACCTGTGTCTCCTTTGGGAATGTCAAATAGGAACTGTCAAAGAATGGATTGTGGCTCTAAGCTGAGAGGAAGAGGCAAACTTATGTTACAGTAGCTCCAGGAGAAGGAATGTAAATTAGACATTGCTAAAGGTTCATAGAAGACCTTGTTTGAGATGTGCTCGAAAGGCACTTCTCATAACTTTTAATGAAGATCCTTTCTTGTAATATTAGAGGATTGAATAATCCTCATAAATAGGATCTCCTTGCCAATTTGGTAAGAGATCACAGACCTGATATCATTCTTATTCAGGAGACTAAAATGGTTGTTGAGAAAGTGGAAAAGATTAAGAATAGGTTGTTTGAAGACTAGGTTTTAGGATTTTGATGCTGAGGGAGCCTTTGGAGGTGTTTCCACTTTTTGGAATCCGAAGGTTGTGAAAGGTGTGGCCCTATTTGGGAAGGTGAACCATATTGATACTTCTTTCCAAAATACTAAGGATAATTTCTCTTGGGTTATTTCAAATATTTATGCCCCTAATTCGAAATGTACTAGAAAATGTTTCTAGGAAGGTTTGAATTACTTTAAATCTCAATTTCCTTTTCAGAATTGGTTGGTTATAAGGGATTTTGACTCCTCCTTGAATGATGTTGATAAGTTAGGTGGATCGTAAGTGGTAGATGACATCAGATTTGACTTAATGAGTTTCATTAATGATAACACCTTGTTGGATGTGGATCTTTGTGGGGCTTCCTATACTTGGTCTAATAGAAGATCAGGGGATGTAATCATCCAAGTTAAGCTAGACCATGCTCTTCTTTACCCTAGTTGGCTTCTCTCTTATGATTGCTCTCTTTTAGTGCTCACTAGAGTTGGGTCAGATCATTTTCCTATTTCCTTATCTGCAGACTTGTTGGGAAGAAGGAAATCTCCCCCTTTCAGATTTAAGAAGATGTGGGTTTGTCATCTAGGCTTTAAGAGATAATATTGTTGCCTAGTGGAATATTGGTGTGGATGGTTCTACCATGTACAAAGTGGCTAAGAAGCTTGCTTCAGTTAAGCATAACATTCAAAAATGGAATAAGTTCTCTTTTGGTGATATCTTCTAGGAAAAGGCTTTGATTAAGGATGAGCTTAACTCTTTGCAGCAAAATATTCATAATTCTGGTCACTATCTTGATGTTCTTCATCAATAGAGTAGTCTCTTATCTAAGCTACATAACATTATTGCTAGGGAAGAAGAATTTTGGAAATAAAGATCTAGGGCTATTTGGCTTCAAAGTGCAAATAGAAATGCTCGGTTTTTCCATCTTTCAACTTTGAAGCATAGAGCCTATAATCAAATTAGTAAGATTGTTCAAAATGGTTAGGTGTTAGAAGCGGAAGATGAGATCAGGAATGCTACTTGATCCTTCATTATTGATTTATTATCTATTGGTCATCCTTTGGACCCTATTTGTCAAGAAATATTTTTGAATGTTATACCTAATATTGTTTCTGCTGATCTGAACAAGAAGTTGGCTTGTATTCCTTCTGAAGAGGAAGTTAAGAAGGATATCTACCTTTTAAGCTAATTGTCTAGCGTGGGAGATCCTAGAGAGGGGGGAAGTGTGTCCTTATATTTTGAAGCTTCACAGTTTTGATTCTCAAGTCTCCAAGGACTTTGTCAATGGTTGGAATAATAGGGTGTTGCATGTTTTTGGTGTGGAGGTTAACATTATAGAGGATTTTATTGGTGAAGTTACAGCCTTACCATCTAAGGGGATGCAATTCTACCGAGATTGTTTGGCTTTGAATTCTACTTTGGCCAATTTTTTCAAGGGAAGTGAAAGGGAAAATCTTAGGTCCTTGGCATGTGGTGGGAATGACCGCCTCTCCATTAAACCTATCTTGAGGGATGTTGCTATGGCTATCATGAGGTACTTCATCTTAGATAACATATTTTATGCTGTTAAACGATTTTAGGCACAATAAATTGGTTTCTTTTCCCTATTATTTGTTGCTTTCATTGGAGAATGGGATCTTGGAGTATAGAAAGAACCCCTCTAAGCCCTTTCTGCATGAGGGGATTATGTTTCTAATCATGGAGCATGTTAAAGTCAAGTTTGTTCCTGTTGTTCCTAAGGATCCTAAAGGTCACGAGCTTAAGGGTGCCCAACCTGGTTATGACACATGGATTTCTATTGATGAGGAGATAGTGGATGATGAGGTGGGGTCTTCTCAAGAGATTTTAGCCTCTATGGAAGTTTGTGGTAAGTAGCCTAAGAAAAAACCTAAGACCAAGGCTCCTCAATCTTGGTTGGGGGGGTCACACACTGATATGAAAATTAAGGGGTCTCCTTTTGATTATGATAAGAAAGTGGCTAAGGGGAAGAGAGGGAGTAAGGGTCCTAAAGAGCAAGTGAAAGATAGAAGATTGGTTGGGGATGGTGATAAAGGGGTTGAGGGGAATACTACTCTTCCAAAATTTTCAGGGGTGGTTGCTTCTATTGGCTTGGATAAAGGGAAGGGTGGTGTTGAAGGTGAGAAGGGTCAGCTAGAGTTGTTGGCAAAAACTATTGCTCAAAAGAAAAGGGATGAGATTGAAGTGGTTGGTTTGGATGGTTTTCCTGTTGGTGTTGAGTTGTCAAGAAAAGCTAAGGTGTCTAAGGATCAACCTAAGGGGCCGACTTGTCTTAAGGAGGAACCTTTCATTTAGGAGAAGCTTTATTTGGATGATGTATTCAAATTGGCTAAGGATGAAACAAGAAAACCCTTCAATATGTTCAAATGGGTTCTTTTAGAGGTTAAGGAAATTAACATTAAGTTGAATTCGTTGGCTGAGTTCAATGTTGAAATGGCCAATACTAGAAAAATGAAAATGATAGTGTACATCAGAGTTAAAAAAATGAATGTTGTGCTTGATAAGACGATGAAGGATGCTGCTAATTTGGGTAGGGATCATGAGTCTAGACTGGTTTCCCTTGAGGAAAAAGTCACTAAAATATGTGAGGATCTAAGTACTATTGTGTAGGTCAGCATCAAGTCTCTCCATACTAGTGCTCAGGGGCTGACTGTCCTGAATGAGAAAGCTTGTAATTGGTTTGGTAAACCACTTGTTGTTGGGGGGGAATGTTCAGGAGGTTAAAGAAGATGATCATAAAGTTTTGATGGAGAAGAGCTTGGACGTGGGCCCTAACATCAGAACTAGAAGTAACATGAAGAAGGGTGCTGCCATTCCTACTCGGGAGTTGGAAGATGTGATAGAGATGCATGAGAATGTCATCTCTAGTAATCTAGAAGCAACTAGGATTTTAAAGAATTTATAGTAGTTTCTATTTTTGGGCTTCTTTTTTGTTGATTGTTTGCTTTTGGTTGGGCTTTGTTGATTCTTTGAAAATTTTTTTTGGTTAGTGGCTGCCAAGTTTTCTTATGTCTTTCTTTTGCAGCCTGTTCTCGTTGTACAGGGTTTTAGGATCCCTTCAAAACCTATTTTTCTGTTAATAAAAAACTATTCAAATATTCAAAGTAAATAACTAAAACACTAGAAGAAGAGCTGAAAAAGGTATCACCAAATAATGTTGCTCTTTCTCCAATATAAGCCTACAACAATAACAAAAGAAGAAAATTATTTTTGTAGTTGTTAAAAGGCTTCCCTAAGTCAAAGCCCCATTTTGGTATTTCTACCTCCACAATAGCCTAGCTTTTTTGCAATATTTGAAATGAAAAATGACAATGCTTTTAATTGAAAATGAGAGCAACTCAAATAGAGATTAAATTTCAAACACACTATAATAGCACTTAATATTTTGTAAATAAAAAAAAGAAAGGTAGATGAGGAGAAAGGGAACAATATTGTAGGAAAAAATTCACATGAAAGCTGTAAAACTACCAAGGAGAGTGTTTTTTCCTTGTTTCTATTGTCCACTACAATCCCACAAAGATATTGCTTAAAAAATGTTGAAGAAAATCATATGTAAATAGATGGTATAGTTGTATATCTTGTTATTCTTTTCTTGAAGATGATAGAGATTCTTGAAAAAATGAAAAATGAAAGTTAGAAGTGAAAAAATCCTACTTGAGAGCCAAGATGGAAAGTTTCAAGTTGGGATGTGTTTCAAACTCACATGTAAAGTTGTTATTTTTCTAATTGTTTGTGAGACTAGAGGGAAGTAATGCTCAAAAAACCACTAGAATCACAAATTTTCATGACATTACTATTTCATGCGGACATCCTTGCATTGTGCTCCTATCAAGGAAAATTTGGACTCAAAAAGATTAGATTACCATAAAGATGCTAGGAATACAAAATCCAAGTGAAAATATTTTGTAATTGAGACACTATATTAGAGAGCTGAAGTGAGGACTCCATGCAATGTGAAATTGCATAGGTATGAAATTTTTGACACTACACTATGAAGTTGAGGTTTGTATTGCTTCAATTGTTGTTGTTTATACTTTATATTTTTTTCATAGTTTAGTAGCTCCTTGATATCTTTCTTCATTGGTATGGAATACTTGGGAAATTATTTTGGAGATTGGCAATGAGAGATGTTTTAGAGTGGTATTTTGCATATCATTTCTATGTTTCCTTGATACTATGCAATATAAGAGTTAGCCACATCGTCTATGTGAGTGTTATAGGTGGACTTGTTAATAACTTGATCTAGTTTTCAGATTTGACATTATCTATGCAATGGGAACTTTGGAATGTATGTATGTTCTATATGAAGGGGACCTCTCTTGGAATGGTTACACTTTACTACAATGTTAAGATGCTTCATATGTTTTTTTTGCATGTGTGTGTGTGATGTTACCTTTGAGATTTCTTTTTGCAAGATGGTGGATATACATGGCCTTGGTTGTAGATTTTTGATTGATATGTTGATATCATGAAGTTCTACCTATATTTTTTGTATAATTGGTTTGATTTATGGATGAACTAGCAACTTTCTCTGGTTTCTATTCTAGGCAGTATGAGTGAGGTAGCCACTTTGAACAATTTTTTACCATTTAAATTTGGTGCTTGTGTTCATGTATAGATTGGTGTAGGATTTAGTGATAGTTGGTATGTTTCACCTTAGCACAACCCTTTTCCTATCATAGTTTGGTCCAATAAAGGATAAGAGGAGTTCTTTCCTAAGATGCTGGCTATCTTGGTTGTTACTACAAGTATCTTTTTGGCGTACAAGAGTATGTTGAAGAATTAGATGGTACATGGTTTTATAAGGAATGTTATCCCCATATTTCTTATTCCTATAGGTATATTTATAATTTATGATTTCAAGTGGGAGAATGTTAGGATTTATGTTCCATCTACCTTGTAAATATTATTTTATTTTAAATATTTTCAATATCCTTGGAAAGTGTCTCTAGGTACTCAAAGTGTTATTGGAAATTAATTTGTAATGTTTAAATCCAAATATATTCATAATGAGGGAGAGGCTCATTGGTTGTGGTAAATGTGACTTGTGAAGAAAAATATATTTCTTTAAAGTTTTACCTACAATTTGAATGCTTAGGAAAGAGGTGATGACTCTTGAGTTCCAAACTTGTTCATTCAAGCATTACCTAGGTTGGGTACTTGGGAGAGTGAGGAAAAGGACATTTTGGATGTTTTAGAATGTGTTTTTTGTCATTCTCCTTGTTGGGCACTTGGGAGACCAAGGATAAAGTATTTTGGGATGTATTTGTGTTGATATTTCACACTCTAAGAGGTAATCCAGAGTTGAAAATGGAAGAGCCATTTTTGGTGCCATATTTGGTTGTAATTCTATATATTGGTGTCTTGGATAGTGGAAATACCAACATATCACAAAAAAAGTAAAGAGATACATATCTAAAAGAGAATAATACAAGGAACAAGTTACATGAATGGGGTAAAGAGTTGGATGTGTTTATATTTATTAACATGTACATAGGTTCTTCTAGATTGGAGAAAATGAGAATTAAAGTAAAATTGTATTGTACTATTATTTTTCAAAGTTAAAAAGTGCTTTGCCTCTTTTCTTGGTGGAATTTTTTTTTCTTCTCAAAATGGTTTCTCCACGTAAATACTATGTTTTGTGTTATAATACTCATGTTTTCCGATGTTTGTATATGTGGATTTAAATCCATTAATTATCTTCACGGTAATTAAAGAATACAAACACTTAATTTTGGATTTGTATATAAACTCTAGATTTCTATATTTAAGTATTCTAAGCCTTGCATCTCATGAATTGGTATCATAACTTGATGTTAAACAATTGTATTAAAGATTAAAAATTTCCAACAAAGGTGGATGACTAAGGAAGTCTTTGATACTACCTTATGTTTTTGGAAGGTTAACCATTTGAGAAGCATAAAGTGGTAGAGTTTTTATGAAAACATATGGAAAATTGTACATCGATATCACTATTTATTTTCTCAAGCCAAGGAGAAAATTCTAGAACCATATAACATCTATCTCAACTATTACTAGTTAATAGCTATCTTCAGTACATAGGGCCTTGTACATGGCCATCCAAGACTAGTAGGGCCACCCAAAAGGTGAGGGATTTCTAATTGTCTTCCTAGTTCTTAAAAATATCCAAATTAGGTCTATTTTCATGAAATTAGAGTTAGATCACCTTTAGAACATTCACAAGCCATCCATGATTAGAAATTTCCAATTTACTAGTTATAATTGAGTCATTTTATCAATTTGATTTGAAATCTAATACTTTAGATTTTGCGCTTATTTATAGGACTAAATTGTAGATAAAAGCATGAAATGACATTGTATATCCTTCATAGAATCTATAACCAACCTTGTTGATTCCAAGTAAGATCATTCCACAATTAGGTGAAACCATTTTGATCCCACATGCTCACTTTCCTTAGTATTCATATGTTAATCATTTACTATTGATAAAATCAAATTTTCCATGTTGTGGTAGGTGATAAACAATAAAAAATATAGGCCAAACCAAACCTAGAAAGTTACAAATTCTCATACTATACTCAAGCAATGTCACCCAATAGGTCATCTAGTAGTAGAAGGGCTACCTGCTAGGCTACCCTATTGGCCACCATAGTAATAGAAAGCTCCAAATTTTCAATACCAAAAGTAGAATGAGGTTTCCAACACTTTCCCAAACTAGTTGAATTCATTCTAGGTACATCTAGAGCCCCTAATTTATTGTTTTCAATAACATAGTTCAACTTCCAAGTCTTTCTTGCACACATTATATAGTTTTATTATCATTCAAACACACTTACATTGTCCCAAATCATTTAGTGGTTGTAATCAAAGTTTTTCTTTTTGGAGATATCCTTAGGAATCTTTGTGTGTCATTTTATATTGCATTTTGGTTTATTACATAGTTAACCATCATACACACACAACCACACTAAATAAAATTTAGAAAAATGTTACCTTTTTCTATGTTATATCTTTGTGGTCACTTAGTATTCCACCACCTCTATCTTGATCAAGAGTCCCTTTTAATTTTTTTATTATTATTTTTTACTAGTTAGGAGGGGAATATTGTCATTCAATTGTGTTCCTATTCAACTTTTCCTTAATAAGCTAGTTTGTAGCAACATTCATTTCTCCTTCCAAAGTAGTAATACTCCATCTTAGTAATCAATATATTTTTGAAGTCATTAGTATAACATCATCATCAAAGGAAGAAGCACCATCTAGCTTATTAATATTATTTATTTTGTTGGTGTTTTGATGTCTAGTCATATACAAATACTTAATGTTTGTCTCTAGTAGTCAACCAAAAAACTCTATATTTTTGTCTCCAAAAGCCTTCCTCCTTAGCAACAAGAGAGGAGTAGTTATTAATAAGAATATTTTCTTTAATGAGAGACTCTTGATTCATTCCAAAAGCTTGGACCTTTTTTTTCTATATTCTCAAGCTCTCCTTTAGATTTCCTTATTTTGAATAAAATGTTTCCAAAGGATTTCCAATTCCTTTTTTTTATATTAAACTTGGAATTCTTATATTTTTTTGACAATCTTATACATAGCAGATCCTTTAACATTGATCTTTCACCATTCTTTAACTTTTGCTTCTAAGTCAAGAGGATGCAGCCATATATTTTCAAATCTTAAAGGACTTTTCACCACCTTCTTATCATTCACCAAATCTAGCAAGAGATGGTTGTGGTTAGAACGAATCCTTAGAAGGGAAGACAAACAACAATTAAATGATAAATACAAATCCATTAAGAGTAGAAATCTATCAAGTCTCACCTAAATAAGGTTAGCCCCCTCCTTCCATTTGACCACACATACTTGGATCCTCTTAATTGAACATCCATAAAACTATATTTAGAAATGAAGCTTTCCAAATCTTCCATACTATTAGTGATGTTCTAGATACCACCTTTCTTATTGAAAGGGAAAAGGGGGTTATTAAAGACTAAAAAATATCCTTACAAGATTCTAAAATCAACCAACATCCTCCAAAGAATCCGTCTACCAAGACTATAATTCAAAACATAAATATTCAAAAGAATCTATTGAGAGTAGTCATCTTCATTCATGAATAAAATAGTTAAATAACAATTATTGCTAATTAAGACTTTCCTATGAGCAAATTAAGGGTCCTGCAAAGTCACTAAACCCCCCAAATGCACCTACAATACTAACTCAAAAATTAGCTTTGCTCAAAATTTTGATCCCAACTTCTTGAAAACCAACCAAACATTTTTAACTTGTGAAGAAGAAAGCTAGGATAATTCTGCTTCTTTAAAAAAATCACAATAAGTCACTTATTAAGGTTATTTAGCCTTCTTATATTCCATACTATAATTTCATTTATGATTCTTAACTATGAGTTTAGAGTTTAGATCAACTTAGTTTTAAGACACACTGATTGTCATTAGCCACTTCTTTTGTTATTTCTCTATATAAAATTTCCTTTAAAATTAGTCTACCTTTCCATAAATCCACCCCAATATCTACTGACATTTTAAATATATATTTAAAACAATCAAAACTTAAACTTAACTTTTATTGAAAAATTAAAAACACACTTAAAAATTAATCCCCAACAATCATTTACAAAATGTCATGATTATATACATATACAGAAACCCAATGGATATCACCAAATCTGAACTATTAAAGATATTTGTGGTCCATGAATTAACAAATCACAAAATTATGAAGCATTGTACAGCAAATATATCTAGTTCAAATATAATGATATCAACTGCCAAAAATCACAGGGCATTTGCATGGACTCTATTTCAGGCATAATGATACACTGCACATAACTGACATGGTTATTGATTCCTATCATGAAGATAGGAAACCCAACAACTATAACTCTGTGAATATATGATTTTCTCAATTAGAATCAAACAGCTGCAGGGCAGGAAAAAGAACAGGCCCACAGACTGAAACACAATGACATGTGAATGTATGATTTGATTCTTAACCAGGGGAATCATATGCTCCTTTAAAGTATATGACAACATGTTTGTCAATAATTTGGTGGGCAATCCAACTTTGAATCTACTGATTATTCTTATATTCTCTTGGAAGGTGTGTCTAAACATCTAGATTATGGAATCTAAATAATCGTGAAGCCATGCATAAAATATTGTAAGCAGACATGGAATCCCAATGAGTGAGAAATAATTATGATGGATCATTAAAATAATCATGAGTGTGAGAGCCTATCTAGATGGAAGATGGAAAAGAGTGGATTCATTTTTATATTGCATGATTAGTTTTTTTAATTATTATAGACGATTGAACTTTGACAAGAAATAGTTTAACAGCTGCAGTAAGTTACAGAAGTTACATGGTTTGATCATGGCCTGATTACACAGCATCATAAAAGTTACAGGCAATCAAACACAAAAAAAGGCACAGAAAATGTGCTGAGCAGAAGGTACAGACAACCAAACACAACCAAACACAGAGCAAGGAACATCAATCAAGATTAGTTGATAATTCTTTCATTAAAAATACACTCATGGGTTTATGTTTTTAAACAAAAATTATGTATAAATATTGTCGTAGGGAAATTGGTACTCATTTCATTTTCTATATAGTTTTGTGCTTACTTGGTGGAATATCTTAGTACACTAACATATTGACAAGTGACAAGTTTTTCTGTTTCATTTGGTTCATGGCTTGATCTTTATTCATGTTTATCTACCCTTGGTTACACTTATTCCCATACACTTGTCATTTACTTATGATTATTGCGTCTTTATTTACACTTAATTAATAGCATTCATTCCCTACCTTAGAATTATCCTTTTAACCCTAAAGCTCATTTCTAAATGACTTAGGATCTACCCAACTCAATCCCAAGGTACAGGAGAATAAACTTCAAATTATCAAATTCAAAATTCAGCTTTTCTACCCCTCCTACTAGTCATTATGAACTAACTTAACATGTGCTTGTGTGGTATGCTTCTTTGACATTGTATTTACTGGAATTCAATGCGCACTTAATTACACATACAATTATAAGGGATAACAACTAGAGCACACTTCAATTTCTAAAATGTACTAAACAATTAGATCCACATCATCATCATATAGGCCATCTACATGTTTGTATATGTTTTCATTATCATTCATTGTCATTAATTCAGCCCACCAAATAAGCTTCGTGGAGGATAACTCATTCACCTAATGATTAGGAAAACTCCTAAATGATGTCCTTAAACACCACCTTGATGAGTTCAACTATTTGGAAGACAAAGGTGAACATGTTTTTAGCTGCTTATTCTATTGGATCAATCTTGTGTAGCAAACATCAAATCTCTAACACTTGAAATTGAACTCTAAATTTTAGTGAATGAATTGTAATATGTTTCTCATGTAACCGAGGATAGCTGTTAGATAATGTCAATTAATAATTCAACAATGACATTGATTTATACAACTTCAACACCATTCTTTGATCATTGTTGTAGAGCTAAATTTCCCTAACTATTGTATTTAATTTTCATATTCATTAAAATAATTTGTCCCAACAATAATTAATCTAGATCAATTTTATGCCTATTGATTTTATTTATTAAATACGCCTAGATATATGTAAAAGGTATTTTACTTATATTTATTGATGAACCTAACACTTTCTTACATGACCTAGGGTTTCTACTTAAGGTTTATTCTCCTTCATGTTAGAGCTTCAAATGTAATATTTTTTATTGTTCATCTTGTATATCATATTTACCTATGGTTTTATTGTACTCTTGTTTGAGAATTTATGCTCTATTTCTTTTAGTTTTTTTTTTTTACCATTGCTTGATCTTATTTCCTCACCCTAGCTACCCTTGTGTTTCCCTTTAGGGTTGTGTTCTAACATTATTTTAAATTGGATTATTGACCATTAATTTTCTGATGTTTATTATTTGTCACATCATTTCTATTCATCCTTTTATCCTTTAGGATTTTGAGTGTTACTTGCATGCCAAAGTATATTTCTCCCCATCTATGTTTATGAGGGAATGTACACTTAAATCGTCACATGTATCAATCCACTACAAGTGGTGTGTTTCATGATGTTTTTATAAAGAAAAACATGTTCCTCCCATTATGAGCATGAAAATGAAGATTATGATCATGAGGAAGATGCGATTCAATAAAAATGCATAAAATCTTTCTAATATAGCCAATGTTTAAAGAACTACATAATTCTTGGATATGATTCATAACTTGGCCATTAATAAATCATTTGGATCAAAGATCTTGCAATACATTAGTCCTAACCTTACTATCTCTTTGATTAGTGTTGAACACATGGAATACTGAGGGGGGGGGGGTGAATCAATAAAGTGCATTAGAAAAAATCTCATTAAACTTACAAAAATGGAAAGAAACAATACAAAGCATGCACCACAACAATCAACAGATGAACCCAAATTTTATGTGGAAAACCCTTGAAAGGGAAAAACCTTGGTAAGGATTAACTCACTATATATCATAACCGGTTACAATAGATCATAGTTTAAGGGACTCACTATACATAAAATAGGAGGGCTCACTACCCAAGGAAGATCACTTCTTCCTAAATTACAAATGTACATACAAAAATAGCTCACTACTAGAGTTTGAATTGTTTATAATGCATTTGTTATATGTTGAAGGCACAGTCCCTTGTTTTGCTCAGAAAACTGACTTTACAAACTTCATCCTTTACTGTCACTCTTATGCACATGCACATGATTGCCACTATCACATTATGCTCTTCTCTCTACATTTTTTTAATAATGAATTGTCCTTCTCTATATATATCTTCCACAATTAGTAATACCATCAACTATGTCAACCAAATTGGATGGAACATATGACCCCAAAACCATCATCTCAAAACTCCAACATACATGCCTTGTGAAGTAGCCAAAGCATGTTCTTCACCAAAATAGGTTGGCATGACTGTAGATCTCCCATGAATCCACTCCATACACAATTCAATCCCACACGACCCAAAAACCCTTAGGTCGGCACCACACAACCAAACTAGTAAAACAACAATTGATTGAACCAACTATTCATCGAAAACTCGATGCATGGATCACCAAACCACTTGAAACTCATAATGCACACACATATGAGATCTCCAAGAACTTCTTAAAATCTACAAAATACAATGATCATTCACGGTGGAATGCAGAGCATTCCAACATGAACTCTGCAACTGTAACTCTGTCTCTACTTAGTCAAATAATCTATTATTAATATCTTTTTTTATGGAAAACATAACACCCTAAAAAACTTGGAGATGGAATCTTTCAATATGTACCATTATTACCTCAAAACTGCATGACAAGATACTATAATGCGGAACAATGCAGACCACAAAACTATTCCTCTGTTACTACACTATCTCAGTCTAGGACAACCAATTTCCAAAAAACACTTGGTCTTCTTTGGACTATATACATATTGATACACCATCAATTCTACAATGAGTTGACATCAATGCCAACACCATACACCATCATGCTCATGTTGCCAAAAATTTCCCCCTTTGTCATTGATGGAAACATACTTCTCTGCTTCACTCCCCCTTTGACATCAAGAGAAAAGGGTAGTAAATCCGCATTGCATCCCCTTATTAATATATCTACATGAGAATAGCTCCCCCTAGCTACGTTATCCATCACCAAAAAGAAAAAATTGTACTACAACACCATCTACTAACTCTGCAAATGTACATTGAGATAAAAAAAATTATCTATACAATTCAAAAAATACACCTTAATTAGATGAGGGTAATATATCCTTATATGTTACCTTTAATTTTGCAAGGTGTTCCTCCCAATCCTTTTTGGTGAAAGAAAACACGTAGCTCTAGTTTTCAAACTATACATAGAGGTCTTCTCCTTTCGGAGGGCTACACGTTGTTGTCTTTTGCAAATTTTTTTGGCATTGGTCAAAGCTTCAGTTAAAGATGTAAGCCTTAGACTTGCCATATCTTGAAGCTAATTGTATTGCATTATCATTTTCTCTCTTTGTTCTTGCAATAAAAAGAATTGAGTGTATATTTTCAATGATCACTCTAGTTTCTCCATCTCCATCATTGACTGGATCATACACACCTGAGGCCTGAGAAATTTGGGACTCAATTGAGTCCATCTGATCCTTTATACTTTTCATAGACAATGGCCATTTTAAACAAAATTGAGAAAATAATTTGTGTTCCTCCAAACTCTTTTGAACATCCTTCAAGTTGCCTTGTAACTTGGTATGTCCAATAACACATTTATCTGAGGCATCATTTAACCTCTTATCATTCAATTTCATTGTTGCTTCGTTCTCTGTCTTCTCTTCCAGACTTGCAAAGTACTCCTTAA
The DNA here is from genome assembly GCA_007258455.2 of Sequoia sempervirens. Taxonomy (NCBI): domain Eukaryota; kingdom Viridiplantae; phylum Streptophyta; class Pinopsida; order Cupressales; family Cupressaceae; genus Sequoia; species Sequoia sempervirens. The sequence continues at coordinate 1,058,347,833 of VDFB02271358.1, forward strand.
AATAATCTAGCAATAACTTCAACAGTTGTACACCTAGTAAAGAAGTATCAATGGATACTCTAGGAAGGCCTTCTTGCAAAACCTTGACAACCTCATTGACTAACACTATGCCTTTTTGGAGATTTTGTAGTATCTCCTTTCTTGCAAAGGCATGAAAAACATCACCAAGCTGCAACTTATGGAGAGGAGAAATCTTATCCAAATCCACTTGACCTTGTTGCATTAGAATTTGTAGCAGTTGTGCAAACACCACTGGTTGGAACTGCATTTGCACATCTAGAAGATCTTTGAATGAATATTAAGAGAGTGCAAATAATTCGTATCTTGTTTTTGTGCTTTCTTCTGCATGTTTGTCATTCTTCTCCTTCTCTCCACTGTTAGAACACTTCTCAACTTCCAAAGAAGACATAGTTTGTTCCTTTTGAGCTTCTTTTTTCTTTAGGACTCCTTGCTCATCTTCTTTGCTCTACCCGACAATTATCTCCCCACCCAAAGGGGTGTTGTCTATCATCATTTCTCCTTGTTCATGCTCATGTTGCTCTTTGACTAGCTCATTTCTTTCTTGGAGGGATGCATCTTGTTGCATTTTATCTTCATCACCTGGAGAGGCTCCCAATTCTTTAAGAAGTTTTTCAGCTGATTTTATTATTATTTCCTTAGCTTCTCTATATCATTCTTATCTTTTCCCATAAGAGTATTTACTCTTTTCTTTGTCCTGAATTCTTGGGATTGCAACTAAGACAACTTAACTTTTTCCACATGAGTTAATGAGGAACCAATCTTCTTGAAGGAAAAAAAAAATCATCTTTGCATCTTCTATAATTGCCTCCTATCTTCTTGCACTCAATACTCCTTTTAGCTCATCTGACAACTAATCCACTATCTCACCTAGGTCAACATTAAATGTCACCATGTATTTAACAATGACCTCTTCAATTGTTGCCTCATTTGCATTATTGGACTTTGGATACAATTCAGTTGTATCCTTCAGAATTCCAAAATCTACTATAGCACAGAACAATGCATCAAGCTTCATGGGACTATGCTCATAGACCAGAGGGGTCTTCTCTTTCTCCTTTCCCTTTTTTTGCACTAGTCTCTTCCTGAGAGAATTTTGATTTCCATTTGCGGACCAATTGTACTTCTTCCTCTTCCTATTCTTCTTCTTCTGAACTGATATACTTATCTTTTTTTGCTCCTTTCTTTCTTCTCTTTGGAACCTTTTGTTGCACATGGATGCTAGGTAGAGAAGGGATCCTTGTAGATGTTGATATTGGAGAGGAAGAAGGTGAGTTGTTCTTAATATGGGTAGGGTACATGATTAAAACCATTCCCCAACAAAAGAAACACCATAATAACCCACATATTCCTCTTGTGTCACACCGAGTGTTTGAATGTTTTATTGTTATGACACTTTCTACTATAGGACATGTTTATACTCACTATTCCCCATATTCTGAGGAACGTTGGTGTCAAGGGGAGAAGAAATAGAAACAAGTGGAGGGAAAGGAGGAGGTTAAGGAAATTATAATTGAATAGGAGAAAATAGTGATGTAGAGGTTCTATCATAAACAACTAATGTTCTAGTCCTTTTTCTTACTTTTAATGATTTTTCATCTTCAACCTCTTCTTCATACAAATTTTTCTCCAAGATAGGAGTTATTTATTTCTCTCTTTTAGCTTTTTCCTTAGCAAGGATAGTAAATTCCCTTTTTAAACTATTGAACTTGTGGCTCCAGGGGTCTTATTGTGTGGATGAGGATCATCCATGGCATATGGATTTTGTAGCCATTTATTTCTTCTTTCAACCAACACTTTTTTTTGGTATTAAAGAATCTTCCTCAATACACCAATATATCATTTCCATTGGCTAGTTAAAGTATTTGTCCTAGCCATAGGAATGGTACACTACCTTTCCATAATCATGCATTCCTTTAGGAAACTTATCAATGTGCCAACTTTTAATTAGATGGATTTCTAGGTGTTAATAATTCCTTATTCTTATTTCATGTTCATCTATGAAATCCACCCAAAAGTCCTCTAATACTCACTCATGGAAAAAATATGAGCCAATTAGTGATTAATATTACCAATTGTTCCTAATTTCATATAATTCAATATCAAATATGGTAATTTCACACTCAACAACCTTAGAGTGTTGATTGGAAAGGAAATTCTAGTCGTGTGCTTACTAGCTATTAATTTGTGTATTTCCACCACTTTCCTACATATCCCAAGAATATTATCCTATACCTTGGGTACTTTGGGAATTTGTAGGGTGCCTTATACAAGTCACCAACTCTAATGTATGATTTTTTTAAATTGGATAAAATAGCTTCCCAAATTAGCCATCTCTTAGGTTTCCTCTAAGGATAACCTATTTGATTCATTCTTCAAACACATAATAACAAAAAAAAGGCATCATTCACCTAATTACAGTTCTTCCATCTTTCTTTCAATTCTATTTTGGGATAGTGATCATAGAATTTTATCTCACCCAAATACAAGGTTCTTACCTATGTCAATATTAGGAAACTAGTGTTAAAGGCCATTAGATACACCAAGTGTAAAGTGATAAAATTATCTTGATTTTATTACATAAATAAATAAATCATATAGTGTATTAGTAATAATAGTTTCCTAGTCCATCCTATTGAAATATATGATTGCTAGGATGAAATAACTCATCCATTGAAAAAATAAAATGAAAAACCAGTAAGGTCTTAGTCGAGTTTCGAAAGGGAAGCGCTCCCTCATCCTTGGGACCAGGTTTGTTTGGCTATTATGAAGTATGTGAATTTAGAAGGTAGGAATAGGGTGTTTTAATATTACCATCCACCTCTTCTCAATCATCTTCATCACAAAATGCTGATGAGTTTTCCTTTTTTCTTGCTTACTGATTTGGAGATTTCTGTTGAGAAGTGTTTAGACAGTGCTGCCCAAAACCCTGATGAAACACCTCCTTGCCACTCCACTAGGGCCTCATCCTGAGGCTTTATCATTTTTATCTAGCTCTTTGTCCACCCAAACCTATTTTTTCTTTTTGTATTGAGGAGCTTGAACCCGTTGACCAACCCACTGTGAATCCCTCCCTGACCGAGTCTAAGGGCCCTAAAAGGAAAACGCCTCTGGTGAACACCAAAACCCATAAAACCTAACATTCCTACCAAGAAAAAGAAGGGTGGTGTGGGGACTACTCAGTAAAAAGTGGTGGTCAAGATTTGCGAGCTCAAAAATGCTCCCCGCAAGATGAACAAAAAACCTACAACAAGGAAAAAAGTAAAGGAAGAGGGTAAACACCAGGTGGAGCTACCGATCATGAACAACGAAGAGAAGAACAATGTGGGTAAAGAATCCAAGGGGGACACTATTGTGGATACTACTGTGGATACGAGGATGAAGAATACCAACATTAGGAAATCCCACAAACTGGAAAAAAATAGTAAGAAAGTGTCGGTGAATGATATTTCTAGTGACGAGGAGTAGTCTGACAGTAAAGGCAAGAGGAAGGAGGAAGACACGAAGGAGGAGGAATTTGTGGAAGGAACTAGTCATTTTTCTGACTTCAACAAGATGCTCAAGGATGCTTTGACCATCCATTCCTCAGACCCTAGGGCTATGGAGGAAGATAATGCAAAGACTATGGACAAGGAGGACAATTATAGCATGTCGCTAGAGAAGATGGATAAGCTCGAAAGGAAATTCATTGGGTTGACCTGGTTCACCATCAAAATGATCCACCATACAGTTGGTACCATTTCTACTGTGCTCAAGGAAGAAATGGACAAGAATATTATGGAGGAGGTCCCCAACTAGGTTGGGAGGATGTTATTAACCTCCTCATATAGAAATGGGAGGGTATCGCTAGTTAGTTTGCTGCTTCCGTGTCTTGGTTTTTTGGGTCGTTGTTTGTTGGTTGTCGGTCTACTATTTCCATGTCTTGTATTTTGGTGTTTTCTATTTTAATGCTTTGGAATTGATCTTTTTTGGCCCTCTAGGCTCATTGTGTAAAGGGTACAGTGCCCTATAAATACTGCTTAATATATCAAAAACTCATCCATTGAAAAAAAATCCCTAGAATTAGGAAACTAAAAACTATTTTCAAATGAGTGGTGTCCCTTGCATCTTCTTTGAATTCAATTTTATGTTGGACCATTGTCATATTAGCTAATAGTTTCCTCCTCTATAAGATCAGGTTATCATTGATGATGTTTGCAACCATTATTGTTTTAATTTCATAGTATTTTTATCTCTTTAATGTTCACTTTATCATATTGGGAATACATGGGTAGCCCAAAAACTCTTTCAATCACCTCAATATTGATATCCAAAATTGTTTAGTATGCTATCCCAAATAATTCCTTCTTCTAATCATATCTTTTCATTGGATAACACTAGCTTAGGATCTATTTGAGTGAGACCAGAAATGAAATAACCTAAACTAGGCCTAACCTAGCATTGCATTAGGCTTCAAAATTTCTATTTTATTATAAGAATGCCATCTACAAGAATTTTCAAACACCCATATGCCCAAGGTTAGTATCTCCAATCTCCTCCCAAGGAGATGACATCTTTGATGGATGGTGGTACCCATTGTATTCATAATTCATCTCTTTGGGTGGTTATTCTTCTTGCATCTCTACTAGGAAAAAAAGAGCGCATTAGATAGTTTACTAATTATCATTTCTAGCTCTATCATAAGTATGATAAAAATAGTTTGTATATCTTAGTCAATCCATAAACTATATATATGAGATTCAATACAAGATAACTTAATTAAGATGATATATTAAATAGGAACATTCTTAAGAGAGAATCAAGGGTATTCCAAAATGCATGACACTACCTAAATAAACTGATTTAGTTTAAATAGTTGCGGAATTAGGCTTTAGGATTTTGACATGATTTAAATTTGTAGTATTGGGAATCCCAAAATTCTAACACCCAACAAGAAAATTTGTTGTATTCTATTAAGTCCCACTCTTTAAGAGAAGAGATTTGGTGAAGAGGAATCAAAGATACCCATCCTAACATACCTAAAGGTGAGGATATTAGAACAAGGTTTATGTCATGAATCCAAAAAGGTAACATAATGAAAAATTTCAAGGTTAAAAGTTGTGAATACCTAATGAGTCATTCCTAAAGGGGACCTTGATGATGTATGATTGAACCACCAATTTCAAAGAAGATGTAATAATAAGATCTTATGGATCAAGAGCCAAGATTATTCTATAGCTCATGCTCAAAAGAAAAATCTCTATATTTTGGTCTCTAAAAAGAGGTATAAGGTAAATAATTGGAGGTTAAGGATAAATGGTACCAAGGAACTCATACCTCAATGGTATTCAAATAAGGGTTCACTCAAACACATGAACCTAAAAAGATGATGCAATTTAAAATGTCAAAGTTTGGGAATTTGGAATACCTTATGCTTCATCCCAAAGGAAACTAGTTAGAGACATTGCCAAGTTTCAGATGATAATCTGACATGTTTTTTGATATACTTTTACAAATTAATATAAATATACAGGCTTTATGACTCTTATCTAAAAACAAAAATTATTCACATGACAAAAAATAAATAAATTTTATTTAATTATTTTTTAAAACTTACTCTATCTAACTCTCCACTTAACTACCTCTTTCTTCCACTCAACTCTTCCATTTTCCCTGTTTCTCTCCACTTAACTCTTCCACTCTCCACTATTTTTTGGTGTTTTTTTTGTCTTGAAAGTTGTAGGTACTTTTAAGAGGCTATGAAAAAAAAAAATTAGGAGCTTTTTGAGGAGAAATAGACATCACGGTTGTGTCTGAAAGGGCCATTTGACAAATTTCCATATATAATACCCCTATTTTGGTGCAGGATAACGTTTTATGCTTTAAAAAATCATTTTCAGGCACTTTATTTGTTAATTCATACATTTGTACAAATTTTAACTTTTTGATTACAATTTTAGTGTTACCCATATTAAAATTTTGTTAATAATGTATTTGGTTTCGTTTTATGATTAGAAAGTTAATTCACAAAGTTTTAATCACTTGGTGAGACTACTTACTCCTCATCTTTGCAATTTTTGAAATACTAATTGTGAGATAAGAGGGATTGACTGCACATGGGTCTCTTCATTCTCAAGAGATCACCAAGGAAGGAACTACCCTTATCCACCTCAACATGAGGGAATTGCGAAGGAGATAGATATATGTTAACTTTTACATAACTATTTCAAATATCGAGAGTGAAACTTCAATTTTTTTGCCTTAACCAGAGGATCTCTTAGCCAAAAGATGTCAGTACAGATTCAAGACGCTAATGTAGCACACTGTAGTCCAAAGAACACGTTGGTATCCTAAGCAACAAAAAGCTCAGGACATCAAGCAGGCTTAATATGATTTCACTTACTAACTCGGGTCTAAGATATTTCAAATGAAATTGTGATAGGGAGAATTTAAGTGCTAGAATATGAACAACAAACAAGAGAATGCAAATAACACTTAAAACAACCTACACCTCAAGATTAGCCTAGTTGGATTCAATACAAAGTAAAGATGACAAAATGAAACTTTATACCTTGTGTTGAATCAATATTTTGGTTGGCCCTTCGATCTTTGGTGTTGTATGCTCCTTGGATGGCACAAGATGCAAACTAGATGATGATATGAGAATAGATGAAAGTGGATGCAAGTGTGAAAAATGGCTAAGTATGGCTCCTAGAAATTTTTTGCAAAAGTTTGTTTACAATGAATGATCTCCCTAAAATGAGAGAAAAAAAGGGGTATTTATAGAGATTTTGGAACTCTCTAGGGAAATGAATGGTCAAGATTGAGCCAACAAGATCAAGATGTAGGGCCAAGGTTAGTTGAGAACTCACAAGCCCTCACATCTTGACATGTGGCATATGATATGGCTTAAAAAGGGTGATGTGTACATGAGCTGGAAGGATAGTACATGACATGGAGGTGGTACATAGTACCTTGGAATTGGGACAAGATCTCCTCATAAAGGAGGTACTTGTCCCCATGTGGGTGAGAGAACATGTGGGGAAGTAAAAATTCCTCAAATATTCTCATGGGGATGAGAGAAGGAATTTAAAATTCCTTTAAATGCATTGGGGGATTAAATGTGAATTAAAAATTCACATGGAGAATGGAGCGCCTTGTTCAAAAAGAGAAAGTTTTTAATGAAGTTGACTAAGGACACATTCCATAAATGATATGAGGATTAGAGATGACCTAATTAGGTGATTATGGTTGTGCAAGTACTTGATTAGACTAATTAATGACACATTAGAGACAAGTGGGAAATTATGGAGGATGAGACCCTAATGATGATTAGGGGTGTGCACATCTTAATCATAAATTATTTATGACTAAGAAAGAAGGTTAGATTGCTAAGAGGGATTAGAGACCAACTTGTAAAAGTTGGAGGATGTGACAATGAGAGAGGAAATAAAGAATTTTAAAAATAAATTTAAAATTACAAAAGATAATTTATGACTAAATTAAATAAAGTGGTGCATTTATTTAATTTAGAGAGGAAAAAGGGGAAAAATATTTATTAAATTAAATACTTTGGGAAACCTTATGCAAAATACACAATATTAATTAAATGAATGATTTAATTAATACCGGCAAAGAGAATGATTTAAATGAGCAAATGGATTATTAAGGAGACGACTTTGACCATATGGAAGTGGTCAAATTTGGATGTCTACATTTTTTCCCTCTTCGAAACACTATTAGGATAATAGGGTTTCGAAGAAAAATAAAACATAGACGACTCTATGGAAGAAGTGACTGGAAAAGAGATGCCCCGGTATGGGAGAGATTATGAGCTACCCGATTAAAGAAGAATTAAAGGGGATGCCCTGGTCTTGCAAGGGAAGGCTTATGATGGAATATTGGGAGAGAATGGTAGGGTATGCCCTCTCGAGAAGGGGATGGGGATGGGGATGGAAATGGATAGGGGGCTCCAAGCAACTTCTCAAAAGGATGAAGTGGTATATGTCGATGAAAAGAGCACAAAAAATCAAGAAGATTGGCGCTTGAACGGAGGAAAACAGGTTTACAGTGTGAAAATGGCGGCCCTAGGAAGATGAGGGGGTTAGGGAATTAGTTGAGGCTAAAAAAAGGTTAAATAAAAGGAAAAAAATCCTTTCATTTTAAAAAGTAAAAAAAGGGGGGAAAAAGCTATAAAAGGCAAATGAGGGAGTTACCTCTCCTCATTTGGACAACTGTCAAGTGAGGAGAGGAAGAAGAAGAGGAGAGAGCAAGACAAAGGAGACACAATGTCAGAGTACAATTCAGACATCATTCATCGGGGGGAAGAGAGATGGCGATTCTTTGAGGAGTGTGCCATGCCACGCTAGGTGAGTTCGAAACCCCACTTTGTGATTTTAGTCAATTTTTCTATTTTTTGCAAAAAACAAAAATATGGGTTTTGTGGGGGTTATCGGGAGGAAAAATGGGTTAGTGGGAATTTTTTTAAAAAAAGTTTTTGGGTGGGAGTGGGGCTAGACAATTTAGGGGTGGGGGGGTGAGACGGGCTTGGGCGTGTCTTCCCGAGCTCGGGCAAGTCCGCCCACCCAACGGGGGAGGGTCCGCCCGAGCACGGGCGAGTCTGCCCAGCCAGTACGGGCGGGTTCGCCTGGGCTCGGCGGAGGCCTGCCTGGCCAACCCAGGTGGGTCTGCCTGAGCGCGGGTGGGTCCACCCGGGCTTGAATGGGATCACTTGCAAGCTTGGGTAGGTCTGCCCGGGCTCGAGTGAGCTCGCCCGCGAGCTCGGGCGGGTCTGCCCGGGCTCAGGTGAGCTCGCCCACGAGCTCGAGCAGGTCTGCCCGGGCTTGGGCGAGTCCGCTCGGGCGTGGGGCGGGACCCCCCAAGAGCTGGGCCGAAGCCGGGACGATCAAAGATAAGCCACAAGCAGGGGTAAGGGATGATGAAGGGCCCAAGGGGGGATGGTTAAGGGAAATCCCAGGGCGGGAAAAGGGGCAAGATGACTCTAGAAGAGACTGACAAGGTGTCATTGTGATGGATGCAAAAGGTGGAGAGTTTGCGGAGGTGAAAGAGATGGTCTAAGGTTTTGGCGAGATGCATGGCATGAATGACAGGCGTAGAGCACTAGAGACTATTAGGGGCAGGATTACTTCATATGCTGACATATCTGATGATTAAGGCCCATAGGGCCATGCTGATAGCCTTGATAGAGCGCTGGGACTCAACAACATCGACGTTCCATCTACCGACTGGGGAGATGACGGTGACCCTAGAGGATGTTTGGCAGATTCTGAGGCTCCCTATAGTAGGGCTTGTGGTTAGTGAGTGCTGGTCCGAGGATGAGGCGCTGGATGAGTCCATGCTTGTTGTTTTTGATAGTGACATCTATCGATTCAGCGGGGGTAGCTAGATGTGGACAGGTGGTATTGTCTTTGTACTTAGCAAGATCCTAGTCCCATATCAGAGTGAGAAATTCCTGCATCTCAGGTTCATGGAGGTGATTCAACATATCATCGAGGGCCAGGAGGGGCAGTTTGCATGGGGGACATGCATGCTGGCACAGTTGTATTGGGACATGCACCGGGTATGCTACCAGAAGGCGCTGAGCGTGGCCCATGTCACACTACTACAGGTTTGGGTGTGGGAGCACATTAGGGTGATCAGACTGATTGTGCGCAGATTAGGAGAGCAGGATGATAGAGAGGCCATGGCCTGGGGGTGGGGAGCAGAGGCGAGAGCGATACTGCAACATCAAGATGTGAGAGATGTAGACATATGGAGGAGAGGGTTAGATGATGTGCAGGCAGAGATGATAGTGTGGCGGCCTTATATGCTATGACCTTTCAGGGGCTGGAGGGGTGATGAGGAGGTACACAATGTTTACTTCTTCACCCGCTATTATCTTATTAGGAGAGTTCCGCTGGTAGTGGAGCTACACAGACCTAATCGAGTGACACGACAGTTTGGAGTGAGGCAGGATATTCCCACGACGTGGGTGAGATTCTAGTGACTGTCACGGGAGCAGCCATTGGGGGGGCCACTAATCTTGGATGCAGTGTGGGTGGAGTTGCAGACACTACAGTTTATGCCATACCCAGATAGGTGGGAGGGGCCGAGGGATGCAGGGGTGACAGATCGATATTGATAGTGGTTCAGACGACATCCATTGCCACAGATTACCCCAGTAGTGCCGATTGACGGAGCACTAGGGTTTGGGTCAAAGGATGAGAGACAATTGAGGGTGGCGGGATTGGCACCCTGAGGGCGACAAAGAGGAGGTCAGGCGAGAGGAGGACGATAGGGGGAGGGACAGGAGGCGGTGTGAGTAGCCGAGGAGCTAGTGATGGCAACCAGGAGGAGGATATAGGAGGCTATTGGAGTAGCCGAGGAGCTAGTGAGGGTAGCTAGGAGGAGACGACGGTGCAGGTCCCGAGGGGATGGAGCAGAGGAGAGAGAGGATGAGGTTAGGGCTACAACACAACATGATAGGGGGTTGAAGATCTAGGGAGAGAGGAGCCAGGAGGCACTGCATCCCTAGGAGGTCAACAACATGAGAGAGGGGAGGAGGCTGAGACCAGCAGAGCGTGGGAGAGATAGAAGGAAAACATGGCCACAAGAGGGCATCAGTGAAAGAGACACGAGGAGGGTGAGGCCAATAGAGCGCAGGAGAGGATGATAGGGAGAGAGGGAGCCCCTTTGGTGATAGATGTGGATGCGATGGGGGCATCGACAGAGAGCGAGGGGTATGAGCCACAAGAGATGGATATTGACATGGATGTGTATGACCTCCAACCACTGCCGATAGTACCACCCAAAGGAGAGGACCCTGCAGTGGTGTTGAGAGAGACTTTAGAGAGACTGCGCCTCAACGAGTAGTGGTTACAATAGACAGAGGCAGAGCGGGTTAGATTAGAGGTAGCGCTGAGCGAGCTATAGACACAATTTTCCTAGGGTGAGAGATTATTCAGTCCTGGCCACACTGGTGTTAGATGTGGAGAGGAGATTGACGAGAGAGAGAGAGATGAGACACAGGATGAGGCAGTTGACCTACGAGCAGAGATAGAGGGGTTGCGAGCGGAGGTGGCCAAGGAGCATGAGGAGGGAGATGCTGCGAGATGGGAGCGAGACCGCTTGGTGGCAGAGGCGATGATACGACAGGCTATTAGAGGGGTGACAGGGCAGGAGCCATCAAAGATTGGGATAGGGGCAGTTGAAGATATAAAGGATCTACAGAGACAACTACATCGGTTATGGGGAGAGAGAGTAGATTGGCACCGGGAGTGAGCTGAGCTCAAAGACAGGGTGGACTGTTTAGAGTAGATAGTTGAGGACATGGGGTTGATGCAAAAGAGAGAGGAGGAGACGAGGAGAGATGCACATGTTGCAATCAGAGAGAGATGTGGCACAAAGTATAGGTGCAGGTCTTAGAGGGAGACATGGATTTGGCACAGGCATGCGCTTAGGTGGTTGAAAGTGATAGGCTAGTGGCAGGGTCGGAGGTTCAGTCTCTCCGGAGAGAGGGATGTAGCGGTGTCACAGGTGTCAGGTCTGCGATGAGAGCGAGATTCTGCCGAGTTGAGACTACAGGCACTTCAGAGGGACAGGGATGCAATAGAGGCTTAGGCATAGGCCGTAGAGAGAGAGAGATGCTGCAGAGGTATGGATGCAGACGTTGCAGGGTGAGTGAGATGCAATAGTGGCGCAGTGGCAGCTAGTGTAGGTCAGTGATGTGATAGGGACAGATACACAGGGGTTACAAGGGGAGAGGGATGCAGCAGTGGCTAGGGCAGTGGTTGCCGAGGAGATGAGAGATCGGGTTCAGGCATAGATGGCATAGTTAGGACTATCCCAGGAGGCTTGGGAGTAGGAGAAGAGATTGATCATGAGAGATTGGGATAGATATTGTCAGGAGCGGAATTCTGCTCAGGTTCAGGTTGCCGAGAGAGAGGAGAATGCGAGGGAGGTAGGATTTTGGATGGCCACGTACTACCATGCATTTCTCGACCCAACACAACGACATTTCTAGTATGTTCGACAGACACCACAGATGCCAGTGCCATCCCAGTCACTGGGGACGCAGACCCGAGGTTATAGTGATTCACTAGGTGTCACCCCAGATAGGAGATCAATACCTGATTCACCATAGAGATTAGATGCAGGTAGTTCATTCAGGAGATGACATGATACCAATTTTTTTGATAGATGCAGAGTGGAGCGTGTAGTACTTATCGACAGGGATCAGAGATGCTCTACATCTCTAGATTTTGTACCTTATTTGATGATGTATGAGGGCTATGTGATGGATATATGATAGATTTGATGTATGATGGATATATGACGCACACTGTATTATTTTGATTATGATATGGGACAGTTCTTATTGACACTATGCAGTATGTTTCTTTTTGTGATGGGTGATTCAATTTATGTATGCACATGTATATGATATTTCCTACTTATGTAGATGGATACTGTGGTTTATTTATGCACCTATTTATGATACTACATGCTTATGTGGATGTATGATGATATGATACTTCATGCCTATGTGGATGTATGAGTTGATTTATTTATGCACATGTTTATGATACTACATGCTTATGTGGATGTATGAGGATATGCTACTTCATGCCTATGTGGATGCATGAGTTGATTTATTTATGCACATGTTTATGAGATGATAATGGATGATGGGGTTGATGTATTTGTGGAGTATGGATGGTCTTATTAATGCAGATACTCACATGGTGATATGATGTATGCCTATGTTATATCTATGATGACTTATGTGTATGGATGCCTAGTTGATTTATTAACATGTATGTATATGTGTATGATGGATTATGTATGAATATTTTATATATACAAGATGTGATGTATTATGAGTCTGACATTTTGTGATGTAGGTGGCCATGCATGCATTGATCTAACATGTTGTGATGTAGGTGGTGATGTATGTGTGGTTAATAGAATGAACCTAATATGTGATAATGCTCTTGTAATTTATAGTGAATTAATAATGAAAGGAAATAACACATGGTCATAAGCGTCAATAAGAACTAACATGATAATGGAAGATGGGTATGTAGTGATTGTGAAAAATGGGTGTAATTTGTCACCTGTCAAAGAAATTTAGTATCCTGAGAAGAATGGGAGAGCGGGATAAATTATTTGCACAACCAAAATCATAGGGTGAATGCAATGCAACAGATGATGAAATGCAATCCTAATATGAGTTGCCATCTTTGGAGCATTGATTTTTGCTATAGCATAAGATACTGGATACCCTGATATGTAAGACCAAGGCGAGTTGGCGTCCAATGCATGAAACAAACACAACAAACAAAAATGCTACCCCAACACCCCAAGGTCATGATGACCTTGGTCGGGCTAGGTATTGGGATAACCACACACACAAGGATGCCCCAATGTAACATAAGACCTCAGGGATCTTGGTGGGTACTACGTGGGACAATCGAGAAGACAACAACAAAGAAAATACCAAGATAAGCCCCTATGTAGATGAGTCAAAGCACACTATGATATGATGGATCAAGGCGACCATAACAAGTGTTGATAGTGAGCTCAAATGATAAATAAATTCTAAAACATCAAAAGATCACAATCAATTTCAAAAGGTCCTTTGCCATAGGATCAAGGGGATGGATGGGATTGATGAGGTCTGCTAGGAAGGATGCATCCTGTTGAGACCGATGATGGATACTAAACTAGAATGACCCAGTTTAATGCCATATATTTTTCATTAACTAAATCTCTTGATAATAGGGGATTTTAATTGAGAAAAAGAAGCTAGACAAGGACACAGACTGACATATTCTACAGACCTAGGGGCTCGAGGGCCGATAAGAGATTAGCCTTGCCTACGTTAAAGCGAAGAGCCCTCGTAGTTCATGAAAAGACCATGGATAAAACAAAAAGAGGAGGGTGAAGATAGATGATAGAAAACCAACACGTGATGGTCATAATACCCCGAGGGTAGATCAAATGATCAACCTTGCCTACGTGACAGCGCAGGGGCAACATAGTTCGACTGGTGACGTGACAGGATGAGATCTAGATGAAAACCAACACGATGGATGATCCTATGTGATGACACAGACCGACCGATGAGGAGATGAATGGAATAATCTCAAAGTGGGATACTGAAAAGCTCAAAATGGGGGGATAGGCTAGATGGGTCATCCAATGTTCAATCAAAATATACCAAGCGGCCAAGGATGGTTTGGGTGAGGATGATAGTGTGGATGAAAGCATAAAATAACTAGGATGCCATGTAGATAATGATTAAGCCGTATATGGATGATGGCTATTACTAGGTTTTCACCATCCATACTTATCCAAGGTGCCACCAAAAAGTGGTTTTCACCATAGGACAAACTTATTTCTCTTTACTATTTTTTATTTTTTATTTTTTTGGGTTTTTTTGGATTTTTTTATTTTTTATTTTTCTAATAGGTGGGGTTACCAAGTGGACTTAGGCGTAGAACTTCTTTAGATGCATGATGTTGATGGGTTCATCAAGGGGATCTCCTTCAAGATTAGTCAACCTGTATGCCCCAGATCCATATTTAGCAGCTATGATATAAGGCCCCAACTGGTTTGGTTCAAATTTTCCCTTCTTGTCTCAGTCTTGCTGAGTACACTGATTCTCTTTGAGGACAAGATCACCCACCTAAAACTGTCGAGGGAAAACCTTCTTGTTGTAGTGATGCTTGAGGCGGTTCTGGTATGCTTGCAGGTGATCATAGGCTTTGATTCTCCTTTCATCAAGTAACTCCAGTTGTGCAAGTTGTGCAACACGAGCATCCTCCTCATTGATAAGAGTTTTTAGAGAAATTCTCAGTGATGGGATCTCAACTTCAATTGGAAAGATGGTTTCAGTGCCATAGACCAAAGAATAGGGAGTGGCCCCTGTAGGGGTGTGGATGGAGGTGCAATATGCCCAGAGGGCGGGATGAATATGGAGGTTCCAATCTTGACCGGTGTTATTGACAACCTTTTTAAGGATGCAGATGAGGGTTTTGTTGGTTGCTTCTACCTGACCATTACCCTGGGGGTAATAAAGTGTTGACCAATGATGCTGGATGTGAAAGGTGTCACAAAGGTGTTTCATGGCTTGGTTTTTGAAGGGTTTTCCATTATTAGAAATAATAGTGGATGGGATACCATATCTACAGAGAATATGGTAAAGGATGAACTTTGAGATCTGAATACCGATGATCTGTGAGAGTGGCATTGCTTCCACCCACTTAGTGAAGTATTCAGTGGCAGTGATTATGAATGTATGGCTGTCAGATGATGGTGGGTAAATCTTTCCAATCAAGTCAAAACCCCATTGAGAGAAGGGCCACATTGCTAGGAGGGGTTGAAGATCCTATGCTAGAGTGTGAATGAAATCTGCATGTTGTTGACATGGAAGGCACTTCTTCACAAATTCACAAGCATAATGCTCTAGGGTAGACCAATAATATCCAACTTGTAGAATATTTTTGGCCAGGGCCATACCATTTGAGTGAGCTCCACAAACACCACCATGTACCTCCATTAGTGTCGTGTGGGCTTCGGTCTCGTTTAAACACCTAAGGAGAATCCCATCATACCCGTGACGATAAAGTGTATCACCAATGATAATGTAATGGGCCGAACGTTGAATAAAGGATTTTTGTTAGTTTCGTGTGAGGTCTGGGGGTAGGATATTATCATGGAGATAGGTATATATGTCCTAGTACCAGGGGGAGGCGAGACCTATGATATCACACACCATATCAGTCTCAGGAATATCATACGCTGGGATTAAAAGTTGTTCGACAAGGAACTCACATTCTGTCTGGTCTTTAGGCATGTCAATCAGGGAACCGATAGTGGCCATTACATCTGCTGCTTTATTCTGTACCCGAGGAATTTGGTCAAATTGTATGAAGGTGAAATATTTCTTGAAATCATCCACCATGTGCTTATAGGGTAACAACTTATCATGCTTTGTGAGGAATTCATCATTAACTTGCTTGATGACTAATAATGAATCACCAAAGACTTTCAAGTGAGTTATATGCCACTATTTTGCAATTCAAAGGCCAGTGAGGAGGGCTTCGTACTCTACAATGTTGTTGGTACATGGGAATGCTATCCTGAATGATTTTGGAATGTAGTCACCTTGAGGGGTAACTAATAAAATCCCACCTGATCCATTATGAGTGTATGAGCCATCAAAATACAGTGTCCAAGCTGGTGCTTCTATAACTGTGTAAAATTCTTCATCTAGAAATTCAGTGTCCAGAGGGTAAGCATCCACTAATGGTGCCTCAACCAACTGATCAGCTATGACCTATCCCTTTATGGATTTCCACTCCACATACTCTATGTCAAATTCGCTTAGGAGCATGACCCACTTGGCCATGTGACCAGTCAGAGTGGTTCTAGATAACAAATACTTTAGTGGATCAATTTTAGCAATTAATTTGACTGGATGGCTGGGCATGTAGTGTCAGAGTTTTTGTGTGCTGAAGACTAGTGCGAGGCATGCCTTTTCCATGGGAGAGTAGTTTAATTCATAGACGACCAATGCCCGACTGATGTAGTAGATTTCCCTCTCTTTCGATGATTCATCATGTTGTGCCAACAATGCCCCCAGCGCAATTGAAGTGGCAGCGATATACAACAGGAGGGGTTTCCCTGAAATAGGTGGCATCAAGATTAGAGGATGAGATAAGTATTCTTTAATCTTATCGAAACTTGTTTGACACTGTTGGTTCCATCGGAAGGTGGAGTCTTTCTTCAGGAGATGAGTGAATGACTGACACTTATCTGTGAGCTAGGCTATGAACCAACAGATGGATTACATCTTCCCTTGGAGGCTTCTTAACTATTTCAGATTGCGTGGGGGTGGCATGTCCATGATAGCCTTCACCTTGGCAGGATCAACTTCAATACCCCTTCGAGAGACTATGAAAATCAACAACTTTCCTGACGTGACACCGAAGACACTTTTTTGGATTTAGCCATAACTTGTAATGCTCCAACCATTCAAAGATCTTTTTCAAGATGGTAGGATGTTCCGCTCGTGTTCTAGATTTCCCTAACAAGTCTTCAACATAATCCTCCATGATGATATGGATGAGGTCATGGAAGATGACCATCATTTCCCTCTGATATGTTGCCCCCGCATTTTTGAGACCAAAGGGCATAACATTGTAACAGAAAGTACCCCAAGGTGTTGTGAAGGCGGTCTTATGTTGGTCCTTAGGTGCAATTCAAATCTGATTATAGCCAGAGAAGCCATCCATAAGGGATAGCATCTCATGTCATGCTATGAGGTCGACTAACATGTCAATGTTAGGCAGAGGGAAGTCATCTTTTGGGCAGGCCTTGTTAAGATCCCTGAAGTCTGTGCAGATCTGAATGTATCCATTTGGTTTGGAAACTGGTACTATATTGGAGATCCACTTAGAGTAGTCAATTGGTCTGATAAAACCTGCATCTAGTAACTTCTCCAATTCCTTCTTGACTAACAATGCTGCCTGTGGATGCATCCTGTAGAGCTTCTGTTTGACAGGCTTGGCATCTGGGTGAACGTCTAGATGATGAACCACTAAGGTGGGGTCTAAGCCTGGCATGTTTGAATATGACCAAGCAAAGTTAATGATTCCCTCTTGGAGTAGTTGCACGATGACTAGATACTCTTGCTCTGAGAGTGACTTAGCTACATAGGTGATCTTAGGATTTTCAACAATACCCAGATTAACTTCTTGAGTCTCTTCAATTAGAATAGATGATCGAGCAAATAACTGAGTTCCCACAAGGGGAAGATGAAAATCTCCATCTTCCAGCGCCTCTTCGAGGTTTTCGCCATCAGATGCGTCCTTTATTTTTACTTTTTCAAGGTCAGGAAGTGCCTCAGGGAGGTTTTCACTAGATGACCACTTTTTATTTTTCTTATTCTTATTTTTGCGACTGGAGTGTTCATCCTCCCCTAATCCCATGAGGTTGACATATGTATCCGTAGACATATTGATAGGTGTGCTATCATGTAGGTCCCAATTAATAAGCTCAGAGTGACGAAGGGATAGGCTAATGGTACAGATGGATAGGCATTCAAACATGGATGATAGGTCAGTGTGATTGACGTCATCATATGCACGTATGATGGATTCCTCCTCTGACATGTCTTCCAATGAGCCATCATCCACGACGACACTATTGGAGGTATTAGATGATGTTGTAGGGCCTTTCTGCTTTTTATCATATCCAATTCCTATGTTCTTTGGTAGCTTTGATGTATCAATAGGTTGCAACCGCCCGTATTCTTCTTTACGTAGCCCCTACCTTGGTAGTTATACTTTTCTGCAAACTTAGCTGACCAAGGATATGCTTCTTGAAAATATTTCTTTAGAGGGGGATCTAGTTGGGGTTCTTCTCGGTATACCCATTGACTTATATCCTCTTCTGGTGCATCTATCTTGATACTAGGGGACCTGAAAGTGGTGGTAGGGATGTTTTTACCACTGAAGGTGACAGTATTGTCTTCCTTTGGAGTAGCATGTGAAGGTTGACCATACTCATATGGTGATGGGGGAATTGTTGCTATATTAAGAGGAGTATGCATTTCGTATTCACCACACCCTTTGTCAATGATCTGGAATTTTGTGACTGTAGGATTAGTGGTGGAAGATGGAGTGGTTGTCGTGGTGGAGGATGGATTAGCAGATGAGGACTTAGATGCCCCCATTTTGACCCCGGGACAATAATGTAAATGGGGAAATGACGCTTCTAAAGCGCGACAATATTCAAATGGTTGGGGGTCAGCATAGATGGTGACTTCTAGTCCATTGAATTGGAATTTTAGGCACTGATGGTATGTGGAGGGGATGACTTGCATAGCATGGAGCCATGGGCGGCCAAGGAGGAGATTATAAGGCAAGTCCAGATCAAGGACATGACAGGTAGTGTACTGAACCGCATGTCCCACTTGGATAGGAAGACTGATAATTCCCTCTGAATTCCTTTCTGAATTATCATAGGCCTTGATCATGATGATCTAATTATTTAAATCTGCTTGAGTATACCCCACCTATTTTATGAATTTCAAAGTACACAAATTGAGGGCAGAGCCATTATCTACCAAGACCCTTTTTATATTATGACGAGCAACCATGAATTTGATATGCAAGGGGCGATTATGATTGACATCGATGTTTGGCATGCCATTTTGGTTGAAGTGTAGTTGATAAGATAAAGCCAGGTGTCCTACCAAAGCTTGGTATCGTGTAGGATCAATGTCATTAGGCACATGAGTTTCCTGTAGGGCTCTATTGAGGATTTCTTGATGTACAACAGAAGACTTAAGCAAATACAAAATGGAGATATGAGTAGGGGTCTTTCCTAAGTGATCAAGGATGTTGTACTAAGAGCTTACATGAATTGATTGGGCGGGTGTAGAGGCTGCAGGGATAGTGATGTGGGCTCACCGTGTAGTAACAACACATTGAGGGTCTTTGGCTTTGACATGTATCATGGATACACAGGGTTCTACTTGCTCAATGTAATGGATACCACCCTCGTAATTGAGGGGTACATTCTTATAGCTTACATTATTTGTGTTGTTATCTTGGGGATTGATGCTGGAGGTTCTCACGCCTTGATTATGTTTTGGAAAGGTGTTTTGATATATTTGCAATTGAGCATTGGATGACGAGGCTAGACTAGTGTCAACTTTGATATCTCCTCGATCAATAAGATCTTGGACATAGTTTTTCAGACCTTGAAACTTATTTAAAGAGTGTCCTTTAATTTTATGGAACTCACAATATTCATTTTCCCTAAACCATGCAGGCTTGGGTTTGGATTCGTCAAGTGGCTTGGTGATAGGATATGTGATTGGATAGTTGATATGTAACAACTTATTGAAGACAACACTCAGGGGTTCTCCTAATTGAGCATACTGACGTTTAGTGTTCTCCTGGTCGTTCTAATTTGACTGTTGAGGAGGACGAAGTGCCCCCTGTGGTACAAATATGGTGTTAGGTATGGATGGTGTAGACACTTAAAAATGACCTAGGTCTGCAAGCTCTGTTTTTACCACTTTCGTCCTAGCATAATTATGACATTTAATTATGTCTTTGGTCCACATTAGACTATTGATTAAATAA
Organism: Sequoia sempervirens; assembly: GCA_007258455.2. NCBI lineage: Eukaryota > Viridiplantae > Streptophyta > Pinopsida > Cupressales > Cupressaceae > Sequoia > Sequoia sempervirens. Next base: position 1,058,367,992 of record VDFB02271358.1, read on the forward strand.
TTCATAATTATTTAATTAATTCATGTCCTTTTATTCTTCATGATTATTAAATAAATAAATTTAATTTATTTATTAAATACGTCATTAATTATCTAAGTCTTCCCATAATTAAATAAAATTTTAAATTTATTTAATTACCCTTCTGTCATTTCTTCCTGATTATTAAATAAATAAGTTTTATTTATTTATTTAATATGTCACTAATTGTCATAATTAAATGAATTGATTAATTAATTTATTTAATTAATCTTATCTGCCTAATTAAATAATTATCTTTAATTATTTAATTGTCAAAATTAATATTCATCTCATTTTAAATGAACAAAATTATTTAAAATGTCATCACATTCTTAACTGGCAGTTCATTTTGGTAAATAATTTGAAAATCAATTATTTATTATTTCACAAAATCCATATTTTGAATTAATTTAATTCAAATTGGTAACTTTCCTCAAAAAATCAAGTAATTGGGCAGATTATTGATTTTTCAAATCTGATCTTCAGTTCAACTCTTATCTTCTTGATTTTCAAAAATCTTTACTTTGAATTAATTATCTCATTTATTCTCCACCGCTGATTCGATTCTCTCAGATGAAATCTCGACCAATCGCTTAATGATTTTTCCCTAACCCTAATTAGGGATTATTAAATTTAATCTGGGCCTCTGATTTTAGGTCTCTGTCAAAAGTTAATCTCGTCCATCCATTCAAAATGACATTTTTTATAAAATGCTATTTTGTTCTCATTTTTAGATTACACACTGAAATACTTAGATATTTCATAGAAATTGTTGCATTATTGTCATATTTCATTAAGTTTTAATCATATTGTCATAGGCTGTCATTTTAGAAGAAAATCCTTCAAAGCTTGTGTAGGACTTCGTCAAGGATTGCTCGCACGTTTGATCTGAGGGCAACACAAATCAACAAGTTAGAAGGTGTAAGGGAGATCAACCATGGAGAATGAAAACATTGGGTGAGATTGTTCTATTTTATGTGTTTTTGTTTATTGTTCCTTTACACTTCATTATTTCTTTGGGTTTATGCTTTCAATTCATTTGATTAAACTAAACTTAAAAATAACCCTTAGATACATTGGTGAACCCGACTTTGTTCCTTTTATTATTTTTCCATACGGTTTTGTGCATTTTTTTCATTTTTGTAGGTACAGGTACATAGTGATGCAGTAGTTTTTTTTTAAAATAGTGACACATCTGATGCATCGCGACGCATTCGCAGACCCAAACACCGCAATCGCTTTGTCATTCTGCAATCGTAGTATGGAAAGCCACATTTGTATTCCCTAGCCGCATTTGACACATAGAGCGACGCATTTGCTTTGTCGTGATGCATTGGACTAGTAACGTTTTCTGTTTATTTGCATTCAGGTCTTTTGCTGTTTTCTTTGTTCTTTTTATTCTGGTTCTTCTGCATTTTGTCTAGTTAGGTTTTTGTGGCACTAATTTTTATTTGCAGCATTTGGCGGTTATTTTTTGTGGGTCAAAGGAAAAAATTCAAACTTCTAACTTGTGGTCTTGCAGGTTTGAATGTTGAAGAATAAACACTAAAACATTGTGTCTATATTTTTCTTAGATTAGTACACAATTACTTTCAATGCAATTAAAACGAACAATGTATTCTAATTTGCATGACTGTGTTTGCAAAATGGTAGGTGAATATGTGCTCACCTTGTGAAAACTCAGTGATTAGAAAATTAGACCCTTTTTTATATGTTATTACCCTCACGATTTAGTAATCGAAGTATCCTCTCCCCTTGCGCTTTTGAGCGACCCTGGGTGTAAGAGAAATGGTTACTAACTCTAGAACTTGGGCCTGTTCTGGTGGGAAAAAGTACTCACCCCAGGACGACTCAGACCGGTAGCACCCTGACACCGAGGGACTTCCAACCAATATATAAAAGTGGATTCTTGGGGAAATCCCAAGAATCATGCATGTGGTTCCGATGAGATGGATCCGAAAGGGGACTCTCGCCACATGGATCACGCCTTATGAACGAAATGCCCGTATTAAACACCTCTTGTTTTAGTGTCCAACTATTCTTTGGCCATTGCTTGATATAGGGCAGGGTATAGTATCATGCCCGAAGACACTCACTACTGATCCCCTTGAGTAGAGATAGCAATTCTTGGGAAGTCATTACCCAAAGAATCCAAATTTGGTGTGATCGAATGACGTTAATGAGCTGTGGAGGGGAGCCAATGCCAACAAAATTCTAAGCTATCTACTCTTGAGAAGGAAAGGTGTTTATCACCAATCCAGGGTATAAAGATGGGCTGTATCAAGTATACAAACCCTTGGCCTATTGGCCTTTTAGGATTGTACTTGTCTTTTGTGCTATTTCTTACATTCAAAACATTGTGCTTGTCAAGTGCTTTTTGGATTCACCACATTTACATTTCTGAACAAAACATTCAACATTAGACAGATCAAATTTGCTCTCAATACGTCAAGAAAACAAACTATGTCGCAATTGTTGAAGCAAATTTGCCTTTCTGCAATGCATCTGAAAACTACTGAGATGTAATCGAACTGATAGACCGCATTCGACATTTCAAACACCGCATCTGTATGCGTCGCGATGCATTTGAAACTTATAGAGTCACATCTACCAAACCAAGTCATATTTTTCAGTTCCTGAGCCGCATTTGCTCAAACTGAAACACATTCACAAAAATATGACGCATTCGAGGCCTCAAACGGCACATTTTCCTCTCACAAGTAAAAACTTCATACAAAGTCAAATCTAAGTCCAAACCTTGTCAATATTTTGTCAAACACTATGTCTAAAAGGATTCTATCAGAAACCAACTTTGAAATTGCTCAAAACTTTCGACCATTAGTTTGCATTCTTGACTATAGGTTTCATCCTTCATTTTTGTTGGTTGCATACATTAGGCATTAGTTTGTCCCTAGGTTTTACATCTCACATAATTTGGATTAGGAAAATCTTAACACAATTTTCAATGTCATTGCTTTTGAAACTAGGTTCTCTTGGACTAAGTTATCAATTCCTTTTTCAGTCATTGTCCCTTTTGTGAGATTTTCCAACTCAACAGTCTAGTTAGGAAAACTCACTAGTCATTTAGACCCTGTCATCTTGTCCTTTTCAACAAAGTACTTTAGTAACCAAAATCAAAAACAAAGATCGAGCTTAGAAGTGCTTAGGTATCCTTGTCTTAAATTGCATTATAAGTTGAGACATTGCATATTTTATTCCCAAAAATCCAAAAATATTATTCATCCTCGTCATCATTTTGAACTTAGACCTTGCATGTAGTTGTCATTTTCATTTGAGAAATCTCATTTTATGGTGGAAAATAGACTCCAAAAACAACAATGAAAAATGGAAAACTTTTGACAAGACCCCACTTCCACTGTCAACAATCCCACATATGACCTGAACTGGACTTTTGATGATCCATTTGGCAATACAAACAATCAACCTCTCACAAAAATACCTTCCTCATCAAACAGTCCATTTGAACCATTCTTGCGTAAGGATGAATACGGTCAAATACTCGAGGAAAACCTAGAGGTAGAGACACAAGATCTAGAGGCCTCTCAATTCGTCGAACAAATGGTCCTCTACGACAGAGATAGATACTTAGCCATACTCTTGAGTCAAGGAGCTAAGTTACCACACGGATTCGACATCAACATGTTGAGATCAACAACTCCTAACCCTAATGACAACAACGCGCATAACATGTCACATAGTGGTCAACCTCCAAACACTACGAGCAATACTTTCTTTGACACTACAACGACAGTGCATGCTACCTCCAACATACCACACACCTCCAATACAATAAATGCTACATCCATTGGAGGATCACAATCTGCCACAGTGCCCACAATATCCACAACATTGTCACAATTAGCTGGAACCACCTTTGGCTCCGCGACAATGTGGGAAAATTACTCAAATCCTCTTTTTACCAATACGGTAAATGCGACAGGGGCATCATCAAGTCATACCAATCCCCCTTTGATAGCTACATTGAATACCATGAGTACACCTTTGACATGCCCTCTCATTTGATATCTCACAAAACCATTTGGGTGGGGGTAAACGACATATATTTATTCAAGGACAACAACAAAATGTGAACACATCAACACTATCAAATCCCATAAAATACCAAGGACAACATTCGACCATCCCCCTTGTCCAAACCCAACAATTTGGACAAAGTATTCAAAACACACAACCCATGGCATCATTAACACATCACAATGTTCATGGTCACCATGTCCCCCAAAAAATGACACAAATGGCTGGGGGACACATTCCAACTTACTCATCCCACATTCATACTCACCAACATATCCCCAACCCTAACTTTCAGTACCAACAACACGCTAATCCGAACACATCCTACATGTCACAACAATCCATACTACCACAATACACCAATATCCAAACACAACAAATGGGGACCTATGGTACAACATATGCGACCACAAACAACCCTGTAATAGAGGCCTTACAAGCAAAAATGATGGGTCTAGAGAAAACTATCCAAAACATACACATATCAGGCAAGAAATCAGAAATATCATATGATATAAACATATACCCATTCGACATGAGCTTATACATGCCACCATTTCCTCTGGGATATGTGTCACCCAATTTTACAAAATATAGAGGCAAGCCAAACCCCATTAAACATGTTCGCGAATTTGCAACCAATTGTATGGACATCGCCTATGAACAAACATACTTGATGAGACTTTTTTCTAAAAGTCTGGCGGGTCCTGCCCTTAAATGGTTTTCTACTCAAAAGGATATCCAAACATGGGATGAGCTTAAACAAAAATTCATAAAAAATTACGTGTACAACATTGACATGTATACCTCTATCACTAGCTTGTGCAATCTCACGCAAGAGGATGCTGGTGAGACATTCATCCCATTCTTTCAAAAATGGAGAAGTCTAGCTAGTCAGTGTCACATTGACATACCTGAAAGGGAAAAGGTGGACATGTTTGTTCAAACACTTTTGGGTCCCCTAAAATATGCATTGCAAGTGCATTGCTGCACAACCTTCACGGACCTAGTAAAAAAAAAGGTCCAGATTGAGAAAGCCCTTATCGCAAAGGGAGAGCTAAGGTATGGTCCCAAAAATGCAAATGAAAATCCTTCCGCCTACAAGAATAAATATTGGGTCAAAAATAAACACGTTACAAATGACGGTGTTGTTGACGCTAGGAATGCAAACATTGTGGGTCTTGTACTGGCCCTAAAAGGGGCTCAACAACAAAACAAACCAATGACATTGACACCCCCTACCAATGTCCCTTCAAACAAATAGAGCAGCCAAAATAATCAGGGACAATACCGTCAGATGAGACAATTTCCTAGGGGTCATACATACACTTCCTTGGGTGAACCCATTGAAGAAGTCCTCAAGAAATGCCTCCAGAATGGGGTCATCACACTTCAAGAACCAAAACCATATGACCTAGGACAATTCAAACTAGCATGGTGGAATGATAATGCATTTTGCGAGTACCATTGGGTGAAAGGACATAAAACCTCTAATTGTCGACAACTAAAAAACATAGTACAAGATCTTATTGAAAGTCATAGCATTGAAGTAGGTGGATCACAATTCGCCTCCAATTCAAATCATACTATTCATAAAAATCCACTGCAGGACCATGGTTATCATAATGCTTCCACATTAGGATGGATCTATAAGGATACTATCGCACTACCCCCATTACCAGTTCAAAAATATGGCAAGGGTTATGACATAATGAAGGCTAAGGGCTACGATGGTACTAGTGGCCTAGGTAGAAATAAACCTGGACGAAGAGAGCCCATAGAACCTTTCCAAATACCAAAGTATCTTGGATTAGGGTTTGGATCGCTCGACAATGATGATCGACGTACCATTGGACTTTCGAGTGAGCGAGTACATGCTTCGAAAAGTGTCGAGACCACTAAGGAAACCCTCACCGAAACTGACTCCCAAGAGTGGGAATTTGGCTCAGAACGATCCTTAAGTGATTATTGCCTCGATGATTTGTTTGTCCAAAGAGGGGAACTGACCTCTGAACAAAGATTTTGGAAAACATTTAAAATTGATTAGGCACCAAATAGTCAAAGTCCCATTACCACTCCCCATGACATACAAGACCCACCATCTGAATCCCTTTAGTCCAATCCATCTGAAGTACCAGACGACACTAACAACCAGGACTCTAAGTCCTTCAATCCTTATTTTTCCAACGAATATGAAACTAGTGAAGGGGAATATTGGATAGAGTCCGATGTGGAGTTGATGATGATAATCTCATCTACAACATCACTAAATCCGTCTGCATGCTTTCTGCATCCTCTCCTCAATTCACCAACATTGACGATGGCATTTCCTTAGTTTATCCTCAGTTAGTCGATTGGACCAACAAGGCCCGCCAGTCCTGGATACATTTCAGAATGATGAGGCAATTGGAGAATTTATGGGATTACGTGAGGGCATACCCAATGGTGATCATAAGTCAGGATTCACCATTGATTTAGATTGCATGACATACTTCGGTGAGACTACTCAGTCCTCCAATCGCAAAATTAGAAATAAAAATAAAATAAAAAATGAAACGTCTTTAGGTGAAAACCAAAAGGCACCTTCCGACGACAGAAAAGTAAAAACAAAGGATGTATTTGTGGGTGAAAATGTCTCTGAGGTGCCCAAAGATGGAGGACTTGTTGTGCAGTTTTGCACACATGCCCCACTGAAAGTAGGGACCCTCTTTTGCTATGGTTTTTGGTGTCTTTGGGCCTCTTAATTTTATTTATTTGGTTGCTTTTGGAGGTCTCTAGATGTTCATTTAGCTTACCCAAGTCTTCCCCCCAAGTTGTGCTTTAAAAAAACTTAAGTTTGGGAAAAATCTGGGTTTTTGCCTGAATCTGGGATTTTTCGGTCCGTCCGGATTTTCCCAATCTCTGCTCAAATTCCGGCTCTGCAAAACACGGAGTTTTGAGGTTCTCGCAGGAATCCGGTCCACTAGGATTTTCTCGGATTTCTTCAGTTTTCCGGGTATGTGCCAAAGTCTAGAATTTTATGCTATCCGCGGAAATCCAATCCACCCAGATTTTTCCAGATTTTTTGCCAGGCTTTGTGCAAATTGAAAAATGCTCAACACCCCATGCTTAATTTGATATATTACACGATGTTACACGCATTCTTGGTTCGTTTTGATGATTTATTGTTGAAATTTTTGCCTTATTTAGTAAAATTAGCCTGGCCTAGATTTTCCCGGATTACTAGATTTTCCCAAATTTTTCCATTTCCCCAGAGTATGATGAGTTTCCAGAATTTCAAGCTGCCCGTGGAAATCCGAACTACCCAAATTTTTTTGGTTTCTACCTAGTTCCACTTGATTTTGATTTTCGGAATTGAAGTAATGAATTAAATGTTGAATGATGATTTCTCGTTGCTAAATGGATGGATCTCATGATAATTATGCATCTCTTGTGTCCGTGATGATGATTTTTTTTGACGAAAGGATGTCTTGGCAGTAGGAGTCCGTCTGGGTTGGATTTCTTTGAAATTCTGCCCCAACTTCTTTTTCTCGGATTCTGCTCAAATTCTGAAATCCGGGCGAAGTCCAGGTTTTTTCCTGCGTCCGAGATTTTCCCTGATTCCGTCAGTTTTCCGGAATGTGCAAGGTCCAAAGTTTTATGTCATCCGCAGAAATCCGGTCCAACCGAATTTTTCCGAATTTTCTGGAAACTTTGTTTTTTTTTTCCGAAAGTATTTTTTTTTCAAAAATGGGAATTTTTAAATGCTCCTGCAAGTGAAAATTCTTGAAAAAGCATAAAATTTGAAAATAAAATTTCCAAAAGTGAAAAAAATTCTGAAAGTGGAAAGTTTCCTTATAAAAATGTAAGTTTTTCTTAAAGGCCAAGATTTTATTCGAATTTAATTTGGACATACGGGCTATTAATGATGATATCTATTTTTTCAGGACTAAAGAAATATTAAAAGGGGGACTTGCATATGGATTCGTGCCAAAAGAGGTGAATCTGGAAATGTTCAATTTAAATTTTTAAAGTGGGACCTACCTAAGAATCTATGCCAAAACTGTCTACAGCTGGAGGACTTTCTGAAAGAAATGTGAATCTGATCTTGCTAGAGATCGTAGGCCGACATGGATAATATTCATGCATTTAATACAAATCTTATCCTATTTTGAAATTCTCCTGGCCGACCTATTTTGAGGCCAGTTATTATTGTAAAATCCAATTGGGCCGAAATGTTTGGGGTTTTCTATAAATGGCATTTTTGCCTCATTTGTAAGGGTAGATAGATAGAATAGAGAACAGTGTGAGACAAATAATAGAGAATTAGACAAGCTAGACTAAGAAAGAGCTAGAGCATTCTGTAGTAGAGATAGTAGTTAGTTCTTTGGAGCAAATGCCGTAACATAGAACAGTGGAATTGTTGCTATATTTTGGTGATCTAATACAATTGAAGGCATTGTGGTTTCTCTGGTGAATTCTTTTATGTTGGTTTATCTTGCATGATTCCCGTTGTTCCATCTTTTGAAATTGCTTGAAGATATAAGATTTGATGTTAAATTTAGAACTAGATTAGTTTGGTGAATAATGTTTATGGTTTCATGCTTGGAATGTTTGTAGTAATCTCTGGTCTATACTCCCAGTAACTATCTGATTGTAGTAGACTGGTGAAGTCAACCTGGACCATACATCTATTTGTGCTTAGTTCGATTGTGGATGAATCTCTATGATTTGAAAATCTGTATACCTTAGAAGATTGCACCTTTCTTGTGATATTGCATTGTGGGTTAAGCAGGAATTGGTTACTTGAGATTGGTTCGTTCCAGGTATTTATCATTTGCATTATTCATCTTAGAAATAGTTTAGATTTCATTATATCTCTTTCACCTTCATCTTTTGCTGTTTCTTTATTATTTGGTTAGATTTAGAATTTAAGGTCATAATATTGCGAAATTAGAGAAATTGGAAAGATACAGTTTGCTTGTAGTAAGGTCCGATTGTGATTACTAGCATTTTCACATATTATCTGAGTTGTTTATGCATTGTCATGACCTGACACCCGAGAGACCTTGGGGTGATTTTCAATAGTTTATTGTTGAAGATTATCTTTCAAGAGAGATAAAATATCATTTTCTATCTGAGTTGTTGCTGTGCAAAAAACACCATCAACAGGACTGGACTTTCTTCCCTTACAACAAGAGAAATTAGCTATGCTTATCAAAGACACAATAGAGGATAACATATCAACTAAAAAAAATCCCAAGATGGTTCTGTTTGCTGCATCCCTGACTGAAGAAGAGAGACCAAAATTTCATAAATTCTTTGCAAAACGTAAAATCAACTTCGCATGGTCCTATGCCGACATGCTAGGATTAGACCCAGATCTAGTTCTACACCATCTGCCACTATTTTTTAATGCCAAACCAGTCAAACAAAAGTTATGCAAAATGCATCCTCAAGTCGCTCTACTGGTCAAGGCTGAGTTGAAGAAACTTCTAGACGTTGGATTCATACGGTCTATTGACTATGTTGAATGGATATCTAACCTGGTGCCAGTAACAAAGAAAAATGGGCTGATTCGTGTCTGTACAAATTTTAGAAACCTAAATAAAGCATGCCCAAAAGATGACTTTCCTTTACCGAATATTGATATCATAGTTGACCTCACAATAGGATATGAGATGCTGTCCCTCATGGATGGTTTCTCTGGCTATAATCAAATTCGCATTGCCCTCGAAGACCAGCACAAAACAAAATTTACTTTCCCATGGGGTACATACTGTTGGAATGTCATTCCATTCGGTCTCAAAAATACAGGTGCCACATATCAAAGGGCTATGACCACAATCTTCCATGACATGATGCATAAAATAATGGAAGATTATGTGGATGACCTATTGGATAAATCAATAACAAGGAAAGATCATTTGAAGATGTTGAAAACAATTTTCAAGAGACTCGAAGAATACAAAGTTCGGCTAAATCGTAAGAAATGTGTCTTTGGTGTCACATCGAGTAAACTCTTGGGATACATAGTTTTTTGAAGAGGCATTGAGGTCGATCCAACAAAAGTCAAAGCCATCATAGACATGCCTCTACCCAGAGGAATCAGTGAACTCAAAACTCTACAAGGTAGGGTACAATCTATTTAGCGCTTCATAGCCCAATTGGCTGACAAGTGTCACCCATTCCAATATCTGTTGCGCAAGGGTATCCCCTTTGTGTGGATAGATAAATGTCAAGAAGCCTTTCAACAAATCAAAGATTACCTACTATCAATGCATCCCATTCATGGAAAGTCCTCATGCATCCCATTCATGGAAAGCCATTGATCCTATACATCTCAGCAACCAATTTAGAACTGGGGGCATTACTAGCACAGAATGACCAAGAAGAAAAAGAAAGAGCTATATATTACATCAATCAAACATTGGTCGGGTATGAAATAAACTACACACCAATTGAACGAGATTTCCTAGCCGTGGTCTTTGCAGCACAAAAGCCAAGACATTATATGTTAAGCCATCAGATGTAACTAGCAGCAAAGATCGACCCCCTCAAATATTTGTTAAGTTTAGCAACATTAACTGGACGTCTTGAAAAATGGGTCATGATTCTGAGTGAATATGACATTCAATATGTAGAAAGAAAGGCAATAAAAGGAAAATTCATAGCGGACTAGCTGGCGGACGGACCTTTGCAAAGTGATCACTCATTAGTGGCAGATTTTCTAGATGAGTCGATATTCCATATGGAACCTAAGGAACCTTGGCGACTCTACTTTGACGGATCACACACAAATCATGGTTCGGGGGTAGGAATTCTGTTCATCACCCCTCAAGGAGACTCCATTCCTAAGTCTTTCCGCATTTCCTTCCCATGCACAAATGTGGCAGAATACGAGGCACTAGTTACAGGACTAAGAATGACAATAAAATGGAAAATTAGAGCACTACATGTCTATAAGGATTCTCAGTTCGTCATCAACCAGGTTAATGATGAATATGACACAAAAGATGAGAAGTTGATGCCCTACAAATGGATGGTTGAAAGTTTCCAAATGTACTTTCATATGGTAACTTTTGAACAAGTTCTGAGAGCACAACACAAGGAAGCAGATGCCATGGCTACAATAGGCTCTCTCCTTGACATACCAAGTAATCTACCTCAGCTGGAATTCCTAATAGAGCAATTGTTGGTCCATGCCTATGACATTCCGGAGTTAGAAATGGTCTGCGAACTTGTTGGTCCCAACTCTCCCTGGTACCAAGATATTTATGACTACCTTAAGTCTCAAACCATTCCACCTAACCTGTCCAATAATCAGAGGAAGTCCTTTATCCAAAATCCGCAAGGTATTCCATCGTCAGTGACACCCTTTACCGCCGTAGCTTTGATGACACCCTCCTTAGATGTCTCGACACTAACGAAGTGCGTACAACCTTACGTGAAGTACATGATGGTATATGTGGGTCTCATTCGAGTGGTCCTACTCTAGCCAAGAAAGTAATGAGACTTGGGTACTATTAGCTGACCATTGAAAAGGATGCAATAGAATATGTCAAGGCTTGTTACAAATGCTAGATTCATAGTGATTTGATCCATGCTCCAACACAAGAACTTCAGACGATCACTTCTCCTTAGCCCTTCACTCAATGGGGACTCGACCTCATGGGTAAGATCCATCTGACCTCGTCCAATGGCCACAAATTCATCATCACCGCCACTGAGTATTTTACAAAGTGGATTGAAGCCATCCCGCTGACATACATAACCAAAAAAAAATATCCAAGTTCATTCTTAACTACATCATTTTCCGGTATGGCCTTCCATAATCCATCATCACTGAAAATGAACGTCCATTTAAGAACCAAGACGTTCATGAGTTATGTGAGTGATTCCATATCCAACATCATTTTTCATCTCCGTATTACCCACAAGGAAATGGTCAAGTTGAGGCATCAAATAAAACCATTGTTAAAATCCTCAAAAAGACTGTCAATGATGTTGGCCGTGATTGGCATATACAACTTAACCCTGCTCTGTGGGCTTACCACACTAGCATTCGTACGCTTACATGAGCCACTCCTTTTGCCCTAGTCTTTGGAGCTGAGGCCATCTTTCTCATTGAGGTTGAAATTCTTTCATTACAAGTCTCCTTGAAGGGTTTAATATATGAAGAGGAGTATAGACAATCGCGCTTGCATGAGCTGGAGATGCTAGAAGAAAGAAGGAAAAATTCCCTGAACCATCTACAAGCATATCAGAACCATCTCTGTCGTAGTTACAACAAGAATGTCATGGTCAAGAAATTTGATATTGGCAATTTGGTCTGCATGCAAAACCCTAAGAACTAGGCTGAGAAAAGCTAGGAAAGTTTGAACCAAACTGGTTGGGTCCTTACATAGTTTACATAGCATCAGGAGATTGAGCTAAAAATCATAAAATACAAAAAAAAAAGAAAAATAATATAAAATCGTTACCTTGATGAAAAATTAGCAAACATGCATCTTGGCAACACCAAAAAAATAAGAAAAATGAAAAAAATAGTAAAGAAAAATGATTCATGCAATAGTGAAAACCTAGCAAACAGGCGCTTTGGATAAGTACCATGGTGAAAACCTGGCAAATAGGCACCGTGCGTAATCAATCATTGCTTCGCCATCTACTGTTACTTTCTCTGCCATGGCTTAGGATGAAATACATTTTCCATCACCACCACATTATACCATTCATTTCATGGTTGATAAACGGTTGACATCAAGTCCTGACGATTGTCCATCTGGTACACCAGCGACGTCCCTTTCATGTCCCCTAGAATTGGCTAAGTCTTCGACTTGACTGGGGGAAATTTTTTATCATGTAACTGTAGTGGATGTCACACATGGTTTCAACAATTGGAAAAAAGTCTTGAAAAAAGACAAAAACATGGCAAAAAGTCATAAAAAAAAGACAAAAACATCACAAAAAGTCTTGAAAAAAGACAAAAACATGGCAAAAAGTCCTAAAAAAGACCAAAAATATCGCAAAATGTCCTGAAGAAAGACCTAAAAATTGAAAAATGTCCTGAAGAAAACCACAACAAAATGTCAAACACAGAGTCATCTTTTCTCGAATCTGTCATGACAATCAGTCAAGTCTTTGTCGTCTGTTCGAACTATGTTGTCTCTGCGCATTTGCTACGTAGGCAAGACTCATATTTGAGTCCCCGAGACATTAGGTCAGTCCTTTTAGGTTTTTCAAAATAAAATCATGGTACAATCTGTGGTCATCATGACAAAGTCATTGGTCCTGTCGAACTACGAGGTCTCTGAGTGCATGACGTAGGCAAGGCCATTTGTTGATGAGCCCCCGAGGCCGCACTAGGTCAGTCTATTAGGGTTCATGGCATTACACTAGCATACACGTCAAAAGGTCTTCAAGACAAAGCAAATCATTCGCAAATGGATAAAACTCAAAGAAAATTATGGCAATCATTTATTTCAACATGAAAATCTCATCAACACATATCATCATGACAATATCGACATATGGTCAACACAAGTCAAACTTGGTCAAGGCAAGTCAAATCATCATAACCTGTCAAACAGTCAACTCTTGGTTACCTTGCAGATGTTTCCTTCTGCAAGATAACCTCTGTCATTCATGCCTTAGGATGTGTCCTTCCTAAGCATCATCACGGTCATTCGACATTTTGAGGGATCCTCCTGACATCTAAGGATCACTCCTCTTGACATCAGTATTCTTCAGATGTGTCGTTCTGAAGAAAAAACTGTCATTTATGCCTTAGGAGGTGTCCTTCCTAGGCATCGTCATCATTTCGAGGGACCCCTTTTGACTTTAGGGATCAAATCCTCTCGACGTCAACATTATTCATGATGTGTCCTTCCTAAATTCAAAAATTTTCAACATTTGTCATTTGGGCATCATCAAAACTTTGACACTCTGGCATCTCATCATCATCAAAGCTGACATTTTTACATTAAAACAATGGATATCTAGAAGCACTTGGCAAACACTTGGAACTTGTCTTTTGGATTTTTATCATGTTATTAGTTTTTCAGCGAGATACCAATAACAAGATTTAGAGAAGCAACGACATATCATGACGATTGACACACATGACTACTAGTTTCTCAGTGAGGTCCTGATTTGGGGATTTAGAAAAAAAATGACGTATCATGATAAGGGCTCTATTTTATATTATGGTAATCATGTTGCTAGTTTCTCAAGGATGTCTTGGGAATAGGATTTAGAGAAGCAACGATGTTTCATGAATTGTCCTTTTGGTCTTTTTCTGCTTGTGGTTGATTATGACAAAAATGTTGGGGAAATCACGCTCTAGTTTGAGTCATGATCATCCTTGTCTGTGACGGATTGTCTTATGTGATGACATGACCTTGCACACCTTGATCTATGTCATATTATGGTGTTTTTTAGCCATTACAACAGTCTTCCCAATGATAATTAAGAGCAATAAATATTAAAGTCCTATGGTAAAGTTTTGAAGGATTTGGTCTAGGAACTAACATGCATCTCCTTCGGTTTGGTCATATTCTCTCATATGTCTGGTCATCTTCTCTCATCCATCTCACAAATATATCCTGTGACATACAAGAACATAAGTGCATACATGATCATATAAACATTGCATTAGGTCCATATATACATCATCCATAGCATTAAATCATATACATAATCACAAACATTGCATTAACATAATCATCAACATTGCATCCATTTAATAAATATATTATGCATATCATTATCATCATCATCACATATAAGTAAGCATTGCATCATCATGGCATCATAATCATAAGAAAGCATCATAGGACATACATGATACATCATAAATCAACATTATACATCATAAATCAAAGAACATCACATAGCACACATGTAGGCTGCATCAAAACTACATCATCATATAATATCATCTCAAAAAGGTACAATTTCATAGGATAGTTGATATGTAACAACTTATTGAAGACGACACTCAGGGGTTCTCCTAATTGAGCATACTGACGTTTAGTGTTCCCCTGGTTGTTCTAATTTGACTGTTGAGGAAGACGAGGTGCCCCCTGTGGTACAAATATGGTGTTAGGTATGGATGGTGTAGACACTTAAAAATGACCTAGGTCTGCAAGCTCTATTTTTACCACTTTCGTCCTAGCATAATTATGACATTTAATTATGTCTTTGGTCCACATTAGACTATTGATTAAATAATTCATAATTATTTAATTAATTCATGTCCTTTTATTCTTCATGATTATTAAATAAATAAATTTAATTTATTTATTAAATACGTCATTAATTATCTAAGTCTTCCCGTAAATAAATAAATTTTTAAATTTATTTAATTACCCTTCTTCCGTCATTTCTTCCTGATTATTAAATAAATAAGTTTTATTTATTTATTTAATATGTCACTAATTGTCATAATTAAATGAATTGATTAATTTATCTAATTAATTAATCTTATCTGCTGAATTAAATAATTATCTTTAATTATTTAATTGTCAAAATTAATATTCATCTCATTTTAAATAAATGAAATTATTTAAAATGTCATCACATTCTTAACTGATAGTCCATTTTGGTAAATAATTTGAAAATTGATTATTTATTATTTCACAAAATCCATATTTTGAATTAATTTAATTCAAATTGGTAACTTTCCTCAAAAAATCAAGTAATTAGGTAGATTATTGATTTTTCAAATCTAATCTTCAGTTCAACTCTTATCTTCCTGATTTTTGAAAATCTTTATTTTTGAATTAATTATCTCATTTATTCTCCACCGCCGATTCGATTCTCTCAGATGAAATCTCAACCACTCGCTTAATGGTTTTTCCCTAACCCTAATTAGGGATTATCAAATTTAATCTGGGCCTATGATTTTAGGTCTGTCAAAAGTTAATCTCGTCCGTCCATTCAAAATGACATTTTGTATAAAATGTTGTGTTCTCATTTTTAGATTATGCACTGAAATACTTAGATATTTCATAGAGATTGTTGCATTATTGTCATATTTCATAAGTTTTAATCATATTGTCATAAACTTAGTCATTTTAGAAGAAAATCCTTCAAAGCTTGTGTAGGACTTCGTCAAGGATTGCTCGCATGTTCGATCTGAGGGCAACACAAATCAGCAAGTTAGAAGGTGTAATGGAGATCAGCCATGAAGAATGAAAACATTGGGTGAGATTGTTTTATTTTATGTGTTTATGTTTTTGTTCCTTTGTACTTCATTATTTCTTTGGGTTTATGCTTTCAATTCATTTGATTAAACTAAACTTAAAAATAACCCTTAGATACATTGGTGAACCCGACTTTGTTCCTTTTATTTTTTTTTCCATACGATTTTGTGCTTTTTCTGTCATTTTTGCAGGTACAGGTACGAAGTGACGCAATATTTTTTTTTTAAATCGTGACGCATCTGATGCGTCACGACACATTCGCATACCCAAACACCGCAATTGCTCTGTCATGCCGCAATCGTAGTATGGAAAGCCACATTTATATTCCTGAGCCGCATTTGACACACAGAGTGACGCATTTGCTTTGTCATGACGCATTTGACTGGTAATGTTTTCTATTTATTTGCATTCGGGTCTTTTTCTATTTTCTTTTTTCTTTTTATTCTGGTTCTTCTGCATTCTGCCTAGTTAGGTTTTTGTGGTACTAATTTTTATTTGCAGCATTTGGCAGTTACTTTTCATGGGTCAAAGGAAAAAATTCAAATTTCTAACTCGTGGTCTTGCAAGTTCAAATGTCGAGGAATAAACACTAAAACATTGTGTCTATATTTTTCTTAGATTAGTACACACTTACTTTCAGTGCAATTAAAAAGAACAATGTCTTCTAATTTGCATGACTATGTTTGCAAAATGGTAGGTGAGTATGCTCTTACCTTGTGAAAACTTGGTGATCAGAAAACTAGACCTGTTTTTATATGTTATTACCCTCATGATTTAGTAATCGAAGTATCCTCTCCCCTTGCACTTTTGAGCGACCCTGAGTGTAAGAGAAACGGTTAGTAACTCTAGAACTTGGGCCTGTTCTGGTGGGAAAAAGTACTCACCCTAGGACGACTCAGATCAGTAGCACCCTGACACCAAAGGACTTCCAACTGGTATATAAAAGTGGATTCTTGGGGAAAGCCCAAGAATCATGCGTGTGGTTATGATGAGATGGATCCGAAAGGGGAATCTCGCCGCATGGAGCAAAATTCTTAGAGAAGGGGATCAACGAGATGGAGGGATCAAATGGATATGGGTATATGTCTTCGAACTTGAATGATTGTTTGCTAGTCCCAACTTGAAGATCTTTCAGAGCGGCTTTGATTTCCAACAGATCTGAGTTGATTGGTGGTGAGTTGGATGGATATGGATGGTATGATGATAAAGGATCCTCCTGAGAGAGCGTTGGATTGTTGAGGTATGGGTTTGGATGTTGGAGTGATGACATCCCTTGTTGGTATGCCGAGGGATTTTGTTGATACATGGGTTGTTGATGCGAGGTATAGTATGGATTCATTTGATAAAAATGTGAGGTGGGCTACTGAGTAGCTTGGATGTGATGTTGCGGGTTGACCTATTGATACTGGGGGTATTGCTATGATTGTTGGGAGGCCACATATGGTGGTTGCAGCTGGGACTATTGTTGGTAATAATGATGCTGTGGTGGTTGCTGATGCGATGTGAGATGTTGCGTGGGCCGAGACGGGATGTTGTATTGTGTTTGAGCTCATGGTCATAAGATGGATGTGAGGAAGGGGGATGTGGTTTGAGTGGGAGGTTGAGACAAATTGTTTTGTGGCTGGTATGGTGGTTGTTGCACAAAAAATAGCGGTTGGTGCTGTTGGGGCGATTGAGATAACGTAGGGGGATTTTGCAAGGGAGGTTGTTGGGTACCAAAGGGGACATTCAAAGGTGGTAGATTAGATTGAGGTGGTTGTGGGGATGCATAGGAAGGCGACAGTTAGTTTATGGCCCCAGAAGGTGGAGGCAATGCAGTGAAAGGGCTGCCCCCAGTGTTGACATGAGGTAGATTTGAAGGGGGTGGTGCCATTAGCATTAATGGGACATTTTGTGGCATGCCAAAGGCAAAAGGATAATTGGGATCGGTGATTTGGGGAGCCCTTGTGATTGAGATTGCGGGATGTGGGGGGTTTCCAAGGGGTTACAAAATGACATTGCCGAATTCAGGTTGATGCCAACCTTCTATGGGAGGAACATTGGGGACGTGTGAACTGCTTGGTGCATTGTGTGAACCTTGGGGTATATTAGGTGTGGAACCGCCATACTTGGATAGGTTGATACCTGGTAGAAGTTTGACACCCTTGTCAATTAAGTGAGCCAATATTTCTTTGCCATGTTTTTCAAGAAAGCGATTTGTCATTTGCACATTAACCGGGTTACTAAAGTGTTCCTCAAATGTAATTTCTGGTTTAATGACCAGGTTTTCATCCCCGGGGGGTGATGTGTTTTGATCGTCAATATTGGATTGTGATGATGTACCATTGTGTGGATCTCGAGGGATGTTCACATTGTTATTGGGGTCTTGTGAGGCATTAGTTGCATTGGTCAGGTCTTGAGAGATGTTTGGTTGGGATTGTTGTTCGGCCATTTTCCTTGTTTACGACTAGGTCTGAACGAGCATGCAAGATGATATAATGGACTAGGATACTAGAATGACCTTGGCGATGAAAGGATTGATTTGATTTGATGATTGATTAGCCGATGAGGATGTGGCTCGATAGGATTAATTTGATTTTGATGATTAATTTTCCAATGAGGATGTGGCTTGGTAGGATTGATTTGATTTTTTCTGAAGTGGATTGGGCTGATTGTTAGATAATGAGTCAATCCGAATTGGATGATATAATGATTCAATTTGGATTGATGATTGATTAGGATGAATGATAGTGATCAAAATTTGAAACCAAGTTCAAGAGTGATCCTTGGTAACACTAGGTGTTGATTAATCAGTTAAAGGGGCGATGTACAATAACGACCGAATCCAACTTGAAATAGAAGTGGATTGATTGGGTCGACAACGACGACCAACTTAGGACAGATGATGATCTGAAGTTGGTTTTGATGGATGACGATTAGAGATGAACACCTAGGTCAATTTGGATAACCGCTCTAACGAGGTTTCAATGGGATATCGATGGTCCAAAATGTGGAAATGATAATCAAAATGTTTAGGATGGAAAATGGATTCCCGAAACGGGGAGACGAGTGATTGAGATGGTGAAACGAGGGTCCCAAATGGCAAAGCAGATAAAAAAGCCGATCGTTCAAGGGTTAGGTCCGCCCAAGGAGAAAAAATTGGTCAAATTTGATCAAAACAGGCATGAAAGAGGTGGGTCAATAAGTCAAGTCTGCCCCTAGATGGGTTAGGTCCACCCAAGGAGAAAAAATTGATCAAATTAGGTCAAAATAGGCTTGAAAGAGGTGGGTCAACAGGTCAAGTCCGCCCCTAGATGGGTCAAGTCCACCCAAGGAGCAAAAAATGATCAAATTAGGTCAAAATAGGCTTGAAAGGGGTGGGTCAACAGGTCAAGTCCTCCCCTAGATGGGTCAGGTCCGCCCAAGGAGCAAAAAATGATCAAATTAGGTCAAAACAGGCCTGAAAGGGGTGGGTCAATAGGTCAAGTCTGCCTAAGGAGAAATTTTTTTGACAAAGGAGGGAGAATTTGGCTGTCTGTGAGGGAAAATCTGACTGACTATGGGTTTAACTTGAATTTCAACAAAAAGACTAAGGCAAAGGACTCAAGACACAACAATCATCAATCAAAAGGATATGACTAAGTGAAATAAATCAGACAATCACTAGTTTCACACAAAGAAGATAATTCAGACAACACAAGCCTAAGTCTAGTAGAAAGGGTATGGTAGACAAAGTCCTCTAATCTAAGATGAACATGGTTACTAGGGAGTCCTCAATATACACCCGGTATGTGAGGCCCAAACCGTGAACACCAACCCGTTACAAGTGTGAGTCGGGAACCTAAAAGGCTCAGACCAACTCTTCACATCATCCCAATGCTTCACCAATTACAATGTGGTTGGATTGAGGTACAACTTTCGCTCTCCCCCCTTTATATACCCCACCGATATGCATGGTTGGAATCATCCCTTGGGGTGATGAAATCCCCAAGTAGGTCCCGCTAATAAAAATAGAAGGGGTGGACTCAAAGGACATGGTAAGCTATGATTTCTCATCACCCAGGATCACCAAATGGCGCAAGGGGATTAGATACGTCAAATAGCTTACCCAGAAAACATGACAAACAAGGTTGATTGACACCTCTTAGTTACATTGTGTACCTAAATTAGGGGTTAAAAACCCTTAAAACAGTCAAAAGATTGCTAAAAATTGAAATTTTACCTTATGAGAAAAAGTTGTCTAAGGAAAATCCAGCTAGCCATGAGGGAAAATCCACCTATTTGTGAGGGAATATCTGGCTGACTGTGAGGGAAAATCTGGCTGACTGTGAGGGAAAATCCACCTGTCCGTGAGGGAAAATCCGCCTGACTATGAGGGAAATCCGCTTGTCTGTGAGGGAAAATCCACCTGATTGTGAGGAAAAATCCACCCCTTCGTGAAAAGTTGGCCAAAAATAACTTCTGAGGTCTGTGGAGGGCAGGTCCGCCCCTAGGAAAGGTTAGGTCCACCTGTGTAGGGCGGGTCCGCCTATCTGTCAGGTTAGGTCTGCCCCAGGAAGGTCAAATCCACCCCTGTGTAGGTCGGGTCTGCCCCTCTGTAATATGTACCTTGTAAAAAGTCAAAAAATAGAAAATGTGAAAGAAAGAGACTTGTTTGTGGGTCCCACCGGGCGTGCCAAAAATGTGATAGGGAAAATTTAAGTGCTAGAATACGAACAACAAACAAGGAATGCAAATAACACTAAAAACAACCTACACCTCAAGATTAGCCTAGTTGGATTCAATACAAAGTAAAGATGACAAAATGAAACTTTATACCTTGTGTTGAATCGATCCTTTGGTTGGCCCTTTGATCTTTGGTGTTGTATGCTCCTTGGATGACACAAGATGCAAACTAGATGATGATATGAGAATAGATGAAAGTGGATGCAAGTGTGAAAAATGGCTAATTATGGCTCCTAGAAAAAAATTGCAAGAGTTTGTCTACAATGAATAATCTCCCTAAAATGAGAGAAAAAAAGGGGTATTTATAGAGATTTTGGAACTCTCTAGGGAAATGAATGGTCAAGATTGAGCCAACAAGATCAAGATGTAGGGCTAAGGTGAGTTGAGAACTCACAAGCCCTCACATCTTGACATGTGGCATGTGATATGGCTTAAAAAGGGTGATGTGTACATGAGGTGGAAGGATAGTACATGCCATGGAGGTGGTACATAGTACCTTGGGATTGGGACAAGATCTCCTCATAAAGGAGGTACTTGTCCCCATGTGGGTGATAGGACATGTGGGGAATTAAAAATTCCTCAAATATTCTTATAGGGATGAGAGAAGGAATTTAAAATTCCTTTAAATGCATTGGGGGATTAAATGTGAATTAAAAATTCACATGGGGAATGGAGTGCCTTGTTCAAAAAGAGAGTTTTTAATGAAGTTGACTAAGGACACATTCCATAAATGATATGGGGATTAGAGATGACCTAGGTAGGTGATTATGGTTGTGCAAGTACTTGATTAGACTAATTAATGACACATTACAGGCAAGTGGGAAATTATGGAGGATGAGACCCTAATGATGATTAGGGGTGTGCACATCTTAATCATAAATTAATTATGACTAAGAAAAAGGGTTAGATTGCTAAGAGGGATTAGAGACCAACTTGAAAAAGTTGAAGGATGTGACAATGTGAGAGGAAATAAGGAATTTTGAAAATGAATTTAAAATTCCAAAAGATAATATGACTAAATTAAATAAAGTGGTGCATTTATTTAATTTAGAGAGGAAAAAGGGGAAAAGTATTTATTAAATTAAATACTTTGGGAAACCTTATGCAAGATACACAATATTAATTAAATGAATGATTTAATTAATACCGGAAAAGAGAACGATTTAAATGAACAAATGTATTTTTAAGGAGATGACTTTGACCATATGGAAGTGGTCAAATCTGGATGTCTACAAAAATAACCAAATAGAAAGAAAAAAACTTGAAATAAAGCACAAGAGGAACTTGGAGAAAACTTACCTTTGGTCGGACGTTTGGGTTTTCGCTTCAAGCTCCACTTTGCAACCTACACACAAAAGAATGAGGGGAAAATGTTGGGGCTGTATAGGGGTCTACCTCAGTTAGAACCTCATTTTGGTGTTCCCACCTCCAAAGACAACCAAGTTGGAAAGGAGTGTAAACAAAGTAAACAAATCATGTGGTGAAAGAAATTCCTGCTTTTGGAGTAGAACTTGCACTAAAAAGTAGTGAATGAACAAGTAGGAGAAAATAGTAAGATAGAGAGAGCGTTACCCACAGGCCTAGACCCTCTCTGAAGTGCACAGATGCATCGTTGAGAGCTTGGTTGAGAGCTGCGGCTATTGGAAGGACCTTAGCCCAACATGGCTTCACTTGTGAAAGTGCTACTATCAAGATTGAAGAGAACTCAAGAGTGAAGAAGTGTAGATAGAGCTTGACTGAATGACTTGGAACCTCCAAATGTGAGAAAAAGAGGGCTTTTTGTTGCATGCAAGGGTGGAAAAGAGCCGTTACATTCATATTCTGACTGCTAGGACACATGTCGAGAGAGTTAAGATTCAAGATTCCCCATTTCAAACTCGAAAAAATTCCAGAACACTAGCGCGCCGCACAAACGTCCAAGGCCTAGATTTTTGGGAAACATGTCATTAAGCTTCAACTACTCTACCACTAGCCCACATGGAGTGAAAACTAAAAAATTCTAACTCATGGGATTTTTGTCATTAATGCTCTAAGGTGTCATAAATGCTAGGAAAAAGTGCAAAAATGCGAGATTTCCCCTAGGTGCAATTCTACAACATTACATTTTTCCCCCACTTTAGTGGGCTCGATTTTGAGAAAAATCAGCCACACTAAAGTAGAGAAGAAAAATTTCACCTCAATTTTAAATGTTATGGATTTGTGTGGCAAGAAAAGGGGCCTCAAAGGCCACCAAGGTCGAGCTAACTGGTACTGAAGATGCCCCCAACAACTAAGATCAAAAAGTAGTGACAAAGTGGTCATGAGGAGTCATGCCAAATTCTAACATGCAAAACTTAAGTTTTAGGTCAGCTTTGAAAACCATAAGAAGCTATTACGGTGAGAAGAATGATCAAGAAAAATTCATTGATCCAAAAGAAAAATATGATCAAGAGGTGACTATATGCCTCCTCTTGAGTTTTCCCCTAGCTTGGTGGGGTAAATTTAGGAGAAACTAGGGAGCCACAAACTCTAGGAAAAATGGGCCCCGGGGGGCCTATATATACCTAGGTGGGCCCCTAGAAGGGTCATTTTCACTATTCACTGTGAGAAAATTATTGAATTTTGTGAGAGAAAAGTCAACAAAATGTTGAGCAGGAGAGAGTACGAGGCGCCTAGACTGGAGCAACTACAAGACGACATTGTTGAGGGTTACGAGGTGGACCAGGTAGTTCTCGAAACCTCATTTTTTGTGAATTTAAGCCCTTTTTTAGCAATTTTTTATTCTTTCAGCTACACAGGTGTCCATTTTTGGTGCTTTCATCCAAAATATGTGTTTTTGTCCAAGCTATGCACTAGTGTCCCAATCTCGTGTTGGCATCCCAAAGATGCACTGTTGTCCTTAGGGCGTCCATGGCAGACGGGGACATATGCGCAAAACACAAATGTCTGCATGACGCACATAAGTCTTAAGAATTGTGATTATGAATGAAGGTTTTTTGTTTTGACTTAATTTTTTTTCCATTTTTGTAGGAGTATCTAGAGATTCACAATTATCCTAGAGGATGAGCTTACCAACTAGTTCAGGAGTAGAGGGACTGCCTCACTACTGAGGAGGTCACATAGCTAGAGCAGGTCGGTCCCTAGCATGCATTCACCATGCTAGAGATGTGATTCATGAGAGGATGCTAACAAAATTGATGGAGCAATAGGATGCCACCACATCATCTTTCTAGTTACCTTCTGGGGAGATGACTATCACATGCGAGGATGTCTATCAGATCCTTGGACTACCTATCTGCAGATGGTGGGTGGCCCTCGATGATACTCGATTGGCACATGAGCGGGCAGAGGGAGTCCTCTACTACCCAGGACAAACAAACAGTGGTGACGACATGAGCCATATTTACACACATTGATATGACTAGGCGCGAACCACTACACCGTTGCTACACTGAGTGATGGTTATGGCCATTGCATTCAAGGTCATTATAGATGGGTGAGGCTCACACCTACATGGGGGCTTCACCCATTCTATCAGAGAGATGGTAGAGCATAGGACTATTTTTGCCTGGTGGCGCAGTGTGTTAGCACACCTATACTAGGAGTCAGGCTGGTACATCCATTATGAGTACCATAGTCTTATTGCATGCCCACTTTTGTAGGTGTGGGCTTTCATCCACATCACATGCACGAGGTCGGTCGGTTTTCCCCAATGATGGTTATATCACGTCCCCATGGTTCGATATGATAGGGTAGTGGAGACCTAGATTTATAGTTTTGGAAGCTTCAATTTGATACCCTTACACCTGAGGGGGTGAGGTAGCGACCCCATCATTACTTCAGGTGGGTGGATGATGGAAGGTACTTGAGGAACCTGCAACAAGACCATTTTTTAGTGGGTTTTCATGAATATGTTATTGTACCATATTACTAGAGTTGGGTCATGTGATAACATGGCCATGTACGGACAATTCCTCTAGACATGCCCACATATACTAGGGCCTATAGGAGCGCAACCAGACCCGGGGATTGACCCCATCCCACCATCACCAATTTTGTTCCCTCAGATGATGATGAGTCCGATCATGATCTGCCACATATAGCTCTAGTAGATAATGTGGGGATCACTGCAGAATTTAGAGGGTGGTGGGATAGGTACCATCCATGCCTAGTGTTCGACCAGGATGCCCTCAGAGGGGATCTAGGCCCATAGGGGGATGTGCCACCTCCACCTCCATAGGACAAATGGAGGGGGTGGTAGTAGGCTGGTGAGGAGGAGGAGGCCACACCGTAGAGGCCGAGGTGGTGAAGGAGGTCATACCCCCTAGCAGCTACCCTTGTCTTGTCGGTGCTACCAACACCTTCTGTTACATCAGTGGCGGCTTTGGCGACATCGGGAGTGGCCACCGATGTTAGTGATGTGGGCCCCAGTGTCGCTCCTCACCCTAATCCCACATGGTAGCTAGGGGACCCATGTATACAGAGTATGTTGTTTATACTTTAGTATTTTTAGTATTTTTTGGTTTATTATTATATACATATGCTATGCTATATTGACTTCTCTCTTTCCTTTGTGGTTGTAGAGGATGCACAAGGATGGACTGGGCTGATGTCCTAGTGCATATCAGAGGTGCCCCCTAACGTGTTGATCTAGGGGATGATCTTTGAGGCTTTTTGGCCAGTGTCCGTGGGGTAACATGCCCACATCTTTAAACTGGTGGCATGTTTAAGGACTACCTATGAGGAGCGGGTCGTAGAGATTGTCTAGTTGACTGTAGAGGTTACTACTGCAGATGACACTTGTAGAGCAAGACACAACCGTGACGAGGGCTAATGCTGTTGAGAAGGCACATGACGCCCTTCAGAGTAGTTTTGATGACCTTGATGGGCAGTTGATAGCTGTGATCCCAAAAAATTTCCAACAGCTACAACATGAGCTAACATAGGCCAAGAAGACTATATGTTCACTCTAGGGAGAGATTAGGGGGATGCAGTGATGCAACCACAGTAGGAGGGTCCTCAAGGAGAAAAATCCAGACTATGCAGCAAGAGTAACACAACGAAAGCAACATAGAATATGGAGGCAAATGCAGATGCAAATATTCTCATTAAGAGAAATCTCAGTTACATTCGGCCGACATCATCTAGGCTTACAGATTCGGCTCCTAGGCCTGATATAACATGTTCAATATTACAACATTCCAATATGCTCCAATATGCGAGCTGAACTCTTACAATTCGAATCAATCTTAATCTCCTCAATCAACTATTACTCCCCCTCCTATTCTAATGATCAATTACAAGTTTTATACTATATCTGTAATTCTGAAAACATCCACATTGGCCAAAGATCATCACATTTATATCCAAGGAAAGAAAAAGTAACGTGTGCATGAATAGGTCGGCCTCAAATTTGAATTACTCTATCAATAGGTGCATAGAATGAAGTGTGGACCTATAAGGAAGGTTGGGGACACTCCACAGAACACTTAGAATCACACCATCTTGATTCAAAAGTCACAGGGACGATCCACAAATGATCAAATTAACCGATAGGCTTGAAAACTATTTTGATGCCAGTTCAAGAAAATGTCATGAAATTTCAGAAGGGATAACTTGCCAGAAAAAGATCTAATCATGCCCAAATCTTGGAATAAGGAAAATGAACATGCCCACGATGTACAGAAAGATCTGCAGGGCCTAGTGAGAAAAGATGATAAATCCACCAACATGAACTGAGCAAGAACAAAAATAAGAGAAAAACTGAAAGGAAAATATTTTTGGTTGATGAAAGATTGCCAAGAACCAAGGATGATCCTACATTAGACATCTAGGGTTAATGAAAAGTGAGTCCTTCACTTTGCTAGGGCTAAAGGAAAACCAAGGTGATCTACCTTAGCCTAAGAAATCCATGAAAAATCCTCAATTGGTCTGCCTTCCCATTTCACAAGATATTATTTGTATTGTCTTCCATGAGTCTTTCTCCCATCTCTAACATCCAAAATATCTTCAATCTCATCTAACTACTGTTTAGGAAACTGGTTTTCCAATCTCACTTCACTGTCTTCTTTGAATTCTTCCTCATGGTAATGATACAGATCTGTAATGTTGAATATAGGTGATATACCCATACCTTCTGGTAACTCCACTTCATATGCATTTCCTGAATCAAACTTCTTCAAAATCCTACAGGGTCCAAACTTCCTCATCTTCAGCTTATTGTATGTTTGGTGCAGGAGCACCCAAGTCATTAAATGCCTTCAAGAGGCTAATATGTCAATTTTTTAATAATTCAAGTCAAAATGATGTGTCAATGCTTTGTAAAGGCTAATTTGAATGTAATCAAGTCATAAAAGAAGTCACTGGGAGGTGAAAATGCAAAAAATGCAAATAATGTAATATTGTTGTCAAAATGTGATTATGTAAACAAAAAGGCATAAATCAAGAATATTAGGAGATAAGAGGCAGTTTGAATTGAATGGGAGTTAGAAAGTCAATTGCAAGGAGGGAAAAAACTATTAAAACATGTATAGGCGAGGAAGAGGTCAATCTTGGAATTCTTGTAACAAAGTCTTGAATAAAAGCCCTTATTTTTTTGAGTTATCAACATTCTTTCTATTTTTTCCTAACTTGTATTGCTAATTTAGTAATATCTAAGAATAAGTTCTTGTGTAATCTCATTTGAGAAAGAGTATTTTTCATTATCAAAGAGTCTGAAATTTAGTTATAAGCAACAAAGGAATCAAAGGCAATCCTGTGTCTTGGGCAGAGTTAGTTCACTGTGATTTTGAGAGTCACTAAAGAAGTTTTAAGGCCCATCCCACTAATGTAAGCCTAGTAGAATGGTGGGATGGGATAATTAGGATGTTCTTTATGTGATTTTTTGTGTGTGAGTGTAGGGGAACATGAATATGGAGTGGATTTTTTGCTACAAGGCCAAGAAAATCTGAGTTTTCCATTCAAGAATGAAGGCTACAAGCAGGGTTTTGGAGAAATAATGAATGCATGTCTAGGGAAATGATTCTAAAAGCATTTTAAAACATAATTAACATGATCCAAGTGATGGCCGGAGTATTGGAGTTTTGCAAGTGTCTTCTTTATGAAACCCTCACTGTTTTTGGTGATTTGTTGCCTACAAACAAGGGTTTGATGAAACAATACGTTTTTAAGCTTTTCTAATCTTATGAACTAGATAATATTGAGTTTGGAGGTGTAAATAAGGACTCTTTGATTTTCTTTGATGGATTGGTGGAGTTTAGAGACCACTTTCTTTGTTAAAATGGGCTAATTTAGTAGCCTTTTCCAACATTCTGTCTAAGAATTTGGTCATTTCCTTAAGGAAGACTACTATAAGATTTTGTTATGTTATTAAGTATGGTAAAGGGTCTTTGAACATGACTTTGGAACTTAGAATTTGAATTTAATTTGTGGGACTCACTCGCTTTAGGGTATGGAAGCCTATTTGAGAAGTGGTGCTTGTTTGTATGGATAATGCTAATATGATAAAATAATGATATAAGGAATTGTTAGTGGTTGGAAACTATTGTATTCAATGTTGATAAAGATGTTTAAAGTTTTGGTAACAATTTAGGGGACTGGTTTGTTGAATTTTATGAAATGAATAGTGAGAACCTTGTGTAGGAATGGTGTCTTGTCTGAAGAAGATAGGAAATCTAGTGGAACAACATTGGTAAGTGAATGCACTATTTTATTTTAGTGAAAATATGATGATGACAGAGTCTTGGGGGTCTGATGAAAAGAGTATGCATGATTGTTGTCATTTTGTCATGAGAAATAAGTTACATTGGAGAGTTCCTTTGTGAAAAATGAAGGAATGGTCTGCTTTAGTGAATCCAAAGATGATTTTGATTTGATTGTGTCAAATTGATGATGCATGAGATGTGTTCTAGTCTGAGAATAGATTGTGGTCATTTTCCCCTAAAAGTAGCAATTGGGAAATGAAGATTGTCAAGGTGATAATGATTGATTGGTTTTCCTTTTGCCTTGGTAACAAAGTTCTTGAGGAATGAAGGTATGGAATAAATGGTTTTTGATCAGATTTGTATTCATATAGTCTTCTTGTGTTAAGTTACTGATGGTTTCCTTATGAAAGGCTGAGAGAATTTATAGATGTTGATATGGTGAGTTTCTTGTGACATTAAAGTTGAAAGAATGAATGATTATTGGATGAATTGGTAATTTGATATTCTCTTGATTCTATTTGGGATTGGAATCCCTATTGAAATGAAATTGTTGATGTTGTTGTGGGATGCTCTACATCAATGTTCCAACTAGAAATATTTCCTTTCTCAAATACACCATCACCTCATCTCCAACTTTGAACTCCTTATTTCTCCTCTTTTCATCTATTTTCTCCTTATACTCCCTGTTCATGTCTTCCAATTGTTGCTTCACTTGAATATGCAACTTCTTCATGTTTTCTGCAAATTATTCTGCTTTTGCACTCCTTTTATCTTTTGTACTAATGTCTTTGAATTCTGATACACCTCTAGGATGAACTCCAGTAACAATCTCAAAAGGTGTCTTTCCTATACTCCTATTTACTGAATTATTGTAAGCAAACTCTGCTTGTGCAATGACTAAATCCCAAGTTTCGGTCTTCTCTCCAACCAAACATCTCAGTAAATTCCCTAGAATACTATTTACTACTTCTGTCTATCCATTAGTCTGTGGGTGAAAAGTAGAACTGAACTTCAAATCTGTCTTCAGCTTCTTCCAAAGTGTTCTCCAAAAGTATCCAACAAACTTTCCATCTCTATCTAAAACTATACTCCTAGGTAATCTATGTAATCTGACCACTTCTCTAAGAAAAAAGTCTGCTACATGTACTGCATATGTTGTCTTCTTAAAAGGTATGAAATGTGCCATTTTAGAAAATCTATCTACCACCACAAATAGAAAATTGCTATCTCTTTGTGTCTTCAACAAACCAAGTATGAAATCCATGCTGATATCTTCCCAAGGTCTCTCTGGAACTGTCAAAGGATTATACAATCCAACATTCTGGCTACTCCCTTTTGTAACTAAAAAATTTTGTAGCTTTGCACAAATTTCCTAACATCCTTATGAATCTACGACCAAAAGTAATTCTCACTTACCAATGCTAATGTCTTATCAATTCCAAAGTGTCATGACATTCCTCCACTATGCTTCTCCTTCACCAAGTTATCCCTCATTGAACTCTGAGGTATACACAACTGATTGCCTCTGAACAACATATTCTCCTGAAAAAAATAATCCAACCACTAACTTTTATCCTCTGAAATAGGTTCTTTACAAGCTCTCCAAGGTTCTAAAAAATTCGGGTCTTCCTCATACAAGTTATTCAATTCATCAAAGCCTAATACCTCCACTCTCACCTGTGTCAGTAAATTCCTTCTCCTACTCAAAGCATCAACAACTCTATTTGACTTCCCACTTGTATGCTTCAAATCAAAAGTATAACTCTGTAGGAACTCTACCCATCTCATTTGTCTCTGATTCAACTTACCCCGACTATTCTAATATTGCAATGCTTGATGATCTGTATAGAACACAAACTACCTAGGAAACAAACAATGTCTCCACTTCTTCAAGAATTGAACTATGGCATAAAATTCCTGATCATACATTGAATATCTTCTCCTATCATCATTCAATTTCTCACTAAAATAAGATACAGGTCTCCCTTCTTGACTCAACACTGTTCCGATTGCATTTCCACTTGCATCACAGTCTACTTGAAATACCTTGTTGAAATTTGGTAAAGCCAACACAAGCTGCTCAATCACCTTCTACTTCAACAATTTAAAAATTTGGTCTACTCCAGACATCCATCTAAAATCCTTTCTATCTCCTCTCATTGTTTCTGTCATAGGACTACAAATAGAACTAAAATTCCTAATGAACTTTTGGTAGAAACTAGCCAATTCATGAAATGATCTTACCTCTCTAATTCTATCTGGTGTAGGCCACTCAACAATTGCTTTCACCTTCTCAGGATCCATCTTCAATCCATCCACAAAGATTACAAATCCTAGATATACCAACTCCTCCTTCATGAAACTACACTTCTTAATGTTTATCAACAACTGCTCTTCTCTCAACCTCTATAAAACTTGTTTGATATGCAACAAATGTTCTTCTCTACTCTTACTGAAAAATCAAGATTTCATCCAAGTAAAAAATCACAAACTTACCCAAGAATTTATTCAATACCTCATTCATCAGCCTCATCAAAGTACTCGGTGTGTTTGTCAATCCAAAAGGAATCACTAACCACTCATACAATCCTTCATTTGTCTTGAATGTTGTTTTCCACTCATCTCCTTCTTTGATTCTGATATGATGATATCCACTCTTCAAGTCTATCTTGGTAAAATATTTAGCTCCACTCAATCAATCCATGATGTCATCCATCCAGGGTAAAGGGAATCTATACTTCACCGTTGTTGATGATGTTTTCTGCACCGCAACAACTCAGACAGAATATGATATCCTATCTCTCTTGAAAGGTTATTTTCAATAACGAATCACTGAAAAATCACCCCAAGGTCTCTCAGGTGTTAGGTCATAACAATGCATAAAACAACTCAGATGAAATGTGAAATTGCTGGTAATCACAATTGGACCTTACTACAAGCAAACTGTATCTTTTCAATTTATAATATCTGACAATATGATGATCTTAAAATCCTAAATCTAACCAGATAACAAAGAAACAGCAAAAGATAGGGATGCAAGGAAATAACAAAATATAAACTATTGCAAGGACAAGCAATGCAAATGACATATATCTGGAATGGACCTATCTCAAATAACCAATTCCTGTTCGACCCACAAGGCAATCTTACAAGAACAGTGCAATCTTCTGAGGAATACTGATTTTCAAATCATAGACTTGCATCTACAACCGAACTTAAGCACATTTGAATATACGGTCCAGGTTGACTTTACCAACCTACTACAATCAGATAGTTACTGGGAGTATAGACCAGAGATAGCTACAAACATTCCAAATATGAAATCACATACATCATTTATCCAACTAAACTAATTTATTTCTGACTTTAAAACCCTAGATCTTCAAGCAATGTAAAAGATAGAACAAAAGAACCATGCAAGATGAGATAACACAAAGGATTTCACCAGGAAAACCACAATGCCTCCAATTGTATTAATCACCAAATGCTGCAACAATTCAACTGTTCTGAATATGGTATTTGCTTCAAGAAATTCTAAAAACTCTAACTATTGCTCTTGCTAATCTCTATTACTGTCTGCTAATGTCTATACTGATTTCTTCTAACCCTTACAATGAGGCAAAAATGCCAATTTATACCAAAATTCCCCCAAAACATGTCGGCCCAGCCAAACATTTTACAAAATAATCAAAAACTGCCAAAACAGGTCCGCCAAGGAAACAAACTAAGGCACACATTTAATGCCATCATCCAAGTCGGCCAAGGCACAGTCCCCAAGGAAGTCTGGTCCAATGCATGCCCTATGATAATAGGGAAGCACAAATCTCGAGATAAGCACTAACTGCTGCTCCCTTTGTCTTTCCTCCGTGTTGGTGACCCTTGAACCTTCGAGAATATCCCCTCCAGCTCAGCAATAGGTGGCAACGGCAAAACCCTGAGTCAGCATTTAATTGAATCAATACCCTCATTGGACCGCTCAACAGTTTTCTTCCAGTCTTCCTTGCTAGCCATGTACCTGTCTATTACTGCCAAGTAGGTAGCTGCATCATCAAGCAAATGGGAGGTGACGGCTCCATCAGATTCCGGGGCATAAACCTCATGCCACCATTCCTTCAATTGATCTAAGCTCAGATATTTGGGAGCTATTTTCTTCCTCCCTGTCATCACCTCGAAGAAAGCTATGCAACCATCATAGATTGCAGTGAGGTCAGCATCAATGGATTTTCTCTGTTTTTGTATCTTCTTCAGGCCTCCCTGCCTAATCTGCAATGCCTCGAACCACTCCCATGGTTCATCCAATCTGGCGGAGGGAAGAATTCCATCTTTGCCCAATTGCTCCTTGCCATGTCCTAAAATAATCCTTGACTTCTGCAGCAGGAGGTCATTATCATTCTTATCTTGAGAGAGGATACTCTCTAACAGTTCCTTTCCCCGGACTGCATCCTTGCCAACAGACAGGATCTCTTTGATAGCTTCATCTCCTTGTGTCTGGACACCCATCAACCAGTCGGTGGCAGCCTGTGTGGAGGCCTTCATCTTTTCAATTCCGAAAATTGTTTCCTTGGGCAGAAATCCCAGAGTAGCAGAGGAGGACAGATGAAGAGACTGTAGAGGCTTCATTACCTCCTCCAGACATTTCCTCAACCTTTCGTTTTCTCTTTTAAGTTCTCGCTTTGACTGGGTCTCCTTCTTCAGTCTGTCAACAATTACGGCACTTGACCCCTCAAACTCCTCAATATCCTGCTCTAGGGAGGCCGGCCCAAGGTTAATAGTTTGGATGTTGTAATCCTGGCCTGTTACCTCATCTCTCGTTTTGTCTGCAGCAGGGGTGGCAATGTGAACTACTCGGTTATGCACTTCATCTCTTTCTACCCGAGAAATCACCTTTGCAGCCTTCTTCTTCTTGCCCTTACCAATCTGAGACAACATCTCATCCCAGTCAAGAGGAGTGTCTTCTACAATCACCTGTTTCTTCTTTGCAATTTCTTTCTCCAGCCAGTCCGGGGCTACGGGGTCTGTCCGGATTCCTTCTGTATGAGTTTCCCCCAGGTCTTCTGTGGCTTTCTCTCCTTCCGCAGCTGTCACCTCGACCTCCTCCTCGGCTGTTACTTTATCATCCTCTTTCTCCGGAGTTTTCCCACTTTGACGAGCCTCCTCAATCCCAAACTCTGGATGCACCGGCGATGGAGTCTGAGCAGGTAGGCTTTCCTCCGGTTCCGGTGATCCGCGGCCTTTCTCACTCTTTGGAGAATCCTCGTACTGCACCAAGGGAGAAGTGTGCCTTTCCTTTGTTTCCACATCGAGCTCGGCAGCCTCACTGAACAATGTTCCCTCTTTGAACGGTTCTGCTTCTCCGCTGATTTCCTGCTCATCTGGATTCTCCGGTTCTAGTATGCTCTGTGGAGGAGAGACAGGCTTGTCCCGTTCTTCAGCTAGCAATATTGGAGAAGAATCCTTTGGCTGTGGAGCATCCTTTGGGGAAGGAGTTCTGGATTTTCTGGTATACACCTTGGTCTTTTCACCCCCGGAACTCTCCACATCAACAACTGGAGGTTCATCCTCCGAAGCAGTTTGGTCTTTCTTCTTAGCCACCCTTGTAGTTCTGGCTTTCTTTGGTGGTGGAGGAGCATCCTCTTCTTCAACTTTCTCTGCTTCTTCCTCATCCGAGGACTTGCTGATTGTCAGAGTTTTCCACCTGCGTTTGCCAATTGGTTTCCTCTTTGTTACAGGTTCCGTTCCCTTAGGACCTCTGACTTTGATCTTGAAGGGTGAGGTTTTAGCTGATTTCTCTTTGGGGTCCTCTTCCTCAGATTCTTCAGAGGTGGACATGGGGTCGAGATTCCCCATCAAATCAAAAGTACAAGGCACATTAGCATTCTCCAACATCTAGACCTTATGCTTAATCCAAGAAAAAGTAAATCTTAGCACTGGAGCCATCAAGTCTTCCAACTCTGTTACCTCAGGCTCATTCCAATCAATGTCTGCCACTGACCTGTCCTTAATGGGCTCATAAACATGGTCTTGGATTAGTTTTCCATCGTCATCCAGCTGATCCGGAATCAGCTTCACATTATACTGTCTAATGGCTTCTACAGGCAGCCGGGAATACCTTTTCTTCCTCGCATCAAGGTCATCTTTGATGTTGACCCAGTAGTCCTCCAAATCCTCTTTATGCCTGTATTCCCGGGTAGCCCTTTTCTGTGCCTCTCCGGTTATATCAAAGTTCATTCTCTTTGAATGGAAAGACAATCCATATGCGGCTAACTCCTCACCTGCAGTGTGAGCTGATTGGATGGACAGACACATTTCCCCCACGCCAATCCCAAGAGGGAAGTCACCTCCAAAGCCAGTCTTATGCTTCTCCCTCTTCACCACTGCATCAAACTCACAAATTTGTCTTACGACCTCTAGTAGCACGATGTGGTCAGTGGGATACCTGGGCAATCTGTAGGGTGCAACAGGGCATCCATCAATCCGGAGATAAGTGAAGGTGGGGAACTGGATAAACCATGCCCCGTAATTCTTGATCAACCCCTTGGCCCCATCGGACAATCTGATATGTTCTGCATTCTGAAGGGTCCGGGTAATGTGCATTATAAAGGCATCATTGGCCCTCCTATAATCTATGTGTCCCAAATGTAGCTCCGGATAGACTTCGTAGATGATATCCTGCCCGATAGTTCCCACCGGAGTCAGTCCCTTGTAAGGATAGGAGATGGCCAGTACATACATGATGTAGGAGGACATGGTGAACTTCTTTGCCTCCAGGACATTTCTCAGTTGTTTGTCTATTTCTGCGCTGATGAGTCCTGCCCAGTGATAATTTGTTTCCTGACTCATTTTGGTGATCACGTGGACCATCCAACTCTCCAATACTCTGGCAGTTTTAAGTCCGGCCACCCTGCTCAACAGTGTGATGGCATCATAGATATCCGGCCTGAATTTCACCCTATGCAACTGTTTAGGCAACTTGGAGTGGTGGGATTTTGGTTTCTTCAGCCATGAATTAATGATCTGTTGAGCCTTAACTGGCTCGTTCTCATAATATGTTCGAGCTGTGTCAATGTTTAAGGCACAGACTGAGGGGAGATCCGGCATGCTGAAGGCCCGAGCAATGGAGGCCAGACTGAAATTGGCCAAGACTCGTCCCTCAGTGCTGACCACCATCTGTGTATCAAAAACGTATTGTCGAGCACACTCCAAAATCAACTCGTAGCACTGGACCGCTGGAGGGAACCCTGCCACATGCACCAATCCTGAATTCATCATTCCTTGCCTCAAGGATGATTGGTCCTTCTCAGCTGTTCTCTGTTTGAACTCCTCGTACCGCCACGCGCCAACGTTGGTGTCAGATATCTCAGCCCACACAGAAGATATCTTACTTTCTAGAACCTGACTCTTCATGTCCAATCTCAATCTCTCTGTCTCAGAAACTGAAGATGCCCCTGCACTACCCTTGGACTTCCCAGCAGCAGCCTTGCTTGATTCGGCCTGCACATTCAAGAATTATTATTAGAATTCAATTATTGAGCTCATATCAATCCAAAGGGTTAGCACACATCATATAAATCCATTAAAATCCATTGCTAATTGCCAATCTTTCGAGATCCGGAGAAATCCAATAATCCGAGAAAATCGTGTGAACCAGAAAAATACCGTCGGGGCAGAATTTCGGAGAAATTCGACCCAGATGGATTCCTACTGCCAAAGCATTATTAGACATATAAATCATTAATACACTTGGAAAATCAGAGGATAATCGTTAAAAATTACTCATTAGCAACAGGAAATAAGCATAAACGATCATTCCATCATTCCTATCATCGAAATATACAAAAGAACGCAACCAGACAGGAAATCCAGAAAAATTCGGATGGAACAGATTTTCGCGGACAACATCAAATGCACCAAAAATTAACCCTGTCCGCAGAATAAGCCCAAACCGGGAAAATCCAGGAGCAAGGAAATTCCGCGACGGCCTCGGGAACCCGAAAACGGCAAAACATGCACCAAGACCCAAACGACCACGGGATCTCCACTACCTGAGCTTGAATGACCCTGAAACTAGCAATAATCAACAATCTCAAGCAATGCAAAGGACCCAACTCCCAAAATCCCTCAAAAGAAGGAATCCCCGTGCTGAAACGATGATGCCCTAAATCAAACGATCGAATTTCCGCCATTAAAACCAGAGCAAGCTTTAGGGTTAAAAATATCGGTTCAGGATTACCTAAAAGCCCTCTAATCCTCATAGGATGGGAAGCCAACATAACACGGGACAAAAGTCGCTCAAGCACAAAAATAAAACCATCATTCTAGCCGAAACGCCAAGGAAACCCTAATTTCGCATGGTAACACATTCGCGTCCGAAACAAACAAGCAGCCCGACCCAGAACGCCATCTCAAGGATAAATATGCAATCAAACAGACAAATGGGGCTCATAGGGCATGGGAGATGGGGCTCAATAATAAAAACAGATCAATCCCAACTGTATAAATATAAAATCAAAATCAAATCATGGGCCGACCCCAAATTTAACAATACCCAGTGCAAGAAAACCCCAAATCATCTCATAAGCAAACGGAAGGGCAATGGATACATACCATGGATCAAAGCAAACTAAATCCGAGCTCAGAAAGTCAACCACGAGGTAAACACGTCCAAGCAGAGAGATATCAGTAGCAACACTCAAGCAATCCTCGCGCAAACAAGCCAAGATCAATTCCTCAAAGCTCAAATGAAAATCTCAATCGCCAGAGCAGTCAGCAAGGAAGCTATGAAGTTAGAATGAATCAGAAAATGCCCTAAATTTGACCTTATACCCGCCTGAGCAAAGGTACCTCAACCATTAATGCGCGAAAAGACGTTTCTGACAAGTCCGGAAACACGAGCCCCACACGGAATTTCGGCAAATCCCATAATGCGCGAAAACACAGATTTCGCAGAAATGCAGAAACTGGGGAAATGAGGAAGACCGGGATTTTGACAGAATCTGGGAAAATCCGATAGGACCGGAAAATCCTGAAGTCAGGCAAAAACCCAGAATCGGAGAATCCCGCCAGAAACGGACAAGGAACCAGAGCCCGGGAGAATCTGCCAGAGGTGGAAAATCTCAGATCCAGGTGAAAACCTGGACTTGGCCCAAAACTCAATTTCAATCAATTCCAACCTTAGGGCAAGGGAAAGGCCAGCAAGACCGACATGTCAAGACCCTAAAATGATAAATCCAATAAAATCAAAGGTCAAAGACACCAAAAAAAAGGGTCCCCACTCCAAGTGGGGCGTGTGTGCGAAAACTGCACAACAACCGTGAT
Organism: Sequoia sempervirens; assembly: GCA_007258455.2. Taxonomy (NCBI): domain Eukaryota; kingdom Viridiplantae; phylum Streptophyta; class Pinopsida; order Cupressales; family Cupressaceae; genus Sequoia; species Sequoia sempervirens. The sequence continues at coordinate 1,058,405,952 of VDFB02271358.1, forward strand.
CTTGTTTATGGCTCTATAATCTGTACACATCCTTCATTCTCCATCCTTCTTAGGTGCTATCACAACAGGTACCGCACATGGACTTAAGCTTTCTCTAATCAAACCCTTCTTCAATAATTCTTACACTTGTTTATTCAACTCTTCATTCTCTGCCAGTGTCATCTAGTGTGTTGCTTTGTTAGGCAAACTAGCTCCAAGAATCAGATCCATGCAATGGATAATACTCCTTATAGGTGGTAATCCATCAGGTACATGATCCGAAATGATCTCTTCATACTCTGTCAACAACTCCTTTATCTCCTCCAATTGTTCTTCTACATGCTTCAAATCTTCAGTCTTCTTAGATACCAAGGAATAACATATGTTCTCATGTCTCAACCCATCCAGGAATCTCCTTCCATCAACCAAACAAATTCTGGTACTCATAGAAACCTCAACTGTAGGAACATCTTCCAATGGCAACAAATTCTGCTTCATCCCATCGGAAACAATGGTATATATGTTCTTCTTTCCACCATGAATAGCCTTCCCATCATACTGTCAAGGCCTTCCCAAAAAAACATGGCATACATCCATAGGCATAATATCACACAAAACTTCATCATGATAATTTCCTATCTTCAATTTCACCGAACATTGTTCACTTACTAGTATCTTATGCTCATCCTAAATCCAAGCTATCTGATAGGGCTTCGGGTATTTCAAACTTTCCAACCCCAATTTAGTCACCATATCTTTAGAAAATAGGTTCTTAGAACTTCCACTGTCAACAATCACTTTGCAACATTTACCAGCTACCTTGGATCTAGTCCGAAAAAAATTCTTTCTCTGTAATGGTTTCTTTTCTACTTCAATTTGTAACAATACCCTTCTATTCACCAACACTTCTCCATCTTCTAGTTTATTAAATGATCTGACATGATCTTCCTCAGCAAAGGTTGTTCTCCTATTGTTCTCGGTATTTCTGCTTGTCTCTCCCAATTACATTCAAATGCTCTATGTCCTTCTCCACCACACTTACAACAAGTTCCCCTGAATACTCTCTTCTCCTTATCATCCTTTCTATAACCTTCATTCCGGTAACCACCATATCCTCCTCTTTTGTGAGAGTTTCCATCACCTCTATGATATGAATTATCATTCTTACTAACCTCCTTATCCTTATTCTGATCTACAAAAGATCCTCTTCCTCATCCAACAAAAGTTCTTCCTATCTGTCTCTGCTCATGTCTTTTATTCAACTTCTCTTCTACCTTTAGGGCACATTGATATGCCTCTTCCACACTCTGCAAATTAATCAAACTAATCTCATCCTGTATAGATGACCTCAAACCATTCACATATCTAGCTACTTGCTTAATCTCATCCTCTGAATGTACAAATCTAATATTCAACTTATGGAACTCCTCAATATACTCTATCACACCTGAATCTTTCTGCTTCAAATTTTGCAACTTCTTGAACAAAATAATCTGATAATCTGTAGGCATAAAATTTGTCTTCAACTTATTCACCATCTAATCCCATGACTTTATCTTCTCTTTTCCTCTTCTTTACCTATATGTCTGCAAATGTTCCCACCAAAGGGATGCCTGTCCTCTCAACTTTGTACAAGAATATTTCACCTTCTTATCTTCAGTGGTACCTTCAAATTCAAAATAATTTTCCATCTTTGTAATCCAATCAAGAAATTCTTTTGAATCCAACTTACCATTATAATCCAGTGGATTGAAATGTGGTTTTGTATTGTCTTTGGTTAGGGATATTATGAACCTCTCTTCTCCCTGATCTAGGCCAGGTTTCTCTTCTCTTCCTCTTTCTTCCTGTACTTCTACCTCTTCATCACTCACATAATCAACTGGTCGACCTCTTCTCTAGGCCGTTTCAACTGCATCCGATCTGACAACAATTCTTCTCAACATCTCCATTAAAGTAGGGTTTGCATTTCCATGCGCTCCATTTCCTCTTCCATTTCTTCTTCCCGCCATCTTCACACAAGTCCTCTACAACTGCAAGTCGAATCCTCAATTCTCCACCCTACAACAAATCTTCAATAGGACTTCACAAACTCTGACGATCTCGCTCTGATACTAATTTGATGTAGCCACGGTAGGAGGGTCCTCAAGGAGAATAATCTGGATCATGTAGCAAGAGTAACACAATGAAAGAAACACAAAATATGGAGGAAGATGCAGATGAAAATATTATCATTAACATAATTCTTAGTTACATTTGGCCGACATCATCTAGGCTTACAGATTCAGCTCCTAGGCCTGATGTAACATGTTCAATAGTACAACATTCTAATATGCTCCAATATGCAAGTTGAACTCTTACAATTCGAATCAATCTTAATCTCCTCAATAAAATACTATTCCACCCTCCTATTCTAATGATTGATTACAAGCTTTATACTATATCCGCATTGGCCAAAGATCATCACATTATCCAAGGAAAGAAAAAGTAACGTGCACATGAATAGGTCAGCCTCAAATTTTAATTACTCTATCAATAAGTGCATCAAATGAAGTGTGGACCTATAAGGAAGGTTTGGCACACTCCATGAAACACTTAGAATCACACCGTCAAGATCCGCAAGTCACGGGGATGATCCACAAACGATCAAATTAACTGATAGGCTTGAAAACTATTCCGGTGCCGATTCAAGAAACTGTCATGAAATTTTGAAAGTGATAACTTGCCGAAAAAATATCCAATCATGCCCAAATCTTGGAAAAAGGAAAATGAACATTCCCATGATGTACAAAAAGATCTGTAGGGCCTAGTGAGCAAAGATGATAAATCCACCAACATGAATTGAGCAAGAACAAAACTGAAAGGAAAATATTTTTGATTGATGCAAGATTTCCAAGAACCAAGGATGCTCCTACATCATGTGGGTAGCTTTGTCCGCATCACGCTCAAATCAATCTTGATCTATGACCACCGTGTAGCCTCCCTCCATACTACATCATTAACAACAAGATCCAGAGGGATCAGGGAGCCACATGTCACATCCATATGAGATCTTGATTATGTTCATCAATTTTGTAGTGAGAGATACACACACACAAAAATATATATATATATTTTTAGATCTTTTGTATAGACACATATTTAGTAGCCACTCATTTTTGATAGTAGTGGCCCAATAAATGTACATGACATTTGATACACACATACATATATATATATATATATATATATACATACTAGTTTTGACATTGGCATTGAGTACTTTGATGAGTATGCTTTTTCATTTTGATATATGTTGATGCTATGGATGTATGCCTACATTAGATGCTAACATGATTTAATAGACATAGATAGATGTATGTTAATTAAATATAATGATGATCTAACTTCCTTAAAATATATAATGTGATACATGGATACATAGCATAGTAAGACACATGTAAGTATATCGTTCACACACACATGATCATATAATAACACAAAAAAATTTCATAGTGTGTTAATGAATAATGTCAATATACGTAGTGCTACTACCCCTTTGAAGAGAGAACACCACTCATATGACACATTGGAAACTACACATAGTATTGACAAAGACGCATCACATTAGAAGGCTTTTTTAGATGTGTTCCATCCATTGACGATAACCTATAAGCACCCAGAGCATACACAAAGAAAACAATGTAAGGGCCTAACCAATTAGGACTAAATTTCCCTCTTTGATCAAGTGACACATTTACATTTCTCTAATTTTTGAAAAGAACCAAGTTTCCTAGCTTAAAGGTCCTAGGAAGCATATTATGATTATATTGTCTTGATAATGATCATTGATAAGATTTAAGATGATCAAGGGCCTATAATCGGTGCTCATCAAGCATCTCTAGCTGATGTAAATGACTAGCTCAGTAAGTTTCATCATCAATTAACCCTTTAAGGGAAACCCACAAAGATCAAATTTCTAGCTCCGAAGGCATGATAGCTTCGGCACCATACACGAGGTTATAATGTGTTGTTCCCCATACGAACACTCGTGCGATAAGCCCATAAAGCATAAGTTAATTGAATATGTCAATCCTTACCATGTTTATTAACTATTTTATGAAGAATTTGCTCAAGAGTCTTGTTAGATGCTTTTGCTTGGCCATTAGATTGTGGATAGTATGGCGTATAAAATCTATGTTGGATGTGAAATTTCTATAAGAATTACTTTACTTCCTTGTTCTTGAATGGCGTACCATTGTCAAAAACAAGTGTAGTAGGCAATCTGATACAAGAAATAATGTTCATTATAAAACTATAGATGGCTTCAACGTTCATGGATCGAAGTGAAATAGCCTCGAACCATTTCATGAAGTAATTTGTGGTAGTAATGATAAAGGTGTGTCCCTTAGAAGAAGGAGGTGATATTTTTCCCATAATATCCAACCCCCATTTTGTGAATGGCCAAGGAGAGGTTTGATTTTGTAACACTTGCATAGGGGCGTGAATGAGACGGCTGTGTTGTTGACATTGAAGGAACTTTTTAACAAAGTCGAAGGAATCCTATTCCATTGTTTGCCAATAGTACCCCATGTGTATCAGTTTTCTTACCAGGGATTTACCTCCAAAGTGTCCACCCCCAGAGCCTGAATGGGATTCTTTAAGGGTGAGGGGTATTTCTACTTTAGTGAGGCATCACAAAAGCAAAACGTTATAAGATTTTTGATAGAGAACATCGGATAAAATAAAATAATGTATCGAAATATTCCATATACGAGTGCGATCATTCTTTGTCGCATCATCGAGAAAGTTTCCAGTCTTTAGGTGGTTATAGATACTACAAAACCATTCTACCGAGTCTACGATAGAACAAACAAAGGCCTTAGATTCAGGTTGATTGGAAATTGACGGGGTTCATAGGAGCTAAACCACGAAGTGGTATTCTTTCATATCCTCCTCTGAAGGTACCAAGGAAGTAGCACTTGCCATGGATTGAACATGTCTATTCTCCCTTCTAGGGATAATATCTATCATGAAAGAAAAGAAATGATTAAGGACAAAGCCAGGTCTCGATACCGAGACAACTTATATTGTTTAGCTTGATAGGTCCCCATAATTTGATTTACGATAAGCTCAGAATCACCTAGTATGCATAGATTTTTTATCTTAAGTGCGATCACAACACACAAGCCAACAATAAGAGCTTCATACTCAGTAATGTTATTGGTGCAAGGAAAATCCAATCAAAAGGATAGAGGGAATGGTTTACCTTCAGGGGATATCAAGACCACACCCACTCCAAAACTAGCCTAACACCTCAATCCATTGAAATACATTTTCCTTTCAAGGTCATAATTAATCGCAAAAATATTCTCATCACGGAATAAATCCAACCGTGTGAAGGAATGAGATGAGGCAGTGTTTGCCAATTGACCAGCAACCACTTGACCCTTTACTGACTTCTAAGTAATGAACTTTATATCAAACTCTGAAAGTAACATAACCCACTTTGCTAATCTCCCAGCAAGGTCAATACTAGAGAATAAGTTCTTTAAAAGGTCAATCTTTACAATGCATGTGTTTTAGTGTGGAGAAGATAATGTATGAACTTTTGTGTTGCAAAGACAAGAGAAAGACATTTTGTCTCCATGGAGGAATAACATGTTTCGTAGTCAACTAGGACATGACTAATGTAGTATACTGCTCTTTCTTTCCCGACATCATCATACTAAGCCAACAAAGCTGTTAGGGAATATGGTGACACTGCAAGGTAAAGCAAAAATGGTCTATCTTGCATAGCCAACATCAATACAGGAGGATTGGACAAATAGGCTTTGATTCACTCAAAATATTTCTGGTACTCTTCATCCCATATGAAGCAAACATCTTTCTTCAATAAACAAGTGAAAGGAAGGGTATGATCAACCAAATGAGATATAAATCTATGAATCACCTAAATCTTCCCTTGCAAGCTTTGTAACTTGGTAATGTTCATGGGTGGAGGCATGTTAATAATAGTATCAATTTTGTTTGTATTGAATTTGATTCCATGGTGAGAAACTATAAATCCCAAAAGCTTTCTAGAATCCACACTGAAGACACATTTATGGGGATTGAGTCTCATCTTATAGAGTTGAATCTTTTCAAAGATAAAACAAAGGTTCTTCACATGGTCTTGACGGGTTATCCATTTTGCCAAGATGTCATCAACATAATCTTCTAACATCTTATGGATAAAGTCATGAAATATCAGGGTCATCGCCCATTGGTAAGTTGCTTCAAAATTATTTAACCCAAAGGGAATGACCACATAACATAAGGTACCCCAAGGGGTAGTGAAATTTGTTTTGTAATGATCTTCTAGGTTAATACAGATCTGATTGTAACCTGAGAAACCATCCATAAAAGATAAAAATGCATGGCCTAGAGTCAAATCCACAATAATATCTATATTAGGTAACATAAAATAATCTATAAGAGAAGCCTTATTAAGATCAAAAAAGTTAATGCATATGAGAATATGACCATCAAGCTTACTAACAACAACACTATTCAAAATCCAAGGGGAGTAGTTGATCAGACAGATAAATCCTACTTTTAATAGATTTTCTATCTTAGTCTTAACCATCAACACCACCTTGGGATTGATCTTTTGGATTTTTTGCTTAACTGGCTTGGAATCAAGACATAGGATGATATTGTGAACCACTATGGACTCATCAATATGGGGCATATCCTCATCCATCCAAGTGAAGATATCAGGATGAGAATGTAGGAGATCGGAGTGTTCACCTGCATCTTTCGAAGAGAGACACTTTCCAATCTTAATTACTTTTTTAGAGGACTTAGAATCCATAGAGATTTTAGTAGTATCCCCTTTAAGGAGAGAACTACAATCCTTAGGATGTGATATCAGAACGTCATTACCAACATTATATTGAGATTCCTCCTCGTCAATACTCAAGACAAATTATCTGAAGTACGCTTGTTTATGCAAGCAATATAGGTACCATCTCTTGTGATGAAAAGGAGGAAACATAGAGTAGGCACCTATAAATTCCTCAAGTGCTTCATCCAAGGAGAAGACATCCAAATGTATTTTCTTGGCCTGTTTCCTGTCCTCTATCAATTTGAGATTGACCAAACTCAGTGGTTTGACTAAAATCATATTAACACTCCAACAAGGTTTCTACTTATATTGTTCAATAGAGTATCCTAAACTTAGATAATGATTTTGTGGCTTAAATTGGATAGGGACTTGGATTCCTTTCTCGATACACCCTAAGCTTTTCTGCCCATAGCCATTCTGAGAGGTGAGTTCATACCCAAATCCATAACGAGTTTGCAACACCTTGGGAGGTGGCGGTTCTATGTAGAGTGTTCATTCCACCAACGAATGTCAAATGTCTCTATGAGAGCACTCCCACCTTCTTTGCTAGGTTCAAAAACATTAACCTCCTTTGTAGGAGTGGAATTATTCTCCTCATTAGAGGAAGGAGTGACCTCTTGGATAGGATCACACTTCTCTTCCTTAATGGGAACATCACCTATTTTTACATCAGGAGTGCCCAAAAACTCTATACAAGGACTTGCCTCATATTCTTCAATGAAGAATTTAGAGAATTCCAAGGATCCCCAATCATCATCAAGGAAAACATTTGGTTTAGAAGGAGGAGAAGGGGGGGAAGACTTATGATCTTTTTCCTTAGGTGGTTCATCTTTAACACTACTTGATCTGGGGACAACTTCTACAAAGGGTATTGACGAAGAACACGCCATAGCATTAGTAGTTAAGGACAAAATACAATTCTTAAGGGTGGATATGATTGAAGCACGAATGACAACCAATAGCTCACAAAGATGAACAACTTCTAGATCAGGTTTAACTGTGACCACCTGATTATTCACAATGAAATTTAAGGAACGATGTAGAGTAGAAGTTAGGGCACCCATAGCATGAATCCAAGGTCTCCCCAAGAGAATATTATAAGGTAAGGGGCCAGACATCACATAAAACAATGCAGGTAAGGTAATGGGACCTAGCTGCAAAGCTAGTATTATAGTGCCTAGAGCTTGGAAGCTACATTATCAAACCCATGAATATACAAGGAGGAAGCTGCTAGAGAAGATGAATCCACCTTAATCTTAGGTAATAGGTTGATACCTCAAACATTGAGCTCCAAATTGGTGTCAACGAGAGTATGCCTAATACTAATTTTATTAACATTAATTATAATCATCAAGGGATCTACTTGCTTCTACACATCGAGAGGCAGGAGTTCTTGTGGATGGAATGTGATATTCAGTGAATTCACTCGAATATGAGCCAACATCACATTAACATTCGTAGGCCTAGTGGAGGCAGGAAAGAGAATCTTCTGCAAGGCTTCCTGAAGTATCTCTTGATAAAATAGAGCAGTTTGAAGAAAATACCAAAGTGAGATTTTGGTTAAAGTAACATGAAGTTGCTTGACAAGATTGTAATCACTTGGTGCTTTGATCGTAGGTTTAGGTGTTGAAGGAAGGCTTAGTTGAGAAGGCGGTAAAGAAGTAGGAACTTGAGTGGGTTGAGACGTAGGGATAGAGGGTTGTTGATCCAAGTTTTGTTTGTTTCTCCTTGTATTATATGTGTGCCCAAAAAAATTATAGGAAGTGAAGTCTGTAGCTTTGATGAACCTCGAGTATAAGTCCAATGAATCACTATGACATGAAATCCAATAGATAGAATGATCCTCCCTAGAAAATGAGTCGGTTGGGGTCATGTAAATGACATGTTTCTTAGGGCTCGGAGGAGCCACAAAGACCACAACTACATTCACTAACTCTCCCGCTCATAGAGAGGAAGTTTTATTAGGAGAATTATAGATAGGGTAGGGTGCTTCTAAGAAGTAATATAGAGCATCATCTAGCATATAAAATATTCCTTAGAGAAGGTGTTATCATAAACATGGAAAAATTGTAGAAATAGATCCAAAATCTTCAAGTTGAGTTCACCAAAATGTGAGATGAGAGGGATTCACTACACACAAGTCTCTTTTTTCTCAAGAGATCACCAGGGAATCAACTGCCCTTATCCACCTCAGCATGAAGGAATTGCGAGGGAGATAGATATATGTTAACTTTTATTGAAACTATTTCAAATACCGAGAGAGTGAAACTTCTAGATTTTTTCCTCAACCAGAGGAACTCTCAGCCAAAAGACATCAGCACAAATTCAGGATGCCAGCATGGTGCGCTGTAGTCCAAACAATGTGCTAGCATCCTAAGCAAGAAAAAGTTTAGGAGCTCAAGTGCACATAATAGGATTTCACTTACTAACTCAGGTCTAAGATATGTCAAATGAAATAACCAAACATAAAGAAAAAACTTAGAATAAAGCACAAGAGGAACTTGGAGAAAACTTACCTTCAACCGGATGTTTGGATTTTCACTCCAAGCCCCACTTTGCAACCTACACATAGAAGAACTAGGGGAAAAGGTTGGGGCTGTATAGGGGTATGCCTCAATCAGACCCCCATTTTGGTGTTCCCACCTACACAGACAACTAAGTTGGAAAGGAGTGTAAACGAAGCAAACAAAGCATGTGGTGAAAGCAAAACCCACTTTTAGAGTAGAACCCACACCACAAAGTAGTGAATGAACAATTAGGAGAAAAGATTAAGAGAGAGAGAGAGTGTTACCCATGGGCCTAGACCCTCTCTGAAGTGCACAAACACACCGTTGAATGCTTGCTTGAGAGCTATGGTTGTTGGAAGGACCTTAGTCTAAAATGTCTTCACTTGTGAGAGTGCTGCTATCAAGATTGAAGAGAACTCGAGAGTGAAGAAGTGTATAAAGAGCTTGAATGAATGGCTTGGAACCCCCAAACGAGAGAAAAAGAGGGATTTTTTGTTGCATGCAAGGGAGGAAAAGAGCCATTACATCCAAATTTTGACTGCAAGGACACATGTTGAGAGGGTCAAGGTTTGAGATTCCCCATTTCAAACTAAGAAAACTACTAGGATGCTAGCGCGACGTGCAGATGTCTACTCTCCGCACAGGCATCCAAGGCCTAGATTTTCAGGAAACATGTCATTAGGCTTCTATTGCTCTACCACTAGCCCACATGGAGTCAAAATTGCAAAATTCCAACTCATGGGATTTTTGTCATTAGCATTGTAAGGTGTCATAAATGTTAGGTAAAAGTACAAAAATGTGGAATTGCTCCTAGGTGAAATTCTATGACATTACACTAACCTATAGTAAAACATGCATAACTTTTAAACTACTAATCATATTCCCAAGTTGTTGTAGGCATTGGAAAGCTGGTTCTAATGTGCATGATGTGAATCAAATCATTTATTCAAATGAGAGATTATAAATTAGGTATAATGAGTTAAAGGGAATGCTTGAATTTGACCTTATTTTTTGATTTTTTTTTAAATTTTCATAAGAATTTTTAATGTTGTGCTTAGTTTTCTAATTCAAATTATTTAAGTTTTTAAATAATAATTTTGTGTAGCACTTTGTCATAAACCAGAAATTAAAAAAAGCCTCTAACGAAATTAGTTTTGAAAGGTGTTGATAAAGATACTTCTAAAACCACTAATTTGTTTGGTGCAAGTTCAGTGGTCAAAGAATTCATTTTCAAACTTGTGTATCTTTGATTTTTTAGTTAGATAATATTTGATTTTGGGGTTAAAAATAATAATAATTTTTTGTGTTTTTTGTGCTTTCACTTGTGTTATCTTGAGCTATTATGTGTGTATCCTCTCCCTTCATGCACTTGTGTGATATTGGGTGTACAAGAAACACACATTAGCCTCCTTTTTATTTTTACTAAGAGGCCTACTTGGGGATTTCATCACCACAAGGTTCGAAGTGAACTATATTTCTCGACGGGGTATATAAAGGGGGGAGAGAAAAAGCTATACCCCAAGAAGTGGCTAGCATTACTTGAAGCCGAGCCACGAGACCCTCGGTCCATCTAGATTTTCTTTGGTGATGAGAGTGGGAGTAGGCCTTGTTGAATGCACAAGACAACTACGAGGGGGAGAATTATTTGTACATTAAAACATTAAAACCCTCATTAAAATTTAAATTTGCGTTAGTCCTTAAACTTATGCAAGGGAATCATCCTTGGTTGACCAATTTTGGTTTGAATATTTGAAACTTTACTTTTCTCTTAAATTTTGGTTGTGCTTTGAATAATATGTGGCTAAGGTAGTTTTGAGTTTGGTTGCACATCGAAGTCTTGGGTTGGATAAAAATATTGGCATGGGGCTAAGTTTTTGGGTGTGGGAGTGTGCCAAAAGGAGAACACAAATGGTTATTGAGAACAAGAACCGATCCCAGATAGTTTTCTTTTGCGGGTTGCTAGAGGTCGATGAACCTTTGGGAAAGAGAAAAGCATTATGAGTGAATAGAGAGTATCGACTAGAGAAAAACATGGAAAAATTCTATGATTGTTGCATGACCTATTGTTGTGCAGTTTTTGCACACACGCCCCACTTGGAGTAGGGACCCTATTTTCTGGTGTCTTTTAACCTTTGGTTTCATTGGATTTATCATTTTAAGGTTTTAACATGTTGGTCTTGCTAGCCTTGACCTTGCCTTGAGGCTTGAATTGATTGAAATTGAGTTTTTAGCAAACTCCGGGTTTTCACCTGGATCCAGGATTTTCTAGCTCCGGCGGATTTTCCCGAGCCCTGGTTCCTTGTCCGTTCCTGGCTGGATTCTCTGTATCCAGGTTTCTGCCTGACTTGGGAATTTTCGGGTATTGGCGGATTTTCCCGGTCTGCTCTAAAATCCCGATCTTCCTCATTTCCCCGGTTTCTGCATTTCCGCGAAATCCGTGTTTCCGCGCATCTTGGGATTTTTCGGAATTCCGTTTTGAGCTCGGGTTTCCGAACTTGTCAGAGATGTCATGTCGCGCATTAATGGTCGAGGTACCTTTGCTCAAGCGAGTTTAAGGATGAATTTAGGGCATTTCAAGCATCATTCTGAGTTCATCTATTCACTTGCTTTTGCTCTGGCGATTAAGAATTCCCATTTGAGCTTTGAGGATCGATCTTGGCTCATGTGCGTGAGGATTGCTTGAGTGCCAGTGTTTGGGTTTTCATTGCTTGGACATGTTTGCTGCGTGGTCAACTTTTCGGACTTGAATTTCTTTCGCATCGATCCATGGTATGTTATCATTGCCCTTCCGTTTATTTTGCTTGATGATTGAGTGTTTCTGTGCTGAATGATGATAATTTTGGGTCGGCCCTTGCTTGATCTTGATCCCATATTTATAGAATTTGGATTTGACCCGTTTTGTTGTGGAACCCTATTTCACATGCCCTATGAGCTCTATTTATCCATGAGACGGCGTGTGCATCCATTGGATGGGGTCCTCGGTTAGATTGCTTGCTTTTTAGTGCGAAAGTTGCTATTGTGCGAAGTTGGGGTTTTCCTCAGTGTTTGGCCCGGAATGAAGGTTTCATTTTGCTTGAGCGATTTTTATCCCTGTATCACGTTGACTTCCCCATCTTGTGATGATTCAAGTGCTTTAGGTAAATCTTTAGCTGATACTTTAAACCTTAAAGCTTGCACTTATATTAATGGCGGAGGTCAGGTTATTCAGATTAGGCCATCATTATTTTGATATAGGGATTCATCCTTTGAGAGTTTTGAGGGTCAAAAATCCTTTACGTCCTGAGTTTTGTTGATTGCTGTCAGTTTCGAAACCATTAGAACTTAGGAAGGGAAGATCCCGTGGTCGTTTGAATTTTGGGTCGCGTTTCGCCATTTTTCGGGTTTCCGAGGTCGTCGCGGAATTCCGCTGCTTCCGGATTTTCCCGGTTTGGGCTTATTCCGCGGACTGGGGTTATTTTTGGAACATTCTAAGCTGTCCACGAAAATCCGTTCCATCCGGATTTTTCTGGATTTCCTGTCTGGTGGTGTCCTTTTTAATGTTTCGATGATAGGATTAATGGAACAATTGTTTAATGCTTATTTCTTGTTGCCAATGAGTGAATTCCATGATTATCTTTTGATTTTTCATTTGCACTAATGATTTATCTGACTAATAATGCTTTGGCAGTAGGAATCCGTCTGGGTCAGATTTCTCCAAAATTTTGCTCCGACGGTATTTTCCCGGTTTGCATGATTTTCCCGGACTATCTGATTTCTCCGAATCTCAAAGGATTAGCAGTTGGCAATGGACTTTGATTGATTTATATGATTTGTGCTAACCTTTTGGATTGGAAAAGGCATAACAATTGAATACTAATGGTGATTTTTGGATGTGCAGGCCGAACCAAGCAAATCTGCTGCTGGAAAGTCTAAGGGTGGTGCAAGGGCATCATCCATTTCTGAGACTGAAAGATTGAGACTGGACATGAAGAACTAGCTCCCTGAAAGCAAAGTGTCTTCTATGTGGGTTGACGTATCTGACACTAATGTTGGTGCCTGGCGATATGAGGAGTTCAAGCAGAGAACGGCTGAGAAGGATCAGTCATCCCTGAGGCAAGGAATGATGAACTTCGGATTGGTGCATGTGGCAGGTTTCCCTCCGGTGGTCCAGTGTTACGAGTTAATCTTGGAATGTTCTAGACAATATGATTTTGATACACAGCGGGTGGTTAGCACCGAGGGAAGGGTCTTGGCCAACTTTAGTCTGGCCTCTATTGCACAAGCTTTCAGCATGCCAAATCTTCCTTCAGTGTGTGCCTTGAATATTGACACTGCCAGGACCTATTATGAGAATGAGCTGGTCAAGGCTCAACAAATGATTAATTCATGGCTAAAGAAGCCAAAATCCCATCATTCGAAGTTTCCCAAGCAGCTGCACAGGGTTAAGTTTAGGTCAGATGTATATGATGCCATCACACTTCTGAGCAGAGTGGCCGGATTGAAAAGTGCAGGTGTATTAGAGAGTTGGATGGTCCATGTGATCACCAAAATTGGGCAAGGGACTAACTATCATTGGGCAGGACTCATTAGTGCTAAGATCGATAGACAATTGAGGAATGTCCTGGAGGCAAAGAAATTCACTATGTCCTCATATGTAGTGTATGTGTTGGCCATCTCCTACCCATACAAAGGTCTGAATCCGAGGGGAACAATTGGATAGAATATAATCTATGAGGTTTATCTGGAGTTGCATATGGGGCACAAAGATTACAGAAGGGCCAATGATGCATTCATAATGCATATTACCCGGACACTCCAGAATGCTGAGAACATGAGGTTATCCGATGGAGCCAAAGGGCTAATAAAGAACTATGGAGCCTGGTTCATCCAATTCCCCACCTTCACCTACCTCAGAGTTGATGGATGCCTGGTTGCCCCTTACAGGTTACCCCGGTATCCTACTGACCACATTGTGCTATTGGAGGTTGTGAGGCAGATCTACGAATTTGATGCCGTTGTGAAAAGGGAAAAGCACAAGACAGGCTTTGGTGGAGACTTCCCTCTCAGGATTGGTGTGGCAGAAATGTGCCCCTCTATTCAATCAGCTCACACCGCAGGAGAAGAACTGGCCGCATATGATTTCTCCTTCCATTCTAAAAGGATGAATTTTGATATAACAGGAGAAGCGCAAAAGAAAGCCACTAGGGAGTATAGGCATAAAGATGACTTAGAAGATTATTGGGTCAATATCAAAGATGACCTTGAGGCGAGAAAGAAAAGATACTCTAGGCTTCCTATGGAGGCAATTAGGCAATACAACGTCAAGTTAATCCCGGATCAATTGGATGATGACAAAAATATGGTGCAGGACCACGCCTATGAGGCAATGAAAGACAGGCCGGCTGAAGATATAAACTGGAACGAGGATGAGGTTATGGAACTGGAGGACCTAATGGCTCTTGTGGTGAAGTTGACTCTTTCTTGGGTGAAACATAAAATTTGGGAATTGGAGAATGCAAAGATAGCTTGTACCTTCGAATTGATGGGGAATCTCAACCCCATGTCTACTTCTGGGGAATCCGGGGAAGATGACCCCAAAGGGAAAACAGTGAAGACCTCACCGTTCAAGATCAAGGTCAGGGGTCCCAAGGGAGTTGAACCTGAAACAAAGAGGAAACCAAAAGGGAAGCGAAGGTGGAAGACCTTGACAATTAGCAAGTCCTCTGATGAGGAGGAGATGGAGAAAGCAGAAGAGGAGGATGCTCCTCCACCACCTAAGAAGACAAAAGCCACAAGGACTGCGAAGAAGAGAGATCAGGCTGCTTCGAGTGATGAGCCTCCAATTGTCGATGTGGAGAGTTCCAGAGGAGAGAAAACAAAAGTTTATATGAGGAAATCAAGAACTCCCTCTCCCAAGGATGCTGTACAACAGAAGAAATCTTCCCCAAAGCTACCAGTTGAGGAGCCATCCAAGTCTGTTTCTCCTCCACCGAGCATACCTGAACCGGGAAATCCTGGTGAACATGAAACTAGCGGGGAAGCATAACCATTTAAGGGGGGGACACTTTTCAGTGAAGCTGTAGAATTTGAAGTTGAGACAGAGGAAAGACATACTTCTCCATTGGTGTAGTATGAAGACTCCCCAGAAAGTGGCAGTGGCCTCGGATCACCTGAACCAGAGGAAAATATCCCTGCTAGGACTCCATCACTGGTGCTTCCAGAGTTAGGATTTGAAGAGGCCAACCAAGGTAGGAAGCTTCTGGAGAAAGAAGATGATAAAGCAACTGCAGAAGAAGAAAAGGTGACAGAAGAGTCGGAAGATGCCAGGACAGAAGAAATCTGGACTAACCCTGTAGCCCCGGACTAGCTGGAGAGGGAACTTGCAAGGAAGAAGCAAGTGATTGTTGAAGATACTCCCTTGGACTGGGATAAGATGTTGTCAAAAATCAGGAAAGGAAAGAAAAAGAAAGTTGCCAAGGTGATCTCAAAGGTGGAAAGGGATGAAACGCACAACATGGTAGTCCACATTGCCACTCCTGCCGCAGATAAAATGAGAGAGGATATTACAAGCCAAGATTATGATGTGCAAACGATTAACCTTGGGCCTGCATCCGTGGAGCAGGATATTGAGGAGTTTGAGGGGTCCAGTGCGGTGATTGTTGATAGATTGAACAGGGAGACTCAGACTAAACATGAACTGAAGAGGGAAAATGAAAGGTTAAGGAAGTGTTTGGAGGAGGTCATGAAACCTTTGTAGTCTCTCCACCCTTCTTCTTCTGCCACTCCTGGTTTTCTGGCTAAGGAAACAATCTCCAGGATCAAAAAGATGAAGGCCTCAGCTCAAGATACCATAGATTGGCTGGTGGATGTCCAAACAAAAGGGGATGATACTATTAAGTAGATTTTATCTATAGGAAAGGATGTAGTTCGGGTGAAGGAGCTGTTAGAGCATATCCTGTCTCAGGATAAGGATGACATAGATCTTCTGCTACAGAAGTTGAAGGTTATCCTGGGGCATGGCAAGGAGCAATTGGCTAAGGATGGAATCCTTCCTTCCTCCAGGTTGGATGAGCCGTGGGAATGGTTTGAGGCACTGCAGATCAGGCAGAAGGCTCTGAAGAAGATACATAAATGAAGGAAGTCAATTGACAGTGAGCTTACTGCGGTCTATGATGGATGCATTGTTTTCTTTGAGGTAATGATAGGGAGGAAGAAGATAGCTCCCAAGTATCTAAGCTTGGAACAATTGAAGGAGTGGTGGCATGAAATTTATGCCCCGGATTTTGATGGAGTTGTCACCGGCCACCTACTTGATGATGCAGCTACCTACATGGCAGTGATGGATAGATATATGGCCAGTAGGGAAGATTGGAACAGGACTGTTGAGCGGTCCAAGGAAGAAATAGACTCAATTAAATGCCGAATCAAGGTATTGCCATTGCCACCAGTTGCTGAGTTGGATGGAGTATTCTTGAAGGTCCAAGGGTCATCAGTTCAGAAGAAAGATAAAGGGAGTAGCAGTTAATGCTCATTTCAAGATTTGTGCTTCCCTATTATCATAGGGCATGCATTGGACCAGACTTCCTTGGGGACTGTGTCAAAGCCGACCTGGATGATTGCATTTTATGTGTGCCTTAGTTCATTTTTCCTTGGCCGACCTGTTTTGGTGGTTCTTATTATTTTGTAAATGTTTGGCTGGGCCGACATACCTTGGGATTTTCTATTAATAGGCATTTTTGCCTCATTGTAAAGGGTTAGACATTAGCAAGAAGACATTAGAAACTAAAGAGCAAGAGTGAGAGTATTTTGATTGTCTTGAAGCAAATATTGTATCAGAACATTCGAGTTGTTGGAGCATTTTGGTGATTAGTACAATTGAAGACATTGTGGTTTTCCTGGTGCAATCTCTTGTGTTATTCCATCTTGCATGGTTCCTATGTTCTATCTTTCAAATTGCTTGAAGATTTAGGGTTTAGTATTCATAAATAAATTAGTTTCAGTTGGATAAATAATGTTTATGATTTCGTATTTGGAATGTTTGTAGCTATCTCTGGTCTATACTCCCAGTAACTATCTGATTGTAGTAGGCTGGTGAAGTCAACCTGGACCGTATATTCAATGTGCTTAAGTTTGATTGTAGATGCATGTCTATGATTTGAAAATCTGTATTCCTCAGAAGATTGCACCATTCTTGTAAGATTGCATTGTGGATTGAACAGGAGCTGGTTATTTGAGATAGGTCCATTCCAAATATATGTTATTTGCATTGCTTGTCCTAGCAGTAGTTTAGATCTTATCACTTACTTGCATCCCTTTCTTTTGCTGTTTCTTTATTATTCAGTTAGATTTAGGATTTAAGATCATCATATTGTCAGATCTGATAAGTTGAAAGATACAGTTTGCTTGTAGTAAGGTCCCTTTGTGATTACCAGCATTTTCACATAATTATCTAAGCTATTTATGCATTGTTATGACCTAACACCCGAGAGACCTTGGGGTAATTTACAGTAATTTATTGTTGAGAATAACCTTTCAAGAGAGATAGAATATTGCATTCTGTCTGAGTTGTTGCTGTGCAGAAAACACCATCAATAGATTGGCGCTAGAAGGAGGGCCTGAATGAGCACACTGGATCATTTCTTGAACGCCATCTCTTTAGAGAGATACAGGAGAAATACCAGATCTACCACAGGAGAGGAAGATTTAGAGTAGCTACAGTTCCCCACTAGGTCAAGGAGGACCTGAGAAAGGGGAGAATCATCATCACCCATCCCCTCACCAACATCATCCATATCTTCACATCCTGAGGTTGAGTCTATACCCATTCCTGAGGCTGTTCCTGTTCAACAACCTCAGCCTATCAATAATCAACCACCACCGCCACCCCCACTCTTACCAATGGCTTTCCTTGCTAATAATCCATCGCCATTGTTCTTCTAGGCTTACAATGTAATGCCCAAAAACCCTGAGCATTTCTGCTCTAAATTCCATGCGAATGATCCAAACAGAATAGCAGAAGAACACATAAGGATTTTCCAAATTTGCCTCAAATACAGGGGGATAGTTCATGAGGATGTTGCTTGTAGGTTGTTTCCTTATTCACTAGGAGAGGAGGCCTTTTACTGATACAACCATCTCCCTGCTGGTTCAATTCTTAATTGGAATGATCTTGAAAAGACCTTTTTATAGAAATTTAGAATTCCCATCAGTGCCAATGAGTTATACTTGCAGTTCATCAAAGTCAAGAGAGAGGTTAATGAACCAATAGCCAGTTTTAATAATAGGTTCCATCGTGCATTCACTAGATTGCAAGACCCATATGTTTTAGATGATGGTACTGCCCTAGGAGTCTATTGTGAAGCTCTGGATAGCCTAACAACAACCTTTTTGAAATGGAGACCCAACCCTCCAGGTACCCTGACTGATGCTTACACAGAGGCTATCAAGCTCAGTACAGATTTGAGACAACACTTGACTGGGCCATTACCCTCTCTGGGACCAGTTGCACATCCCAGCCAGATTCAGGCAGTAAATCAGGCTCTCACCAATCATACCCCAATCATGAATCCAGTTCCTCAATTACCTATGGTACCACACCCTGGTCACCCCATGAGCTAGATCTCTCCTGTGGAAAACTTTCCTCAATAGCAGGTTAATCAACCCATGTACCAGTCACAGTCAAATAGTTTCCCTACTTATATGTAGAATTCTGAGGTGTTGCACCAGTCTCTGGGGTCTGCGACAATGCCTGTCCCTCCTCAAAGTAACCCAAATCAACCTCCTTATCGAGATCCAAATAGGGAGAGAATTGATGAAATGGCTGAACAAATAAAGAAGCTAAATTTAGAGGTGACTTACTTAAGGAATCAGAACAGTCAACTGCAAGCTACCCAGAAGGGAATGCAATCTAATCAGAACAGAGATTTTTCACAAGGACAAAATTTTGACAGGGGACAGCGTAATGACAGAGGGTTCTACAATGACAGGGGGTATAATCAGGATAGAGGTTACAATAATGATAGAGGTTTCAATAATGATAGGAGGCAAAACTTTGATAGAGGCCAAGGTAGTGGATCGGGATTTGATAAAAGGCCATCACAAGGATAGAACAGAACTTGGAATATAGGGCCCAATAATGGAGGAGTTCCCACCCCATTGGATCAGCCTGTTAATAAGATTGTCAATCAATCTGCAAACTAGCCAGTCAGTCAAGACAAACCTCCTAATGGTGTGTATTTAGCTGAAGCAGCCCTATCAGGATGGTGCAGGCTCCATAAGACAAGCCAGCATTCAAAATTGGAATGTCCAGAGTTTCAAACTGCTGCTTCTATTTTTCAGTATGAGGTAGAGAACAATGTGAATGGACAGGAGATTGTTCCTTCTAACTCCTATGATTCTCCTGTGCTGGTATTAAATCATGCTCATTTTCCAGCCAGCAAGGAAAATGTACTAGAAGAACCTGATTCCCAAGAAGTCGAAACAAATCAAATTTGTAATGGAGATGAAGTTGCCCGGCTATTCAATGAAGAAATGAATGATAATGGCCCCCTCGATTAGGAGGAAGCTTATGTTGAAGAAGTGCAAATGTTTCAAAGGAAAGGCTTGAGAGATATGCCTCATAGACATCCACACCCTGGAGGACCTTTCACCACTTCCATTCCTCCTAACAACTTAAGTACCCCTCCAGATCCTAATGCTAATAACAATCCGTCCTATCCACATGTCTCCAAGCAGTACCTTTCAAAGGACAGACAGGCTCAAACTGAACCACAAAAGGAAAAGGTTGTACAAGTAAGCAGGGATAAGGCAAAAGAACCTTCTAAGGAGGTCTCCACTGATATGAGTGAGGAGCAGATGACTTCATATGTTGCAGAGGAATTCAAGAAACTAAAGGTAAACCTTTCTGCATTTGAGTTGTTAAGGTTCCCTGCAATTAGGAAGGCTGTCTTAGGTACCTATGATGCAAATTCAAAGTTATTGGATAAGTCTTCTGGTGAGCATATCGGCCAAACTTCCAGTTCCCAGCCCGTGAGGACACAGAATCAAGCTCACAATCGGACTGACTTGCCTCCGGGAGATAAAGGAAAATAAAAAGACAAGACTCAGGTGGCTCAAGTAGACACTCAACCTACCTTGTTCCAGGGGAAAATAGAAACCCCACCATTCCTGATCTCTGTTCGTATATTCGGTAAGAATTTGCATAACTGCTTGTTAGATTCAGGTGCTTCCACCAACTTGATGCCATTCAGAGTTTGTAGAGCCCTAGGAATTACACTTGCTGAATCCTAGAAGGTGACTCAATTGGACAGAACTAAAGTGAGTGTGGTAGGAGAACTTAACATGATCCAGATGCAGATAGCCTCTGATCCAAGGATTCAACAGGTTATCAATATCCAGGTAGCCGATATTCCTGATGCATATGGTTTGATTCTAGGAAGAGAGTTCACTAAGGCTTTGAATGGATATGTGTCCACTGATCACTCTCACATATGGCTTCCATAGAAAGGAGTGCCTAATCAGATCAGAATTGAGAGAGAGTCTAGAATGAAGTACATGATAACAGAATATCAAAAGACTTCAACGGAAGTTCTCATATCAGAAGTCAGAATGGGAAACTACCTACTATCGGCTCAATATGAAGAATCAGATGCAGAAGAGGTGTTGATGTTGCATACGATGCCAGCTGATGTTGGGACAGGGTCGAGTCATGTTGAAGTTCTGACAGAATTAGTCAAAGAAGAAGAAGAACTGGAAGACAGTCAAATCAGCTTATTGGACAGTTTCCAGGAATTCATCAGGCAGTGCATGGAGAACCAGACTCACTTAGGAAAGAGGATGAGCTTTAGGGAGTTACTCTTACCAAATTGGTGTAGAGTCCACATGCCTCTCACTCAGAGTTGGAGTGTTGTTTGTGCCAAACAATAGTAAAACAAGTACAAAAATGCATGAATCCAACTCAGACAGTTGAAGTAGTTGAGGCAGATGAGCGGAATCTTCAAGAAGAGTGCGAAAGCCAGAAACCTGTGGTGATTGAGAAGGCCTCTAACACTGATCAACCAAAAGACAGAATGAAGAAAAATACCACTGCAGAATACTAGACTCTTAAGTTTGATGGATCTAAGTCCAAGCATGGAGCTGGGGCTGGGTTTGAACTGATTAGTCCAAAATGTAAGAATTTCTTTGCAGCTCATAGGCTCCAATTTCATTACACCAATAATGTAGCAGAGTATGAAGCTTTAATTCATGGGCTCCTTATGGCACTCAAGAAAAAGGTCAAGATTCTACAAGTTTTTGGAGATTCAGAATTAGTAGTCAAATAAGTGAGAAAGCAGTATTCATGTCACGATAGGAGAATGACCAACTATAGGCATAGAGTGTGGGACCTCATTGAGGGATTTGATGCTTTTAATATCCAACTAATCCCACAGAAAAAGAATCAAACTGCCGATTCTCTGGCTCAAGCAGCCAGTACTCTCTAGCCTCTGTCTCTGTCAGGATTGAAGAAGTTTACTGTTGAATTAACTCCTGTGCCATCAGTCCCAGACAATGTGACTAATTTTCAGGTGTTTGAAGATGATAAAGACATTCTTGATTTTATCACAAACACAGATATTTTTGCTTCACAGATCATTGATGAAACAGAACCTCAGGAAGCAGAATTGGATCTAGAGGGCGTGCTGAATCTGAAGTCCAATACTATTCCAAGGGGAATGGTGCAGTTAGAATGAATTTTCGATATGGATAAGATTAGGGGTCAGGAACAAGAGTCAAAGAAGGAGTCCATCAGTGGACAGTGTGACACTCACAATGTGGGAACTGAGGACAATATTAAGAATATTTTCGTTGGCAAGGTATGCACTCCACAAGAAAGACAGGGTATAATCAGAGCCCTACACGGCTTTCCAGATATAGTAGCCTGGGGTTATGAAGACTTGAAGACTTATGACACATCCATCATAACTCATACTATACCCCTAAAGCCAGGTGCTAAGCCTTTTAGACAGAGACATAGACCCATTAATGCACTGTTGGAACCCCTCATACAGAAGGAAGTTCAGAAACTGCTGTCTGCTAGAATCATATTTTCCATCAGACATTCAACGTGGGTGGCCAATCTAGTTCCAGTAAGAAAGAAGAATGGTGAAATTAGGCTTTGTGTTGACTTCCAAAATCTGAACAGATCATCAGAAAAAGATAATTATCCAGTTCCCTCTTTGGATGAAGTGCTTCAAGTGGTCAATGGTTCTCAGATGATGTCCTTCCTGGATGGTTATTTAGGATACAATCAAGTGATGGTCCAGTATGAGGACAGACACAAGACAACTTTCAAAACTAAGTGGGGTACCTTTGCCTACAGGAGGATGCCATTTGGACTCATTAATGCTGGAGCTACATTCCAAAGGGCTATGGACATCACGTTTAGGGATATTATAGGGAAATGCATCATCATTTACATGGATGACCTGACTATTTTCTCCAAGAACAGAGGGGATCATATCTCAGATCTGTACAAAGTGTTTCAAAAATGCAGAGAATTCGGCATATCCTTGAACCCTAAGAAGTGTATCTTCGAAGTTACAGAAGGAAAGCTGTTGGGGCATGTGATATCAGAGAAAGGAATTGCTATAGATCCAGAGAGAGTGGAAGCCATCCTGGAAATTCAACCGCCTGCCAGCAAAAAAGAGATGAAGTGCTTCTTTGGTAAGATTAATTTTGTCAGAAAATTCATCACAGGATTTGCTGAAATTGTGAAGCCATTAAATGCTATGTTGAAACAAGATGCCAAGGTCGAATGGACTACAGAAGCAAAGGAGGTCTTTGTAGAGATTAAGAGAGCCATTGCTAACACTCTAGTGTTGGTAAGTAATAACTACAACAAGCCCTTTTATATCTATTCGTTTGCTTTAGACCACTCATGTGCTGGAATGCTGACGCAAAAATCTGATGAGGGGAATGAGCATCCCATTGCTTTTATGAGTGCACCATTAAAGGATGCTGAGTTGAAATACCCAAGTGTGGAGAAGCAAGCATATGCCCTTGTTCGAGCAGTAAAGAAATTCAGGCATTATATCCTCAGAAATAAGGTGTTTGCGATTGTTCCTGATTCCGCAGTTAAGTTACTGTTGATGCAGAATGAACTAGGTGAGCGCAGAGCTAAGTGGGTGACCATGCTTCAAGAGTATAAAATTGAGATCTAGCCATGAAATTGGTAAGGGGGCAGGGACTCACCTAGACCATGGCAGAGATAGGTCCTGAATTTTCTGTCCAGAACTATAACATTGAAAAGGTTTCCCCAGATGGCTGGTATGACGATATAGTGTATTATCTACTGAATCAACGACCTCCAGCTCATCTTAATGCAGTTCAGAGGCGAGCCTTAAGGTTGAAAAGTGACGGTTTCATGCTGAAAGGAGCTGTCCTGTACAAGAAAAATTACGAAGGCATTTATTTAAGGTGTCTTGGGAAACAAGAGGCTGAGAGAGTGATGAACGAGTTCCATGAGAAGTACGGTACTAGTCATGGTTCAGCTATTGATACTACAAATCAGATTTTGAGGGTAGGGTATTACTGGCCTACGTTGTTCAAGGATGTTCATCAACATGTACAGACCTGTCATACTTGCCAGATTGCAGCAACAAGAGAAAGGTGTGCAACACTCCCGCTCCAACCGGTCACTGAGGTAAGACCTTTTGCTCAATGGGGTATGGATTTCATAGGCCCCATCAATCCCCCATCTTCTGTAGGCCACAGGTACATCCTCACCATCACTGATTACTTTACGAGATGGACTGAAGCTTTTTCTTGTAGGCAGTGTACATCAGAGGTAGTAATTGATTTTTTAGAATCTGCCCTTCTCAATCAGTTTGGATGTCCTGTTGCTGTTGTGTGTGATAATGGTCCTGCCTTTGCATCTTTGAAATTCTCAAACTGGGCCTTTGATCATGGCATTGTTGTGAAGTTTGCATCTAATTATTATCCCTAGGAAAATGGCTTAGCAGAATCCTCTAATAAAAACCTATTGACTGTCATCCAAAAGCTGTTAGAGAGGAACCCAAAAGACTGGCACACCTAGCTTTGGTTTGCTCTTTGGGCAGATCGTACCAGAGTTAAGTCCTCCATTGGTACATCTCCTTATCATTTAGTGTACGGTCTGGAACCAATCTTCCCTATCCAACTTAAGATCCCAACCCTACAGTTTATAAATCAGTTTTATGATGAAGGGGATAGAAAGGAGGCTAGGTTAATAGAATTATTGCACCTTGAGGAAAAACGAGACAATGCCCTTGAAAAATTTTCCAAACATCAGGGGGTAGTTAAGAGATGGTTTAATAGGAGAGCTAAAGTCAAAGCCTTCAGGATTTCTGACCTTGTCCTGTATTGGGATAAACCTCATGATCAGAAAGGGAACCATGAAAAATTTGATAAATTGTGGCTGGGCCCGTATTAGATTGTCGAAATACTGGGAGATAATGCCTTTCGTCTGAGGACTCTCATGGGAGAAGACATACCACTGCCTGTCAATGGGCAGTATCTAAAATATTATTTCCAGTCTTGAGCTGTTTTCAGCTCTATGCTTTGTAAATAGTTAGTTTAGGTTGCTTTGTTCATTTGTTTTGCTTGCTTTGGTTAGAGTAGGTTTCCCTTTTGCTTTGCTGGTCTTGTTTGGTTAGAGTAGGTTTGCTTTGGTTTGTTTGTTTTGGTTTGCGTTGCTCTTGCTGTTGGTCCTTTCTCTTTTGGGGATTGTGGGTGCATCTATATGGTAATGGTGGCAAAGCAGGTCTAATGTTCTTGGTATTTCCCTTACAAACTTTGATCATTTTTCCAGAATACCATGGTATGAATTCTTTAACCTATGTCAATCCTCCTTATGATGAAGCAAAGGTTTTCTAGTCAGTCTGAACAGGAATATATTGGGGTCTTATACCTTTAATCCTTAATATACATGAAGTTGTGAAGGGTCCTTATAAGGTCTGGATAGGTGAAAAATCCTTTTCTGCTCTAGTGCCACTGTGGTTCTCAGCCCTTAGTGTGGACTTCACTGTTCACAGGTTGAATGAAGTGAGTAAAAAAAAAAAAATATCAGCAAAATAACAAAGAGAGAAAAATATATATTGAAAATCATGAGGTTTGAATTCAACTTATCAGGGGGATCTAAATATCTCTACCAGGGCTATAGATGCCTGATTGACAGTAGAGTAAGAATCTTTATGTAGCCTGTTCATACCAAGTCTGGTTCTTCTTGCAACTGAGGGTAGGTAATACATGCATGTGCACACACTTAAACCCTGGTATAGGAATGTTTGAATGGCTGAGAGTTTCTTTATTTTGACTTAGGGTGGTGGTTGGGTACCTGAGTTGACACCATGAGTTCTGGGTTTCTTGATTCCAGTTTGTCATCGAAATGCTCAGGAGTATTTCCCCAGCAGAGTCGCCATTTGTTGTGCAGTTTTTGCACACACGCCCCACTTAGCGTAGGGACCCTCTCTTTTTCGTGTCTTTAACCTTTGGTTTTATTGGACTTATCATTTTAGGGTCTAGATATGTCGGTCTTGCTGGCTTTGACCTTGCCTTGGGGTTTGAATTGATTGAAGTTGAGTTTTTATCCAAGTCCAAGTTTTCAACTGGATCCAGGATTTTCCAGCTCTAGCGGATTTTTCTGGACCCTGGTTCCTTGTCCGTTTCTAGCAGGATTCTCCGATTCCGGGTTTCTGCCTGACTTTGGGATTTTTCGGCCTTGGCGGATTTTCCCGGTCTGCTCTAAAATCCTGATCTTCCTCATTTCCCCGGTTCCTGTACTTCCGCGGAATCTGTGTTTCCATGCATCTTGAGATTTTTTGAAATTCCATTTTGGGCTCGGGTTCCCGGACTTGTCAGAAGTGTCTTATCGCACATTAATGGTCGACGTACCTTTGTTCAGATGGGTATAAGGGTGGATTTAGGGCATTTTCAGCGACATTCTAACTTCATTGCTCCCTTGTTGATTGCTCTGGGGATTAAGTTTTCCATTTGAGCTTTGAGAATCGATCTTGATTCATCTGCGTGAGGATTGCTTAAGCGCCGGTGTCAGTGGTTTTCATTGCTTGGACGTGTTTGCTACGTGGTCAACCTTTCGAGCGTGAATTTCTTCCACATCAATCCATGGTATGTTATCATTGCCCTTCTATTTGCTTGCGTGGTGATTGAGGGTTTCTGCATTGGATATTGTTAGTTTCAAGTCGGCCCTTGATTGATTTTGATTTCATATTTATAGAGTCGAGGTTTGACCCGTCTTTGTTATAGAACCCTGTTTCACGTGCCCTATGAGCTCTATTTATCCATGAGATGGCATGTGCATCCATTAGATGGGGTCCTGGGTTATATTTCTTGCTTTTAGTGTGAAATTTGCTATTGTGCGAAGTTAGGGTTTTCCTTGGTGCTCGGCCCAGAACGATGGTTTCATTTTGCTTGAGCGATTTTGTCCCTGTATCGCGTTGACTTCCCCATTTTTTGAGGATTCGAGTGCTTTAGGTAAATCTTTAGCTGATACTTTAAACCTTAAAGCTTGCTCTAGTTTTAATGGCGGAGGTGGGGTTATTCAGATTAGGATATCATTATTTTGATATAGGGATTCATCCTTTGAGAGCTTTGAGAGTCGGAAGTCCTTTGCGTCCTAATTCTTGTTGATTATTGTCAGTTTCGAAACCATTAGAACTCAGGAAGGGAAGATCTTGTGGTCGTTTGAATTTTGGGTCGCGTTTCATTGTTTTTCGGGTTTTCGAGGTCTTCGCGAAATTTTGTTGCTTTCGAATTTTCACGGTTTGGCTTATTCCGCGGACTGGGGTTAATACCGGAACATTCTAAGCTGTCCGCGAAAATCCGTTCCATCTGGATTTTTTTGGATATCATGTCTGGCTATGTCCTTTTTAATGTTTCGATGATAGGATAAATGGAACGATTGTTTAAGGCTTATTTCTTGTTGCCAATGAGTGAATTCCATGATTATCTTTTGATTCTTCATCTACACTAATGATTTATTTGACTAATGATGATTTGGCCGCAGGAATCCGTCTGGGTCAGATTTCTCCAAAATTCTGCCCCGACGGTATTTTCCCAGTTTGCATGATTTTTCTAGACTATCTGATTTCCCCGGATATCAGAGGATTAGCAGTTGGCAATGGACTTTGATTGATTTATATAATTTGTGCTAACTCTTTGGATTGGAATATGAACAACAATTGAATACTAATGATGATTTTTGGGTGTGCAGGTCGAATCAAACAAAGCTGCTGCTGGAAAGTCTAAAGGTGGCGCAGAGGCCTCATCCATTTATGAGATAGAACGACTAAGGTTGGACATGAAGAACCAGCTCCCCAAAAGTAAAGTGTCTTCTGTGTGGGCTGAAGTATCTGACACTAATGTTGGTGCCTGGCGATATGAGGATTTCAAGCAAAGAACGGCAGAAAAGGACTTGTCAGCCCTAAGGCAAGGGATGATGAACTCCAGATTGGTGCATGTGGCAGGATTCCCTCCGGCAGTTCAGTGTTATGAGTTAATATTGGAGTGCACTAGACAATATGATTTTGATACACAGTGGGTGGTTAGCACCGAGGGAAGTGTCTTGGCCAACTTCAGTCTGGCCTCTATTGCACAAGCTTTCAGCATGTCGGATCTTCCTTCAATGTGTGCCTTGAATATTGACACTGCCAGGACCTATTATGAGAATGAGCCAGTCAAGGCTCAACAGATAATCAACTCATGGCTAGAGAAGCCAAAATAGCATCATTCGAAGTTGCCCAAGCAGCTACACAAGGTTAAGTTCAGGTCAGATGTATATGATGCCATCACACTTCTGAGCAGGGTGGCCGGATTGAAAAGTGCAGGTGTATTAGAGAATTGGATGGTCCATGTGATCACCAAAATTGGGCAAGGGACCAATTATCACTGGGCAGGACACATCAGTGCTGAGATTGATAGACAATTGAGGAATGTCCTGGAGGCAAAGAAATTCACTATGTCCTCATACATAATGTATGTGTTGGCCATCTCCTACCCATACAAGGGCCTGAATCCGAGGGGAACAATTGGATAGGATATGATTTATGAGGTTTATCCGGAGTTGCATTTGGGGCATAAGGACTACAGAAGGGCAAATGATGCATTTACAATGCATATCACCCGGACGCTGCAGAATGTTGAGCATATGAGGTTATCCGATGGAGCCAAAGGGCTAATAAAGAATTACGGAGCCTGGTTCATCCAGTTCCCCACTTTCACCTACCTCAGGGTTGATGGATGCCCGGTTGCTCCTTACAGGTTGCCTCGGTATCCAACAGACCACATTGTGCTACTGGAAGTTGTAAGACAAATTTGTGAATTTGATGCTGTGGTGAAGAGGGAGAAGCACAAGACAGGCTTTGCAGGAGACTTCCCTCTCGGGATTGGTGTGGCAGAGATGTGTCCCTCTATTCAATCAGCTTACACTGTAGGGGAAGAGCTGGCAGCATATGGTTTATCCTTCCATTCTAAAAGGATGAATTTTGATATAACAGGAGAAGCTCAGAAAAAGGCCACTAGGGAGTATAGGCACAAAGATGACTTGGAGGATTATTGGGTCAATATCAAATATGACCTAGAGGCGAGAAAGAAAAGATACTCCAGGCTCCCTGTGGAGGCAATTAGGCAGTATAATGTTAAGTTGATTCCTGATCAACTAGATGATAACGGAAAACTGGTTTAGGACCATGCCTACGAAGCCATAAAGGATAGGCCAATCGGAGATATCGATTGGAATGAGAATGAAGTTATAGAGCTGGAGGATTTGATGGCTCCTGTCATGAAGTTCACATCATCTTGGATAAAACATAAAATTTGGGAATTGGAAAGTGCCAAGATAGCTTGCACCTTTGAATTGATGGGGAATCTCAATCCCATGTCAACTTCTGAGGAATCCGGGGAAGATGACCCCAAAGGTAAAATAGTGAAGACCTCACCGTTCAAGATCAAGGTCAGGGGTCCCAAGGGAGCTGAACCTGAAACAAAAAGGAAACTGAAAGGGAAGCGAAGGTGGAAGACCTTGACAATCAACAAGTCCTCTAATGAGGAAGAGATAGAAAAGGCAGAAGAGGACGATGCTCCTCCACCACCTAAGAAGGCAAGAGCCACAAGGACTGCCAAGAGGAAAGATCAGGCTGCTTCGAGTGATGAGCCTCCAATTGTCGATGTGGAGAGTTCCGGAGGGGAGAAAACAAAAGTTTACCCAAGGAAATCAAGAACTCCCTCTCCCAAGGATGCTGCGCAACGGAAGGACTCTTCCCCAAAGCTACCGGATGAAGAACCGTCCAAGTCTGTTTCTCCTCCACCGAGCATGCCTGAGCTAAAAAATCCTGGTGAACATGAAACTAGCAGGGAGGCAGAACCGTTTAAGGAGGGGACACTTTTCAGTGAAGCTGCAAAACTTGAAGTTGAGGTAGAGAAAAGACATACTTCTCCGTTGGTGCAGTATGAGAATTCCCCGGAAAGTGACAGAGGCCGCGGATCACCTGAGCCAGAGGAAAATATCCCTGCTAGGACTCCATCACTGGTGCTTCCAGAGTTAGGATCTGAAGAGGCTGACCAAGGTAAGCAGCTTTCGGAGAAAGGAGATGATAAAGTAATTGCAGAAGAAGAAAAGGTGACAGAAGAGCTAGAAGATGCCAGGGTAGAAGAAATCCGGACTGACCCTGTAGCCCCAGACTGGCTGGAGAAGGAACTTGCAAGGAAGAAGCAAGTGATTGTTGAAGATATTCCCTTGGACTGGGATGAGATGTTGTCAAAAATCGGCAAAGGAAAGAAAAAGAAAGCTGCCAAGGTGATCTCAAGGGTGGAAAGGGATGAAACCCATAACAGGGTTATCCACATTGCTACTCCAGCCCCGGACAAAATGAGAGAAGA
The DNA here is from genome assembly GCA_007258455.2 of Sequoia sempervirens. Taxonomy (NCBI): domain Eukaryota; kingdom Viridiplantae; phylum Streptophyta; class Pinopsida; order Cupressales; family Cupressaceae; genus Sequoia; species Sequoia sempervirens. The sequence continues at coordinate 1,058,436,192 of VDFB02271358.1, forward strand.
TGTTACAAGTCAGGATTATAATGTTCAGACTATCAACCTCGGACCAGCCTCCATGGAGCATGATATTGAGCAATTTGAAGGGTTCAGTGTAGTAATTGTTGACAGGTTGAAGAAGGAAACCCAAACCAAACATGAACTGAAGAAGGAAAATGAAAGATTGAAGAAATGTTTGGAGGCAGTGATGAAACCATTGCAGTCCCTTCACCCTTCTTCTTCTGCCACCCCTGGCTTTCTGCCTAAGGAAACAATCTTTGGGATCAAAAAGATGAAGGCCTTAGCTCAGGCTGCCATAGATTGGATGATGGGTGTCCAAGAAAAAGGAGATGATACTATTAAGGGGATCTTGTCAGTTGGAAAGGATGCGGTTCGGGCCAAGGAGCTGTTGGAATATATTCTGTCCCAGGACAAGAATGACATGGATCTCCTACTGCAGAAGTCAAGGGTTATCCTGGGGCATGGCAAAGAGCAATTGGCTAAGGATGGAATCCTCCCTTCCTCCAGGTTGGATGAACTGTGGGAATGGTTCGAGGCACTGCAGATTAAGCAGAAGGCCATGAAGAAAATTTTGAAAAGAAAGAAGCAAATTGACAATGAGCTTACTATAGTTTATGATGAATGCATTGCCTTCTTTGAGGTAATGACAGGGAGGAATAAGATATCTCCCAAGTATCTGAGCTTGGAACAATTGAAGGAGTGGTTGCATGAAATTTATGCCCTGGATTCTGATGGAGCTGTCACCGGCCACCTACTTGATGATGCAGCCACCTACATGGCAGTGATGGACAGATATATGGCCAGTAGGGAAGATTGGAACAAAGTTGTTGATCAATCCAAGGAGAAAATTAATTCAATTAAATGTCGGCTCAAGGTCTTGCCATTGCCACCGGTTGCTGAGTTGGATGGAATATTCTTGAAGGTCCAAGGGTCATTAGTTCAGAAGATAGATAAAGGGAGTAGCAGTTAATGCTCATTTTGAGATTTGTGCTTCCCTATTATCATAGGGCATGCATTGGACCGGACTTCCTTGGGGCCTATTTCAAAGCTGAGCTAGATGATGGCATTTAATGTGTGCCTTAGTTCATTTTTCCTTGGCCGACCTGTTTTGGCAGTTTTTATTATTTTGTAAAATGTTTGGCTGGGCCGACATGTCTTGAGGGGAATTTGCTATAAATGGGCATTCTTGCCTCATTGTAAAGGGTTAGACATTAGCAAGAAGAGATTAGAAATTAAAGAGCAAGAGTTAGAGTATTTTGATTTCCTTGAAGTAAATATTGTATCAGAACAGTTGAATTGTTGCAGCATTTTGGTGATTAATACAATTGAAGACATTATAGATTTCCTGGTGAAATCTTTTGTGTTATTTCATTTTGCATGGTTCCTTTGTTCTATCTTTCGAATTGCTTGAAGATTTAGGGTTTAGTATTCAGAAATAAATTAGTTTCAGTTAGATAAATGATGTTTATGATTTCATATTTGGAATGTTTGTAGCTATCTCTGGTTTATACTCCCAGTAACTATCTGATTGTAGTAGGCTGGTGAAGTCAACCTGAACCGTATATTCAATGTGATTAAGTTCAATTGTAGATGCATGCCTATGATTTAAAAATCTGTATTCCTCAGAAGATTGCACCGTTCTTGTAAGATTGCATTGTGGATTGAACAAGAGCTGGTATTTGAGATAGGTCCATTCCAGATATATGTCATTGGCATTGATAGTCCTAACAGTAGTTTAGATTTTATCACTTCCTTGCATCCCTATCTTTTGTTGTTTCTTTATTTTTCGGTTAGATTTAGGATTGAAGATCATCATATTGTCAGATCTGATAAGTTGAAAGATACAGTTTGCTTGTAGTAAGGTCCCTTTGTGATTACCAGCATTTTCACATAATTATCTGAGTTGTTTTATGCATTGTTATGACCTAACACCCGAGAGACCTTGGGGTGATTTTTAGTGATTTATTATTGAAAATAACCTTTCAAGAGAGAGAATATTACATTTTGTCTGAGTTGTTGCTGTGCAAAAAACACCATCAATAGATTGGCGCTAGAAGGAGGGCTTGAATGAGCACACTGGATCGTTTCTTGAAGGCCATCTCTCTAGAGAGATACAGGAGAAATACCAGATCTACCACAGGAGAGGAAGATTTAGAGGATCTGTAGTTCTCCACTAGGTCAAGAAGGACCCGAGAAAGGGGAGAATCATCATCACCCATCCCTTCACCAGCATCATCCACATCTTCACATCCTGAAGTTGAGGCTATACCCATTCTTGAGGCCGTTCCTGTTCAACAACCTCAGCCAGTTAATAATCAACCACCACCGCCACCCCCACTCTTACCAATGGCTTTCCTTGCCAACAATCCATCCCCGTTGTCTTTCAATGCTTACAATGCAATGCCCAAAAACCCTAAGTATTTCTGTTCGAAATTCCATGTTAATGACCCAAATAGGACTGCGGAAGAACACATAAGAATTTTCCAAACCTGCCTCAAAGACAGAGGGATTGTCCATGAAGATGTTGCCTGTAGGTTGTTTCCTTATTCACTAGGAGAAGAAGCCTTTTACTGGTACAACCATCTCCCTGCTGGTTCGATTCTTAATTGGAATAACCTTGAAAAGACATTTTTATAGAAATTTTGAATACCCATCAGTGCAAATAAGTTATACTTGCAGTTTATCAAAGTTAAGAGAGAGGTTAATGAACCCATATCCAATTTCAATAATAGATTCCATCGTGCATTTACCAGACTTCAAGACCCATATGTTTTAGATGATGATACAGCCCTCGGAGTCTATTATGAAGCTCTAGATAGCCTAACAGCAACCTTTTTGAAATTGAGACCTAACCCTCCAGGTACCCTGACTGATGATTATACGGAAGCTATCAAGCTCAGTACAGATCTAAGACAACACCTGACTGGGCCATTGCCTTCTCTGGGACCAGTTGCACACCCCAACCAGATTCAGGCAGTAAATCACGCTCTCACCAATCATACCCCAATCATGAATCTAGTTCCTCAATTACCCATGGTACCACACCCTGGTCATCCCATGAACCAGATCTCTCCTGTGGCAAACTTCCCTGAACAACAGGTTAATCAACCTATGTACCAGTCCCAACCGAATAGCTTCCCTTCTTACCTACAGAATTCTGAGGTGTTGCAACAGTCTTTGGGATCTGCCACAATGCCTGTCCCTCCTCAAAGTAACCCAAGTCAACCTCCTTATCGAGATCCAAATAGGGAGAGGATTGATGAAATGGCTGAGCAAATAAAGAAGCTAAATCTAGAGGTGACTTACTTGAGAAATCAGAACAGCCAACTGCAAGTTGCCCAGAAGGGAATGCAATCTAATCAGAACAGGGAGTTTTCACAATGACAAAATTTTGACAGGGGATAGTGTAATGACAAAGGATTCTATAATGACAGGGGGTATAATCAGGATAGGGGGTATAATCAGGATAGGGGTTTCAATAATGATAGGAGGCAAAACTTTGATAGAGGCCAAGGAGGTGGATCAAGATTTGATAAAAGACCATCACCAGGACATAATAGAACTTGGAATATAGGGCCCAATAATGGAGGATTTCCCACCCCATTGGATCAGCCTGCTAATCAGATTGTCAATCAATCTGTGAACCAGCCAGTCAGTCAAGACAAACCCCCTACTGGTGTGTATCTGGCAGAAGCAGCCCTATCAGGATGGTGGAGGCTCCATAAGACAAGTCAGCATTTAGAATTGGAATGTCCAGAGTTCCAAACTGCTGCTTCCATTTTTCAGTATGAGGTAGAGAATAATGTGAATGGATAGGAGATTGTTCCTTCCAACTCATATGATTCTCCTGTGCTGGTATTAAATCATGCTCCTTTTCCAGCCAGCAAAAAAAATGTACCAGAAGAACCTGATTCCCAGGAAGATGAAACAGATCAGATTTGTAATGGAGAGGAAGTAGCTTAGTTGTTTAATGAAGAAACAATGAATGAAAATGGACCCCTCGATCAAGAGGAAGCTTATGTTGAAGAGGTACAGATGTTTCAGAGGCAAGGCTTGAAGGATATGCCTCATAGACGTCCACAGCCTGGAGGACCTTTCACCACTTCCATTCCTCCCAACAACTTTAGTACCCCTCCAGATCCTAATGCTAGCAACAATCCATCCTATCCACATGTCTCCAGGCAGTACCTTTCGAAGGACAGACAGGTCCAAACTGAGCCATAGAAGGAAAAGGTTGTTCAAGTAAGCAAAAATAAGGCAGAAGAACCATCTAAGGAGGTCTCCACTGATATGAGTGAGGAGCAGATGGCTTCATATGTTGCAGAGGAATTCAAGAAACTAAAGGTAAACCTTTCTGCATTTGAGTTGTTAAGGTTTCCTGCAATTAGGAAGGTTGTCTTAGGTACCTATGATGCAAATTCAAAGTCATTGGATAAGTCTTCTGGTGAGCATGTCAGCCAAACTTCCGGTTCTCAGCCTGTGAACACACAAAATCATACTAAAAATAGGACTAACCCGCCTCCTGGAGATAAAGGAAAAGAAATGGATAGAACTCAAGTGGTCCAAGTGGATACTCAACCCACTTTGTTTCAAGGAAAGACAGAAACCCCACCGTTTCTGATCTCTATGCGAATATTTGGTAAGAATCTCCATAATTGTTTATTAGATTCTCGTGCTTCCACCAATGTGATGCCTTTTGGAGTTTGTAGAGCCCTAGGGATTACACCTGCTAATTCCCAGAAGAAGGTGACTCAGTTAGATAGAACTGAAGTAAATGTGGTGGGAGAGTTAAACATGATTCACATGCAGATAGCTTCAGATCTAAGGATCCAACAGGTTATCAACATCCAGGTAGCTGATATTCCTGATGCATATGGTTTGATCCTGCGAAGATATTTCACTAAGGCTTTGAATGGATATGTGTCCACTGATCACTCTCACATGTGGCTTCCCTGGAAAGGAGTGCCCAATCATATTAGGATTGAGAGAGAGCCTAGAATGAAGTACATGATAACAGAATACCAAAAGACTTCAGCAGAGGTCCTTATATCAGAAGCTGGAATGGGAAACTACCTGCTATCGGCTCAATATGAAGAATCAAATGCAGAAGAGGTGTTGATGTTGCATACGATGCCAGCTGATGTTGGGACAGGGTCCAGTCATGTTGAAGTTCTGACAGAATTAGTCAAAGAAGAAGAAGAACTGGAAGACAGTCAGATCAGCTTATTGGACAGTTTCCAGGAGTTCATCAGGCAGTGTATGGAGAACCAGACTCACCTAGGAAAGAGGACAAGCTTTAGGGAGTTACTCTTACCAAATTGGTGTAGAGTCCACAATGCTTCTCACTCAGAGTGGGAGTGTTGTTTGTGTCAGACAGCAGTAAAACAAGTATAGAAATGCATGAATCTAACTCAGGAAGTTGAAGCAGATGAGCAGAATCTTCAAGAAGAGTGCGAAAGCCAGAAACCTATGATGATTGAGAAAGCCTCTAACACTGATCAACCAAAAGATAGAATGAAGAAAAATACCAGTGCAGAATACTGTACTCTTAAGTTTGATGGATCTAAGTCCAAGCATGGAGCTGGGCTGGGTTTGAACTGATTAGTCCAAAAGGTAAGAATTTCTTTGCAACTCATAGGCTCCAATTTCATTGCACCAATAATGTAGCAGAGTATGAAGCTTTAATTCACGGGTTTCTTATGGCACTCAAGAAAAAGGTCAAGGTTCTGCAAGTTTTTGGTGATTCAGAATTAGTAGTCAAACAAGTAAGAAAGCAGTATTCATGTCACGATAGGAGAATGACCTATTATAGGCATAGAGTGTGGGATCTCATTGAGGGATTTGGCACTTTTAATATCCAATTGATCCCACGGAGGAGGAATCAAACTGCTGATTCTCTGGCTCAAGCAGCTAGCACTCTACAGCCTCTATCTCTGTTAGGATTAAAGAAGTCTACTGTTGAATTGACTCATGTGCCATCAGTCTCAGACAATGTGACCAACTTTCAGGTGTTTGAGGATAATAAACATATCCTTGACTTTATCACAAATACAGATGTTTTTGCTTCATAGATTATTGATGAAACAGAACCTCGGGAAGTAGAATTGGATCTAGAAGGTGTATTGAACCTGAAGTCTAACACTATTCCAAGGGGAATGGTACAGCTAGAGAGAATTTTTGATATGGACAAAATCAGAGATCAGAAACAAGAATCAAAGAAAGAATCAATTAGTGGACAGTGTGATACTCACAATGTGGGAACTGAGGACAATATTAAGAATATTTTCATTGGCAAGGTATGCACTCCTGAAGAAAGAGAAGGGATAATCAAAGCCCTGCACAATTTTCCAGATATAGTAGCATAGGGTTATGAAGACCTGAAGACTTATGATACATCCATCATAACTCATACTATACCCCTAAAGCTAGGTGCTAAGCCTTTTAGACAGAGACAGAGACCTATCAATGCATTACTGGAACCACTAATACAGAAGGAAGTTCAGAAATTACTGTCTGCTAGAATCATATTTCCTGTCAGGCATTCAACGTGGGTGGCCAATCTGGTTCCAGTAAGAAAGAAGAATGGTGAAATTAGGCTTTGTGTTGACTTCTAAAATCTGAACAGATCATCAGAAAAAGATAATTATCTAGTTCCCTCTTTGGATGAAGTGCTTTAGGTGGTCAACGGTTCTCAGATGATGTCCTTTCTGGATGGGTATTCAGGGTATAATCAAGTGATGGTCTAGTATGAGGATAGACACAAGACTGCTTTTACGACTAAGTGGGGAACCTTCGCCTACAGGAGGATGCCATTTGGGCTTATTAATGCAGGAGCCACGTTCCAATGAGCTATGGATATTGCCTTCAAAGACATCATAGGGAAATGCATCATCATTTACATGGATGACCTGACTGTTTTCTCCAAGAACAAAGGGGATCATATCTCAGATCTGTACAAAGTGTTTCAGAAGTGCAGAGAATTCGACATATCCTTGAACCCTAAGAAGTGTATCTTCAGAGTTACAGAAGGCAAGCTGTTAGGGCATGTGATATCAGAGAAAGGAATTGCCATAGATCTGGAGAGAGTGGAAGCCATCCTAAGAATTCAACCGCCTGCCAGCAAAAAAGAGATGAAGTCCTTTGGTAAGATTAACTTTGTCAGAAAATTCATCACTGGATTTGCTGAAATTGTGAAGCCATTAAATGCTATGTTAAAACAAGATGCCAAGGTCGAATGGACTACAGAAGCAAAGGAGGCCTTTGAAGAGATTAAGAGAGCCATTGTTGACGCTCCAGTATTGGTGAGCCCAGATTATAGCAAGCCCTTTTATATCTATTCATTTGCTTCAGACCACTCCTGTGCTGGAATGCTGACGCAAAAATCTGATGAGGGGAATGAGCATCCCATTGCTTTTATGAGTACACCATTAAAGGATGTTGAGTTGAAATACCCAAGTGTGGAGAAGCAAGCATATGCCCTTGTTTGAGCAGTAAAGAAATTCAGGCATTATATCCTCAGAAATAAGGTGTTTGCGATTGTTCCTGATTCTGCTGTTAAGTTACTCCTGATGCAGAATGAATTAGGGGAACGCGGAGCTAAATAGGTGACCATGCTTCAAGAGTATGACATTGAGATCCAGCCTATGAAGCTGGTAAGAGGACAAGGACTCACCCAAACCATGGCAAAGATAGGCCCTGAATTGTCTGTTCAGACCTATAACGTTGAAGAGGTTTCCTCAGGTGGCTAGTATGATGATATAGTCTATTATTTACTGAATCAACGACTTCCAGCTCACCTTAATGCAGTACAGAGGCGAGCTTTAAGGTTGAAAAGTGACGGTTTCATATTGAAAGGAGCTGTCCTGTACAAGAAAAATTATGAAGGTATTTATCTGAGGTGTCTTGGGAAGCATGAAGCTGAAAGGGTAATGAATGAATTTCATGAGAAATATGGTACTGGTCATGGTTCTGCAATTGCTACTGCAAATCAGATTTTGAGGGTAGGGTATTACATGCCTACACTGTTCAAGGATGTTCATCATCATGTACGGACCTGTCACACTTGTCAGACTGCAGCAACAAGGGAAAGGTGTGCAGCACTTCCACTCCAGTCTGTCATTGAGGTAAAACCTTTTGCTCAATGGGGTATGGATTTCATAGGCCCCATCAACCCACCATCCTCTGTAGGCCACAGGTACATTCTTACCATTACTAATTACTTTACGAGATGGACTGAAGCTTTTGCTTGTAGGAAGTGTACATCAGAGGTAGTAATTGATTTTTTAGAATCTGCCATTCCCAATCGATTTGGATGTCCTATTGTTGTTGTATGTGATAATGGTCCTGCCTTTGCATCTTTGAAATTCTCAAACTGGGCCTTTGATCATGGCATTGTTGTGAAGTTTGCATCTAATTATTATCCCCAGGGGAATGGTCTAGCTGAATCCTCTAACAAGAACCTATTGACTGTCATCCGAAAGTTGTTAGAGAGGAACCCAAAAGACTGGCACACCCAGCTTCGGTTTGCTCTTTGGGCAGATCGTACCAGAGTTAAGTCTTTCATTGGTACATCTCCTTATCATTTAGTGTACGGTCTAGAACCAGTTTTCCCTATCCAACTCAAGATCCCAACTCTGCAGTTTATAAATCAGTTTTATGATGAAGGGGATAGAAGGGAGGCTAGGTTAATAGAATTATTGCACCTTGAGGAAAAATGAGACAATGCCCTTGAAAAAATTGCCAAACATCAGGGGGTAGTTAAGAGATGGTTTGGTAGGAGAGCTAAAGTCAAGGCGTTTAGGATTTCTGACCTTGTCCTATACTGGGATAAACCTCATGATCAGAAAGGGAACCATGAAAAATTTGATAAATTGTGGTTGGGCCCGTATCAGATTGCCGAAATACTGGGAGATAATGCCTTCCATCTGAGGACTCTCACGAGAGAAGACATACCATTGCCTATCAATGGGTAGTATCTGAAACATTATTTCCAGTCTTGAGTTATTTTTAGCTCTTTGCTTTGTAAATAGTTAGTTTAGGTTGCTTTGTTCATTTGTTTTTCTTGCTTTGGTTAGAGTAGGTTTCCCTTTTGCTTTGCTGGTTTTGTTTGGTTAGAGTAGGTTTTCTTTGGTTTGTTTGTTTTGGTTTGTGTTGCTCTTGTTGTTGGTCCTTTCTCTTTTGGGGATTGTGGGTGCATCTGTATGGTAATGGTGGCAAAGCAGGTCTAATGTTCTTGGTATTTCCCTTACAAACTTTGATCATTTTTTCAGAATACCATGGTATGAATTCTTTAACCTATGTCAATCCTCCTTATGATGAGGCAAAGGTTTTCTAGTCAGTATGAACAGGAATATATTGGGGTCTTATACCTTTAATCCTTAATATACCTGAAGTTGTGAAGGGTCCTTATAAGGTCTGGACAGGTGAAAATTATTTTTCTACTCTAGTGCCACTGTGGTTCTCAGCCCTGAGTGTGGACTTCACTGTTCACAGATTGAATGAAGTGAGTAAAAATATATATATATATATATCAGCAAAATAACAAAGAGAGAAAAATATATATTGAAAATCATGAGGTTTGAATTCAACTTATCAGGGGGATCTGAATATCTCTATCGGGGCTATAGACGCCTGACTGGCAGTAGAGCTATGTTCAGGAGGATCACAGCAATAACCTCGTCAGGGCTATGGATGCCTGACTGGCAGCGAGGCCCTATCCAGGTTACTTTTAGAGTAAGAATCTTTACGTAGCCTGTTCATACCAAGTCTAGTTCTTCTTGCAACTGAGGGTAGGTAATACATGCATGTGCACACACTTAGACCCTGGTATAGGAATGTTTGAATGGCTGGGAGTTTCTTTGTTTTGACTTAGGGTGGTGGCTGGGTACCTGAGTTGACACCATGAGTTCTGGGTTCTTGATTCCAGTTTGTCATTGAAATGCTTAGGAGCATTTCCCTAGCAGAGTTGTCAGTTATTGTGCAGTTTTTGCACACACGTCCCACTTAGCATAGGGACCCTCTCTTTTTGGTGTCTTTGACCTTTGGTTTTATTGGACTTATCATTTTAGGGTCTAGACATGTCGGTCTTGCTGGCTTTGACCTTGCCTTGGGGTTTGAATTGATTGAAGTTGAGTTTTTAGCCAAGTCTGGGTTTTCAACTGGATCCAGGATTTTCTGGCTCTAGCGGATTTTTCCTCACCCTGGTTCCTTGTCCGTTTCTGGCAGGATTCTCCGATTCCGGGTTTCTGCCTGAGCCTGTTTCTCCTCCACCGAGCATGCCTGAGCCAGAAAATCCTGGTGAACATGAAACTAGCGGGGAGGCAGAACCGTTTAAGGAGGGGACACTTTTCAGTGAAGCTGCAGAACTTGAAGTTGAGGCAGAGGAAAGACATACTTCTCCATTGGTGCAGTATGAGAATTCCCCGGAAAGTGATAGAGGCCACGGATCACCTGAGCCAGAGGAAAATATGCCTGCTAGGACTCCATCACCGGTGCTTCCAGAGTTAGGATCTAAAGAGGCTGACCAAGGTAAGTAGCTTCCAGAGAAAGGAGATTATAAAGCAACTGCAGAAGAAGAAAAGGTGACAGAAGAGCCAGAAGATGCCAGGGTAGAAGAAATCCGGACTGACCCTGTAGCCCCGGACTGGCTAGAGAAGGAACTTGCAAGGAAGAAGCAAGTGATTGTTGAAGATAATCCCTTGGACTGGGATGAGATGTTGTCAAAAATCGGCAAAGGAAAGAAAAAGAAAACTGTCAAGGTGATCTCAAGGGTGGAAAGGGATGAAACCCATAACAGGGTTATCCACATTGCTACTCCAGCCCCAGACAAAATGAGAGAAGATGTTACAAGTCAGGATTATAATGTTCAGACTATCAACCTCGGACCAGCCTCCATGGAGCAAGATATTGAGCAATTTGAAGGGTCCAGTGCAGTAATTGTTGACAGGTTGAAGAAGGAAACCCAAACCAAACATGAACTGAAGAAGGAAAATGAAAGATTGAAGAAATGTTTGGAGGAAGTGATGAAACCATTGCAGTCCCTTCACCCTTCTTCTTCTGCCACCCCTGGCTTTCTGCCTAAGGAAACAATCTCTGGGATCAAAAAGATGAAGGCCTCAGCTCAGGCTACCATAGATTGGATGATGGGTGTCCAAGCAAAAGGAGATGATACTATTAAGGAGATCTTGTCAGTTGGAAAGGATGCGGTCCGGGCCAAGGAGCTATTGGAATATATTCTGTCCCAGGACAAGAATGACATGGATCTCCTGCTGCAGAAGTCGAGGGTTATCCTAGGGCATGGAAAAGAGCAATTGGCTAAGGATGGAATCCTCCCTTCCTCCAGGTTGGATGAACCGTGGGAATGGTTCGAGGCACTGCAGATTAAGCAGAAGGCCATAAAGAAAATTTTGAAAAGAAAGAAGCAAATTGACAATGAGCTTACTATAGTTTATGATGGATGCATTGCCTTCTTTGAGGTAATGACAGGGAGGAAGAAGATAGCTCCCAAGTATCTGAGCTTGGAACAATTGAAGAAGTGGTGGTATGAAATTTATGCCCGGATTCTGATGGAGCTATCACCGGCCACCTACTCGATGATGCAGCCACCTACATGGCAGTGATGGACAGATATATGGCCAGTAGGGAAGATTGGAACAAAGTTGTTGATCAGTCCAAGGAGGAAATTAATTCAATTAAATGTCGGCTCAAGGTCTTGCCATTGCCACCGGTTGTTGAGTTGGATGGAGTATTCTTGAAGGTCCAAGGGTCATCAGTTCAGAAGAAAGATAAAGGGAGTAGCAGTTAATGCTCATTTTGAGATTTGTGCTTCCCTATTATCATAGGGCATGCATTGGACCGGACTTCCTTGGGGACTGTGTCAAAGCCGACCTGGATGATGGCATTTAATGTGTGTCTTAGTTCATTTTTCCTTGGCCGACCTGTTTTGGCAGTTTTTATTATTTTGTAAAATGTTTGGCTGGGCCGACATGTCTTGAGGGGAATTTTCTATAAATGGGCATTCTTGCCTCATTGTAAAGGGTTAGACATTAGCAAGAAGAGATTAGAAATTAAAGAGCAAGAGTTAGAGTATTTTGATTTCCTTGAAGCAAATATTGTATCATAATAGTTGAATTGTTGCAGCATTTTGGTGATTAATACAATTGAAGACATTGTGGTTTTGTTGGTGAAATCTTTTGTGTTATTTCATCTTGCATGTTTCCTTTGTTCTATCTTTTGAATTGCTTGAAGATTTAGGGTTTAGTATTCAGAAATAAATTAGTTTCAGTTGGATAAATGATGTTTATGATTTCATATTTGGAATGTTTGTAGCTATCTCTGGTTTATACTCCCAGTAACTATCTGATTGTAGTAGGCTGGTGAAGTCAACCTGGACCGTATATTCAATGTGCTTAAGTTCGATTGTAGATGCATGTCTATGATTTGAAAATCTGTATTCCTCAGAAGATTGCACCGTTCTTGTAAGATTGCATTGTGGGTTGAACAAGAGCTGGTTATTTGAGATAGGTCCATTCCAGATATATGTCATTGGCATTGCTTGTCCTAACAGTAGTTTAGATTTTATCACTTCCTTGCATCCCTATATTTTTCTGTTTCTTTATTATTCAGTTAGATTTAGGATTGAAGATCATCATATTGTCAGATCTGATAAGTTGAAAGATACAGTTTGCTTGTAGTAAGGTCCCTTTGTGATTACCAGCATTTTCACATAATTATCTGAGTTGTTTTATGCATTGTTATGACCTAACACCCGAGAGACCTTGGGGTGATTTTCAGTGATTTATTATTGAAAATAACCTTTCAAGAGAGATAGAATATTACATTCTGTCTGAGTTGTTGCTGTGCAGAAAACACCATCAACACTTCCCTTGTGAGACTGGGTCCCCCCCTTTAATTTCTCCTCTGTTTGGGTAGCTCACACAAAGCTCTCCCATGCTGGAGCATCTCTTTTCCGGTCACTTCTTCCATAGAGTCATTTGTATTTTATTTTTCTTTGAAACCCTATTATCCTAATAGTATTTTGAAGAGGGGAAAAATATAGACACCTAAATTTGACCACTTCCATATGGTCAAAGGCATCTCCTTAATCATCCCTTTGCTTAATTATTTCATCCCTTTTTTTGGTATTAATTAAATCACTCATTTGATTAATATTTCATGTCTTCCATAAGATTTCCAAAGTATTTAATTTAATAAATACTTTTCCCCTCTTTCCTCTCTAAATTAAATAAATGTATCATTTTATTTAATTTAGTCATATTATTTTTTTGAATTTTTAAATTCCTCACTTTCTCTCTCATTGTCACATCCTCCAACTTTTTCAAGTTGGTCTTTAACCCTCTTTCTTAATCATAATTAATTTATGATTAAGATGTGCACACCCCTAATCATCATTAGGGTCTCATCCTCCATAATTTCCCACTTGCTTATAATCTTCATTAATTAGTCTAATCAAGTATTTGCACAACCTTACACTTAGATAGGTCAACCTAATCTCTATGTCATTTATGGAATGTGTCCTAACTCAACTCCATTAAAGGTTTTCTCCTTTTGAAGAAGACACTCCATTCCCCATGTGAATTTTTAATTCACATTTAATCCCCCAATGCATCCCTTAGAATTTAAAAAACAAATTCTCATTCCCATGTGGATATTTGAGGAATTTTTAATTCCTTACATGTCCTTTCACTCACATGGGGAAAAGGGCCTCCTTTATGAGGAAATCTTGTCTAATCCCAAGGTACTATGAAGTACCTCCATGTCATGTACCCTATTTCCACCTCGTGTACACATCACATTTTTCAAGCCAATTCACATGCCACATGTCAATATGTGAGGGCTTGTGAGTTCTCAACTCACCATAGCCCTACATCTTGGCTTTTTTGGCTTAATCTTGACCATCCATTTCCCTAGAGAACTCCAAATTCTCTATAAATACCCCCTCTTTTCTCTCATTTTGGGAGAAAACATTGATGTTAGCCAAACTCTTGCAAAAAAATTCCTTGAACCATACTTAGCCAATTTTCCATCTTACAATCCATATTTTCATCTCTTGCCATCCAAAAAGAAGACAAACACCAAAGATCAAAGGGCCAACCAAAGGATCGATTCAACATAAGGTAAAAGGTTCCATTTTGTTATCTTTATTTTGTATTGAATCCAACTAGGCTAATCTTGAGGTGTAGGGTGTTTTTAGTGTTATTTGCACTCTCTTGTTTGTTCATTTTCTAACAACCATTTTCACCCTATCACAATAACAACCTAATTTCAATTCAAATACTAATGCAAACAAGGTGGAGCAACACAAAAACCAACCCAATTTGATCAAATGCATGCAAAAAAACAACCTTCAAAACTTCATTCTCCCAAACTGCCCAAAACAATATCCTTTGCTTTCTAAGTCTCAAAATTCATCCAATGGACCTATCTTTTAGAGAAGGCCATAAAAGGTCCAATACATCATCCATTTATCATCCACTAAGACCCCAAGAATAATTCCCAACAAATCACATAAGGTTCCTTGCAATAGTATGGAGTTTCAATAGGTTACCCTGCCCAAAGGCTACTAGATTAGCCCCATTTTACAGAGGAGGTTCCTCTTAAAGACTCTTTTTTAACTCCAAACCAATGGAAATTCATTTGATATTTTCTAAAACAACAAAATCCATGGTTAGTTCCAAGACACAAATATTCAAAAGTGTTGTCTCAACAAACCCTCCTTTTACATGCTAAAACCCAAGGTTTTATTTAAATTCATATTCCCAAGCCTTTCCAGACCCCCACAAAGCATCAAACACCTTCCAAATACCCTAAACAAGCTTAAAATTTTATTAGATCAACAATTTCTTCATCATTTTTACAAACCTCACCATCTAGCCTTCAAATTCACAAGGAAAATTGACTTTTCCATCCCTAGGCATCACTCCTACTCACTCAAATGAACACACATGCACAAAATAGACCCCCAAACATTTAACACTACCTATTATGATCCATTCCACTGAGTTACAATACCTACAAAAGGTGGAATGGATCAAGCTTGCATTCTTTGTACTCTCAAACCCTTAATTTCTGAGTTACACATGCAGTCTTTGAAAATTTACTTTAAAACCCACAAAACTAAATGGTTAAGCCTCCAATCTTATGGAAATCATAGTAGACTCACTCCACTATCATTCCCAATTCATTTCATGCCACAATATTCACTGTTCAAACTATTTATTTCCAACAAATTTTAGAAAAACAAGGAAAAATGTGGAAACAACAAAAGATTTCATTCAAATTTTCAAATGGAGTCATTCCAACCTCCCTCCAAAGTTGACATGGCCTTTTTTAAAGGAACTCCTACCTCTAAAACCACCTAAAACCACCTTACAACTTCCCCTTACCAAATTTACCTTTCAATTCCCTTTTTAGTGCAACTTTGCATTTTTTTTCTTTTTTTGCAATTTTTTCACTTTTTGACACTAAAATTGACTTTCAACATATTCTAATGACCTTATGATGGCCTCATCACACTACTTTGACCTATTTTTATTAATTTATACTTGCATCCACATTTATTTGTTTGATTCCAATGCTATCATGTCTTATTTTACTTTGTGTATCTGTAAATAACCCTGTAAACATTGAATGGTGTCCCCTTGCAGAAAATATAGATTTATGAGCCATCCAAGAGAATCTCAGGCATAAAAGAAATGCAACATCCCTATTTTTATTATGAATCCAAATCTCAATTATGATTTTCAGCCATTACAAAAGTGTGTGTGAAGCTTGGTGGGGCAATTTCAAGTTATTCATTTGAAGTTAACCTTATCGTGAGCACCTATGATGTAGACATTATAGGAGCATCTCGAATTTCAAGATATTCTAGATTCATGAGAGGTGTTGTGTGCAATAGGTATCTTGGAACTCGTAGTGAAAATGTATGAGCAGGAGTGACTAAGTTGACAGACTGCCATGCCTATTTGTAAGTGCCTTCCATCTATTTTCATTTCATTTCCATTTTGGACATGAGTTGTTTCTTTTTATTCTTTTACTTTGCCTATCTGTAACTAAACTATTAAAAATTGATTGGTCTCTCCTTGCAAAAAAATTTGATTTTGGAGCCATTGAAGAGAATCTCAACCAAAAAAAGCAATGCAACATCCTTATTTTGATCATCTTGACAAATATCAATTTTGATTTCAAGCCATTATAAAAGAGTGTGTGAAGCTTTGTGGGGGAATCTCAAGTTTCTCATTTGAAGTTAACCTCTAAATGAGAACCTATGATGTAAACATTATAAGAGAATCTTGAATGTATGAGTGACATTGTAAAATATCTATGAGAACAGAGTACCTAAGGCATTGTAATGAGATTTACTTGTAATGACATTTATTGAAATAATGAAATTTGGTGTAGGGGCACCAAGGTTATTGAGAAAATTTGGTTCACAGAAATATTTTAAGTTAGTTTTGTGTTATGAGTTTTGTTAATTGAATAAGGTCATAACACATCCACAATTTATTTATAATGTAATAAGCCATGTTACTTACAAAATAATAGTTAGGCATGATTGGAAAAATGTAGAATCATTTGTAAAGGCTATTGAAAGCCTCTTGAAGGCTATTTAAGTCAATATTTGAATTTGTAGCCTTTTGAAGGAAAATTTTTGAATATGGTTGTAAATGTACTATTAGTGAGATTGAGATTGTTAACCTTCAGAGAGTAGTAGTATTTATGTTGATGAAATTTCCTTTAGATGTAAAGATTCAAAGCACATCAACCATGTGGTACAAATGATTAAATCCTAGAGATGATCTGTAGCAATGAAAGAGTCTGAAAAGATAGAGAAAGCTACACTGGTGACTCAGGAGAAACTTTAGTGATGCAGAGTCAAGGTGGAGAAAACTGAAACAAATCAGATTTTAGTAAATCAACAACCTTTGTTATTTCATTTGGCCATCTTGGAAAAACTACCAACAAAAATGCTTTGAAACTGAACAATTTGTGTTAAATTTTAGAGAATTCCTCTCAAGTACCATCTCATCATCAATATAGCATCTACTCAAACCCCCAACACCATTCCCAAGCCAAACATACAAGGTTTCTTTGCAATTTCTTGGAGATCCTTCAAACTGCCCTACAAAAAGGCTACCAAAATTAACCCTATTTTACAAAAAAATTGCTCTTTAAACTTCTTGTAACCCCACAAGCTCTTGGAAAGTCATCAAATAGGTCACAAAACTCCCAATTTCATAGGTTTTAGAAAAACACTCAACCTCTAAGCCATAATTGATTAAAACCCTCAATTTTCTAACAAATACATAGGGTTTTTAGCATCTCACAACTCCAAGGCCTTCCAATCCTCCCCAAAGCATCAAAAAAATTCTTTAGGGTCTACAAACACATAATAAACCTTCACCTAGCCTTTAGACTCAGTAGATCTCAAAAACATCACTTTAGTTCCTCCATTTCAAGCCAAAATCTGAAATTCTCAACATAAAACAACATCACCAGCCCTATAAACACCTTACCATTATTAAAAGAGTTAAGGAAACTTGAAAAAAACACATTTTAAACCTTTCCTCTGAGTAAAAATTAACCATAGTAGGAGGAAGGGCTCCATCACAAAAATTAAAGTAAACTCAGACCCTGCTGGTCTATACAGGTTGAATAAAGAAAAATGGATTTTCTTTTCACTAAAACAACCAAAGGTGTATCAAAATATATTGGTCTATTAGACCTTATTCAAGAAAAAAAGACCTCAACATACTAACATTTACCAACTTTCCTCCCAATTTACCATCAAACAATCACAAATTGAGGGTGAGGTGTGGGTAGCTCTACACCATTTAGCTTTCAAAAATAAAGTCAATTAAGTTGGTAGATGTCTGGATCGAGCTAGCATTTGGTGGAAGAGGAAGAAAGATGACTAGAACTCTAAAGGCCCACCATACTAGATTTTGGTATTGAACCATGAGAGTAGAAGAGAGATCTGATATCGTGTATCAAAACATTAAGCATGCATTATTCCAACCAATAGAGAAGGAGATGATTACTTTGCTTCATTTTCATTTGCATAAGCATATCAAGGCATGGGAACCAAGAAGACCAAGGATGTCTAGTTTTATGTGGAGGTAATGGATGTGGTCCAAAATTTAGGAGGGTCAAGAAGGTCAATGTATGATCTTGATGAAATTGAGGAAGAACAACAAGAGAGGGACATGAAAAATAAAATCAATACAGAGTTTCAAGGTTTTGTCAAGTGAGTAAGAGAGCTATGGGAGCAGCCTCATTTAAAATATTTTGAACTAGACTTTGATATGTACCATTTAGAGAGCTTGTATTTCATGGAGTTCCTTTCAAATCCTCTTCTTTTATTATTATTATGGTAAGCTAATTGGTAGAGTTGGTGGAATTACCTTTCTTAGTAGTAATTGATATTAGTGAGATTGAGATTGTTAACCTTGAGAGAGTAGGACTTGGGCAAAAGGAATTTGATATGGCTATTGCTTTCAAAGAATTCAAGTGGGATGTACTCCACATTTATGCCATTCCTCAATCTTCACTTGATGGCATCAAGGAATGGATGAACTCCATGGTTATAAAGTATTATGAAAGTAGAATGAACTTGTACTAGCAGCCAATTTTGAAGACTATTACTGATGATTCAAAGTACATCAACCATGCAGTACAGATGATAAAATCCCAAAGACGATTTGTAGAAATGAAAGAGTTTGAAAAGGAAGAGAGTGCTACATTGGTGACTTAGGATGAAGTTTAGTTTTCAAAAAACAAAGCCAATTAGGCTAGGAGATGTGTGGATCAGGCCAGCATTTGGTGGAAGAGGAAGAAAGATGACTGGAACTTTGGAGGACCACCATACTAGATTTTGATATTCAACCATGAGAGCTGAAGAGAGAGTTGATATCATGTATCAAAACATTAAGCATGCATTCTTCCAGCCAACAAAGGAGGTGATTACTTTGCTTCATTTTCATTTGCATAACCATATCAAGGCGTGGGAACCAAGAAGACCAAGGATGTCAAGTTTTATGTGGAGGTAATGGATGTGGTCCAAACTTTAAGATGGGAAAGAATGTTAATGTATGATTTTTAACCTTGAGAGAGTATTTATGTTGAGGAAATTTCATTTATATGCAAGGATTCAAAACACATCAACCACATGTGGTACAAATGATTAAATCCCAAAGACGATCTATAGTAATGAAAGAGTCTGAAAAGGAAAATAGAGCAACACTAGTGACTCGGGAGAAACTTCAACTTTCAAAAACAATTTCAATTAGGCTAGCAGATGTGTGGTTCGGGCCAGCATTTGGTGGAAGAGGAAGAAAGATGACTGGAACTCTGGAGGCCCACCATACTGGATTTTTGTATTCAACCATGAGAGTAGATGAGAGAGCTGATATCATGTTTCAAAACATTAAGTATACATTCTTCCAGCCAGCAGAGAAGGAGATGATTACTTTGCTTCATTTTCATTTACATAACCATATCAAGGCATGGGAACCAAGAAGACCAAGGATGTCAAGTTTTATGTGGAGGTGATGGATGTGGTCCAAAATTTAGGAGGGACAAGAAGTTCGATGTATGATTGATGTAGGAGCACCATTCAGTAGGTTTTGTTCATCAAAGCAAATAAGGAGTAGAATATCATCAATTTACTAAAACTGGAACGAACTTGTACATTTGAAGGTTTTGAGTCAATAAAAATGGCTTTTTGACCCATTCCTTTGTTTGTAGCCTCTGTAACTTCAGGAATGGGTCTGCACTAACATTATTAAGGTGTGGGAATGATGTGTTAGTGTTGGGGAGGTCTGAAAGTGAGATAGGTGTGAAACCCATGTGTGTAAAAGTTTGTTTTCTTTAAGAAAAATGGTGGTTTGAAGAGTCAAATTATGTTTTTGTGTAGGGAAGCATTATTTTATGATTGTTTGAGTTTTTTTAGGGTATCACAAACTTGTTTGAGTAATTTATAGGATGTGGTTAGCTTTGGAAGTATCATTTTCAATAAACCCCTAGGGTTTAGGCTACAATAGAGGGTTTTGTGGTTTACCCATTGTACGGTGGTATAAATGAGATCTAATTGTGGATTTTGAATTTTTGACACCTTGGAATTGTTGCCTCAAAAGTTGGTAAGGTTTGGATAATTTTAGAGTATAGACCCTTTGTTCAATTGGATCGATCCCTTAAGGGTCCAAAGGGAAAAATGGCTGCAAACTTCAGCATGAGGTTACTCTAACACCATGATGCTTATAATTTTTTTGTCTAATCCGATGGGATCACATTGGTCCACTCTACAAAAACCTCTCTTATTTTTTGTTATCTTAGAGTGGTTTTCCCGTGGTGTCTAGTTTTCAGTTGATGAAAAAAAGATCAAATGAAAGTAGTGAAAAGTTGCAAAGTGGTGCAACTTTCGTTCTGCAACTCGTGTGACCAAACAGACTATTCCAACGTGTCCGAATAGGAATTTTTACGCTAGGAATGGCCCTCTTTCACACCCAAAAACACAGAATCACTCTGAACTATGTTCAACCGAATCAATCCCTTAAGGGTCCAAAGGGAAAAATGGCTGCAAACTTCAGCATGAGATTACTCAGACACCATGATGCTTAGAAACTTCTCATCTAATCCTATTGGATTGTGTTGGGCCTCCCTACAATAACCTCTCTTAGTTTACATTATCTCAAAGTGGTTTTCCTGTGGTGTCAAAGTTTTAGTTGATGAAAAAAGTGTCAAATGGAAGTAGTGGAAAGTTGCAAAGTGGTGCAACTTTTATTCTGCAACTCGTGTGACCAAATGGACTATTCCAACACATCTAAATAGGAATTTTTACACTAGAAATGGTTCTCTTTCACAACCAAACACATGGAATCACTCTAAGCTATGTTCAACCGGATCGATCCCTTAAGGGTCCAAAGGGAAAAATGGCTATAAACCTCAATATGAGGTTATTCAGAAATTGTGATGCTTAGAAACTTCTTATCTGATCCCATGGGGTCGCATTGTGCCCATCTACAATAACCTCTTTCATTTTTCATTATCTTGGAGTGGTTTTCCCATGGTATTCACTTCAGTTGATGGAAAAAGTGTCAAATGGAAGCAATGAAAAGTTGCAAAGTGGTGCAACTTTCATTCTGCAACTTGTGTGACCAAGCGGACTATTCCAATGCATCAAAATAGGCATGCTTATACTAGGCATGGTCGTCTTTCACACCCAAACACGCGGAATCGCTCTGAACTACGTTCAACTAGATTGATCCCTCAAGGGTCCAAAGGGAAAAATGGCTACAAACTTCAGCATGAGGTTACTCGGACACCATGATGGTTAGAAACTTCTCATCTAATCTTATGGGATTAGGTTTTACTCCTCTATAATAACCTCTCTTAATTTATTTTATCTCGGAGTTCTTTTCTTGTGGTGTTAAAGTTTCAGTTGATGAAAAAATGGTCAAATGGAAGCAGTGGAAAGTTGCAAAGTGGTGCAACCTTTGTTTTGCAACTCGTGTGACCAAATGAAATATTTCAATGCATCCAAATAGGAATTTTTACACTAGGAATGGTCCTCTTTCACACCCAAACACGTGGAATTGCTCCGAGCTATGTTCAACTGGATTGATCCCTTAAGGGTCCATAGGGAAAAATGGCTGCAAACTTCAGCATGAGGTTACTCAGACATCGTGATGCTTAGAAACTTCTCGTCTAATCCCTTAAGATCATGTTGGGACCCTCTACAATAACCTCTCTCATGTTTCATTATCTTGAAGTGGTTTTTGTGTGGTGTCCAGATTTCAATTGATGGAAAAAGTGTCAAATGGAAGCAATGGAAAGTTGCAAAGTGGTGCAACTTTCGTTCTGCAACTAGTGAGACCAAACAGACTATTCAAACATGTTCGAATAGGCATGTTCATGCTAGGCATGGTCCTCTTTTTCACCTAAACATGTAGAATCGCTCTGAGCTACACTCAACTAGATCGATCCCTTAAGGGTTTGAGTGTAGTATGTTGAAATAGGCCATTCCATCTATTGTTCAGGCTATGTCTTAGTGATATAGGCCTGATGTAAGTAGGATAGGGATTAGGAATAAGAAAATAGCATTATTAAGGGCATTGGAAGAGATTACTAACACTTCCCTTATTGAAAATTCAAAATTGAGGCCCCTTAAAAGCAAGGCTAGAAGAGGTGAAAAGAATAAATTGCTTGAAAATAAGTTAGAATAGGTTGGAAATAGGGTGAGATTGTGGATTTTGATGTGTGCAAATGGTCTACAAGGACAGGGGAGGTCAAAAGTATGTTATGGCATGACATTCCCTAGTTGGGAAAATAGGGGTTTTGAATGAAAAAGAGAGGTTTAAGGGAGTAAACATGGGTAAAGTCAAGGGGAAACATAATTTGGTGGTCAATTAAGTTTGTACAGGAAAAATGAAGAGTGTTGGAATAGGTTTTGAGGTTCAGGTTTGGGGGTTCAGTTTGCTAGTTTGGCCAAAAAGTTTTGGAGGGGGGTTCAGTTCATTTTGGGTTCATTGGTATAGTAAACATGTAAATATATATATATATATATGCAACCTAGAAGCATGAATTAGGATTAGAATATCACATATCATCATATAAACAAAAAAACCACCATAAATTTGAATGTCATTTAAAACAACAAAATTGGCCAAAAAAAAAAGTGTTTATAACCTGCAAAAAAATGTGAATAAAATCACACTTATTTTCGCGTGAAAAAAAACCATGAGACTATAACTTTTTGCTTACTATTATGCTTTGATATACTTTTTCCAAGCATCCATAGCTTGTTCAAAATTACTTTTTTAGGCTTTTAGCTATAGCAACAAGGCAGTGAATTGTTTGATAAAATTCTTTGGTAGATATGTCTGAAAAATGTGGTGGCATAGACAAGGCAATGAACTATTTGAAAAAATTCCTCAAAAAAATGTGGTCTCATGGTGATGGAATGGCATGACAAATGCCATGACAAGAAAACTGCTATGGATTTTCATGGCATTCCACAACCATTGAGACCACATTTCTTTGAGGCTTTTATTTAAACAATTTGCTACCTTGTCTATGCTATTGCTTATTATCATGCTTTGATAAAAAAATTCCAAGCATCCATAGCTTGTTTAGAAGCACCTATTTTAGGATTTTAGCCATAGCAACAAGGAGGTGAACTATTTGATAAAATGCTTTGGTAAACATGTATGAAAAATGTGGTAGTATAGACAAGGCAGCGAACTGTTTGAAAAAATGTCTCAAATAAATGTGGTCTCATGGTGATGGAATGCCATGATGAATGCCATGACAAGAAAATTGCTATGGATTGTCATGGCATTCCACCACCATTGAGACCACATTTCTTTGAGGCTTTTATTCAAACAATTTGTTGCCTTGTCTATGCTATTTCTTATTAAATTATGCTTTGATATATTTTTTCCAAGCATTCATAGCTTGTTTGGAAGCACCTATTTTAGGCTTTTAGCCATAGCAACAAAGAGGTGAACTATTTCATAAAATTCTTTGGTAAACACATATGAAAAATGCGGTAGCATAGACAAGGCAGCGAACTATTTGAAAAAATTCCTCAAAGAAATGTGGTCTCATGGTGATGGAATGGCATGACAAATGCTATGACAAGAAAATTGCTATGGATTTTCATTGCACTCCACCACCATTGAGACCACATTTCTTTGAGTATTTTATTCAAATAGTTCACTTCCTTTTCTATGCTATTGCTTATTATTATGCTTTGATAGATTTTTTCCAAGCATCCATAGCTTGTTTGGAAGCACCTATTTAAGGCTCTTAGCCATAATAGCAAGGAGGTGAACTGTTTTATAAAATGCTTTGGTAAACATGTATGAAAAATCTGGTAGCATAGACAAGGCAGGGAACTATTTGAAAAAATGCCTCAAAGAAATGTGGTGTCATGGTGATGGAATGGCATGATGAATGCCATGACAAGCTAATTGCTATGGATTGTCATGGCATTCCACCACCATTGAGACCACATTTCTTTGAGGCTTTTATTCAAATAGTTTGCTGCCTTGTCTATGCTATTGCTTATTATTATGCTTTGATATATTTTTTCCAAGCATCCATAGCTTGTTTTGAAGCACCTATTTTAGGCTTTTATCCATAGCATCAAGGAGGTGAATTGTTTGATAAAATGCTTTGGTAAACATGTATGAAAAATGTGGTAGAATAGACAAGGCAGCGAACTTTTTGAAAAAATGCCTCAAAGAAATGTGGTCTCATGGTGATGGAATTCCATGAGAATCCATAGCTTGTTTGAAAGCACCTGTTTTAGGCTTTTAGCCATAGTAGCAATGCAATGAACTGTTTGATAAAATTCTTTGATAGACATGTATGAAAAATGTGTTAGCATAGACAAGGTAGTGAACTCTTTCAAAAAATTCCTCAAAGAAATGAGGTCTCGTGGTGATGGAATTCCATGACAATCAAAAGAATTTGATTTTCATGGCATTCCATCACCATGAGACCTCATTTCTTTGAGGCAGTTTTTCAAATAATTCACTGCCTTGTCTATGATATTGTTTACTATTATTCTTTTGATATATTTTTTCGAAGCATCCATAGCTTGTTCGAAAGCACTTGTTTTAGGCTTTTAGCCATAGCAACAAGGCAGTGAACTATTTGACAAAATGCTTTGGTAGACATGTATCAAAAATGTGGTAGTATAGACAAGGCAGTGAATTGTTTGAAAAAATGCCTCAAAGAAATGTGATCTCATAGAATGCCATGACAAGCAAATGCAATTGGGAGCTTCTCCTAGTTATTAGTTATGCAATGTGAAGTAACTGCATAACTACTTAGGTTGAATTTGTAAAAAGTATATTGTAGTTGAAATTTTGTCATCTATCAGCATCTAGTTATTAGTTATGCATTGTGAAGCAATGCTTTGAGTTTGAAATATGTGCAATGCAATGTAATCAACGATATGAATATAAACTACAAAAATCTATTTTTTACAATTTATTAGTTAAAATCTTTATTTTATTTTCTCTCTATATCTCTATGCTATGGAAATGCCTTTAAATTTTTTATCCCTTGTTCTACTTTTTTTTACCTTTTTTTTAAATCTGATTTTTTTCCAATTTTTTCTAGACTTTTTCCCAATTTTTTCAAAAAATCTTATACTTTTGGTTTGTCAAATTTTTCCCCAAAATTCTTTTGCTGCTATGGTATAAATACATATCTTTTTGTAATATCAAGGATACTTTTTGAAACTTCCATGCATTGCTAATCTAAAAGGAAAAGTCTTTGCCTAATCTGTATGCAGCCATGCTTTTGACATTGTCAAAAAGAGTAAATATGGACACCATCGATAAAAAAGATTTGTATTAGGCAAATAACCATGTACACATACATCAATATATGTCGATATAAGTATAAAATATAGTTACAAAATAGCCATATAGGCTTACGCTCGAATGCCATATAGCAATACAATGTCAAATATATCCAATACAAGATATGTACAAAATTACATGTCTAGGCATACAACAAAGGGCTCTAGAATCAAAATTCATTTCTCTCAATGCTCTAGAAATAAATTATTTCCCTTTGTTTGGAAATCTAATGGCGATAATTATGTCACTCATTTATGTTGTGCTCGAGGAATGCTCCTACTGCTCCTCCTATAGTTTACCTCCTGGTGAAGTTTTAACTGTTACAATAAGAAGTAAAGACATTAACATATAGAAATTACATTATAAGAAATGATATATTTAACAAAATAATCACTTACAACCATCTCATGATCACTCTCCACGATGGAAATATTTGAATTCTGATGCTCAGGCATGCTCAAGCCCTCTATAAACCATCCAAATAGGAATTATTGTGAATCAATAATGGTTTGATTTTTCACTAGAACTAACATCTATAACAACAAATGTAAATTGAAATTTAGTAATTTGCCTCATACCTCCTCTATCAGAGCCATGGAGGATTGTATAGCAGATGAAACATTGATATCCATTTCCCTTGTAACATTTGGAGGTGTTCCCACAACCAACATTTGAAAAAAAAACAACAAATTATTCAATCACAAAAAAGTTACAATAGCGAGATCCACACATGACTTATAATGTATGATATCTAATGAACAGAATTTTGAGTACAATTATTAAGCTATATATTTTTGGTAGGCCTTGGAAATTTTATAGGAAGACCAAGCATGATGGGGAGAAGAACACATACTCCATTGTGAAGGATGGGAAGACTTACAACCTTTCACCTTTCCTAGAAGAAGACAAGGCAAAGCATGAACGGCCTAGTGTTTTGATGGTGGGTGAGAAGGAGTTCATGAATACCTTGAAGGAAGGAGGAGGAAGAGGATTCTTCCTGATTATGAAGCCAAAAAGTGAAGTAGATCTACCCACAAAGAAGAAGGAAGATGCACCAAAGGAAGTCCAAGAGTTGTTGGAAAGGTACAAGGACATAATGGTGAATGAATTACCTAGTTCCCTACCTCCCATTAGGGATATAAGCCACCATATTGATCTAATTCCAGGGGCTACATTTCCCAATAAGGTTGCATACAAGATGGCACCTACTTAAAATGAGGAGATTGCAAGAAAAGTGCAAGAGTTGATGGATAAAGGGCTAGTGAGGGAGATTTTGAGCCCATGTGTTGTTCCTACTATCCTAGCACCAAGGAAGGATGGGAATTGGATGCTTTGCACTGATTCAAGAGCCATTAATAGGATCACAATCAGATATAGGTTCTCGATGACAAGAATGGAGGACCTAATGGATTGTCTATCAGGAGCATCTTACTTTTTCAAGATTGATCTAAAGAATGGGTACCATCAGATAAGGATCAGAGATGGGGATGAATGGAAGAAAACTTTTAAGACTAATGAAGGGCTCTATGATTGGTTGGTGATGTCATTTGGGTTATCAAATGCCCCTAGTACATTTATGTGCTTTATGAATGAGGTATTGAGACCTTTCATTGGAAATTTTGTTGTAATTTATTTAGATGACATCTATGTGTTTAACAGGTCTAAAGAAGAGCATTTGAAGCACCTTGATATGGTACTAAGGAGGTTACAAAAGGAGAAGTTGTTGATCAACATGGAAAAGTGTGAATTCATGAAGGAAGAACTAGTCTACCTTGTTTTTGTCATCTCCAAGGGAAGTTTGAAGATGGATCCTTCAAAGGTGGATGCTATTCTTACTCAAGGCCAACACCAAAATCCATGGGATATGTGAGAAGCTTCCATGGACTTGCAAGCTTTTATAGAAAGTTCATCAATAACTTTAGCCAAATTTGTGCACCAATCTTGGACACCATCAAAGGAGGTAACAAAGGTAATTTTTCTTGGACCAATGAGGCTAATAAAGGGTTTGAATATCTAAAAATGAGAGTAGCACAACAACCTATACTTGTGCTCCCTGATTTTGATAATTTTTTTACCATTGAGTGTGATGTTATCAATCAAGCAATAGGGGCTATTTTGAGCCAAGAAGGTAGACCGGTTGCATTTTATAGTGAGAGGATGAATGAAGCAAAGAGGAAGTATTATTCCTATGATTTGGAATTGTATGCTATGGTCCAAGCCCTCAAAAAGTGGAGGTACTACTTGTTACCTAAATAATTTGTTGTTTATACTAATAATCATGCCTTGAATTTTTTGAATGTACAGGACAAACTCAGTCATAGGCACATGAAGGGGGTAGAGTCTTTGCAAGCCTATAATTTCACAATAAAGCATAAGAAGTTCCAAGAAAACAAGGTGGTAGATGCTCTCAGTAGAAGGGCACTTGTAGTGCAAGAGATCCAACTCCAAAGCATGGGGGTTGAAGCATTGATGGATATGTATCATGAAGATTCAAATTTCAAGGAGGTATACAATGTTTGTGAGTAGCATTTGAATTATTTTCATGGTGAATTTTGTAACTTTTTATTGCAGAATGGTTTTCTCTTCAAAGAAAGCCAATTGTGTGTGTGTAAATTCTCAATGAGGGAGAATATCATAAAGGAGAAACACAGTGGGAGTCTTGGAGGTCATTTTGGCCTTGACAAGACCTTAGAACAAGTTAGGAGAGTTTACTATTGGAAAAAGTCGCAGGTGGATGTGAGAAGTTATGTGGAAGGTTGTACAGTATGTCAAAGGGAAAATGAAACTTCATAAAATGAAAGACTCTATCAACCACTACCCATTCCCAATAGGCCTTGGGAGTGTGTAAGTATCGACTTTGTCTTGGGGTTGCCTAGAACCCAAAAAGGTTTTGATAGTATCTTTGTGGTAGTTGATAGATTTAGTAAGATGGCACATTTTCTTCCTTTCAAATGCACCAATGATGCATCTCATATAGCAGGTCTCTTCTTTAAGGAGGTTTTTAGGATACATGGACTTCCTTTAAGCATTGTTTCTGACAAGGATTCTAAATTCATTGGTCACTTTTGGAGGACCTTGTGGAAGAAAATCAAGGAAAAAATATGTCCTTTAGTTCAGCATACCATCCACAAATGGATGGAAAAACTAAATTGGTGAATAGATCATTCGAAAACCTCTTAATATGCCTTACCAAGGAGCATGGACAAGCTTGGGATCTAATTTTACCTCAGGCTGAATTTTCATATAATGACTCCATGAATAGGAGCATTGGTAGAAGCCCTTTTGAGGTAGTCTATGGCATGCACCCTAGAGGGGTCTATGAACTAAGATATCTACAAGGATTTGCTAGGAGAAGTTCTCAAGGTGAGGACTTTGTTGTTACAATCAAGGATATTCATCAACAAGTGAAGGAAACCCTTCAAAAGAATGTTGATAAGTATAAGGAAAAGGTAGATTTAAAGAAGAGGAATGCCCAATTCAAGGTTGGAGACTTGGTGATGGCACACTTGAAGAAGGAGAGACTTACAAAAGGAAAGTATACCAAACTCATGATGAAGAAGATAGAACCTTGCAATGTGGTCTACAAGTTTGGCCAAAATGCTTATGAAATAGAGCTACCTCCTGGGGTGGAAATCTCTCCTATCTTCAACATTTTTGACTTGTATCCTTTCAAAGCTTTTGTGATATGATTGAGTGTTTGGTTACTATCAAAATAATGATATGATTGATGTTACTAAATTTGGTTAAGGTGTATAAGATAGGTTTGATGACTTTGATGGTTGGATGGGTGACTATTATGAAGCCTTTTGAGCAAATTGGTGATTAACCACAGGATGATAATCAAGATTATGTTGTAGCAGGATTTTGTAACCTATAAATAGACTGTTGCAGTCAAAATATGGTGAGTATAGTGCTTGATAATGGATTGATAACATTGAGGTATGGTTTAGTTGATTTGTCACCTTGGTGAATAAATGAAAGGATGAATTTTTCAAGTGTCAATAATCAGGTTTATGTTGTTTTTATGGTGGTTGAGAATGATGTGAATCTAATTGATTAAGTCAATTTTTTCTTTAATATAGTTTTTTCTTTGAATGAGTCAATTGGAATATTGATTAGTGGAATGATGAATGATGGCCTATGGAATGACTAAGAGAATTTGAGTGGATTTTGGTTGAATGAAAAATAGATTTCTGATGAAATTATATTTCATCTTCTTTTGATTCTATTTGGGATTGAAATCCCTTGAAGAAATGATGTTGATGGTATTTTTTGGATGCTCTGCATCAGATGTACCCTAATGATTGAGTGTTTTGATATGATGCTCTGTATCACTAACTTCCTTGTCTATGTTATTGCTTATTATTATGGTTTCATGGATTTTTTCCAAGCATCCATAGTTTGTCATGGTGGTGCACCTTTGCAAGCACATGCCTCCATGTGAAGTAATTGCATCATGTTGCTTATGTTGACTTTCTAAACAACTACATTGTACAGTTGAAATTTTGTCATCTATCAACATTTAGTTATTAGTTATGGAATTTGAAGTAATGCTTTGAGTTTGAATGATGTGTAATGCAACATAACAACAATATGAATATAAACTACAAAAATCTATTAAGTAGAATTCATTAGTTAAGTTCTCTTTATTCTATTACCTCTGTGTATGTTTGAGTGAATCCACTGGCACTAGGAGGTATTTGCTTGAAACCACCAATATTAGCTTGTTCAACATCCAAAATCACATGTATTAAAATACCATCCGTAAAACAATGCTATTAACATGTAATAAATTTATAATTATTTACTAGTTACATACCCCACTAATAGGTGTACTGCAGAAATAAGTAGGTGGAGGACCGGTGTATCCAGTCTCAATAGTGTGACCCTGTAATTTTATTAAAATAATAAAACTAAATTAGTTAATCATGCATTTCAGAATCTAAATTTAATAAATTAAATTCAATGAACATGTTGAATTTTACCTGACTATCAATGTCATATGCACGATGCAAAATGTCATTCGTCCTCTCCATCCTCATAGCAGCATATGGATCCTGTGTAGTAGCATACGGATCTTGCATAGAAGCATACAGATCCTACATAGCAACATACAAATCCTACGTAGCAACATATGAATCCTACATAGTAGCCTCTTGAGTGCTGGTGGGGTCATATGAACAAGTCACCCCAAAAGATTAACACACATGAGTTTGAAGGCCACCACTTGAAGACTCCCCTGGATGGAACTATACACTAGGGCTAGTATGATGGATGACACTCCGAGTCAAAGTGTTGATCACCTGCAATGTCTCTACGTCAGTACTCTCCTTTGCAATGATAGGCATAACAATGTGCTCACGAGGTAGCCTAGCGAGAGGTCATCTCCCTTGCCACATAGGATCCATCTATGCACTAGGCCTATCCTGAGCTGACCCCCCACCTCTCCCCTAGAACTCCCTCATATCAAAATAATTTTGGATTTGGTTCAATACGAAATCACTGTATAGTTTTCTAAGAAAATATTGGGAGACTTCACAATTATTGCACGATGGGTAATCAAAGACCAAGTACCACCTATCATAAAAATGGTTCCTAATCTCTTGGTGGTGGCACCAATGAATAGGAAACCTCTTCTCAT
Source organism: Sequoia sempervirens (assembly GCA_007258455.2). Classification (NCBI taxonomy): domain Eukaryota; kingdom Viridiplantae; phylum Streptophyta; class Pinopsida; order Cupressales; family Cupressaceae; genus Sequoia; species Sequoia sempervirens. The sequence goes on from VDFB02271358.1 coordinate 1,058,467,221, forward strand.
TGAGGCTAAGATTTTGATTTGCTCTAGGTTAGTGAATAGAGTGCACAAATCACCTTTAGTAATTTTTAAATCTTTTACTTTTTTATATGATAGTTTATCTACATAATATTCCCTAGCTGCCTGCCTGCCTCCTATCTTGCCATCCTCTTATTTGTTGGGTCATTGAATCTAAATTTTTTAACATCTCTTTCATTGAATTTTCTAGTGTTATTCTTTTTGTGGTTGAAACATTTGGATCACTAAACCTACTTATAAGATCCTCAATTTTTATTTTTATTTTTTCAATTTCACTCCTCAAATTTTGTTGAGTGCTAGGAGGGTGTTGAGTGATTAGTGGGGGAGGTTGATTTTGTTGAGGAGGATTTTCCTATTCTTCTTGTTGAGGATTTTCAAGATTATTTGCATCTCCAACAAAATTTTTTTTAAAAAAAATCTAAACTAAAACAAACAAAATCAACTTGAAACTAAGAAATTCAAAACAAATAGAAAAAAATACTTACCTCCTACACCTCTTCATCATCATAGTGCCATCTTTGCAAATGAAAAGTAACTATTGTTAATGAATTTTGAAGAATTCCTCCTCCTAGAACACAAGCGCGAAAATGAGGTTTTTTGGCCACAGGTAGAGTAGAAAAACATAAAAGAGAAAATGAATAGCTTTCACTTTTTTTTTGCTTTTAAAATGAAATAGTGCACTCACATTATGTCATTTCCAATCTTTTTTTGAATTTGGCCACAAAAATGTAACCCAATGTCATGCACCTGCCCGGGAGGCAATTCTATAAGCATTGAAAAATTCCATAAGGGTGTCAATAGAAGGATTCAAACCTAAAACAATTCTTGACAGCTGAAAAGAGAGATACTTATCTTTTAGGATCAAAGCATATAGACCCTTGGAGAGGTCCTACATTCCAAAATCTATGGTGTCAAATTTTCCATATCATCCGCCCTCTATTTCAAGGTGGCAATTTTTGCATCTTTATCTTCTATCTCCTCATCCTTCTTTTGAATTTTCTCCTTCAATTTCCATTTTTCCTTTCTCCATTATTCCTCCCTTCTTTGTATTTCCTTCCATAAATTTAAAATTTCTACATGTACTATAAAACCAAGAGAATTATGGATGCCTACCAGTCTTGACTTTCCTCTAATTCTTTTGCAATGCTAGCAAGATTGACCAGTGTTATATTTGTTGCTCTCCTAAATATTTCTTCTTCTTCAAAATTCTCCTGCTCCATTAGAGCTTCAGGGTCCCCATGTGAGGTCTCACCAATTTTAGATCTTTCCTATGGCGATGTACCAATCATAGGCCCAGTTGGTCTTGATTTCTTGGGAGGTTTCTCACACTTTCCTTTGGCTAAAAGATGAACAGTTTCAGCCTTTCTCTGTTTAGAACTTGGAACCTTTGTTTCTACAAGTTGTGTTTTTTTCCTTCCCTTTTCTCATTTCTACCTCTCTTTGTTGTTCCCTATTTTTCATGAGGGTTTCAAGTGGAAATTCATCATCAAAATCTAAGGAAGAGCTTTCTTTTTATGAGTGCTTTATTTTAGAAGAACTAATTTCTATAGTTCCTTCTATTACTGGAGGATTCACACTAGAGCCACCACTAGAGGTTGAAGCACTAGGAATGGCTTTAGCACTGCTTATTCTCCTACTAGACCTACGGGATTGATGTAAAGCCCTAGATTGCAAGTGCCCAGGTCTAATTTGATCAACATTTATAAATTCTTCCCAAGTTATTGCAGATGCATCATGCAAATAATTTTCAACTAGAAATTTAATCAAGCAATGGTGGGAAACAAAATTGTCCCTACCTTTTTGGGTCTTAGCCACCATGATTGAGAGAAGATTGTATAGCATGTTGGTCACATTCATCCTCCTTTTGTGCCTCATGCAATTCAAAAGCTTGAAGTGTACAAAATGCAAATTTGACTAGTGACCCTCATAGGTGATGTATTTGATAACATACATAGTTATCTACTTCCATGGATTGGGTAGAGACATTCTCTTTGCACCCTATTTATCTATGTTCACTGGGGGTTTGTTCGGCTCTATAAATTCAGCCTTGGATGATCTAGCATCTCTTGAGGCAAGGTAATTTTCACCATCAGCTAGTAACCCTATGACCTCTACAATTCAGTCCTTTGTTGCCACAACTTCCAACCCTTTTACTCTGGCTTTCCCTTCTAAAAATTATTGGGAAAATTCAAGGGCAATGCTTTCATCAAAGCCATCTAGTTTGAAGAAGTAATCTACCATCCACAATTTCTAAATTCAACTAGGCATTATGCATCCTGCAATAAAATGTTATGCATCATGGGTTCATTTTGAATTAACCCACCTCCCATTTTCTACAATCAAAGAAATGCTCTACAATTTATTTCCTGCAATTCCCATATGAAAATCAAGCTCACTTTCTTGTAGTACCTGCTAAATTTCTAGTGTCAATATTGACTGAACTTTCTTTTCTTTGTTTTACCTTTTTTCTTGCAACTCAAGATTACGATAGGGCAATAATGGCAAGAAAAGGAGTGATAAAAAGGGAATTATGATGGGAAGAAATGGTGGCTACAATTATTATCACTTCACACATGCAAGTCATCCTCTCATTTAGATTTCAAATCAGCTCATTTTATTTTTTTTGGAATAGCATAATTAGAATTGACACATGGGCAATAAATTCACAAAATATTTGCATCTTTTATTTCCCCTTCCCCCAACCTAAATTTGGACATGTGTCCACACATGCAAGATGGGAGTGGTTTGACAAGGAATGATGGAATTTACGTGAACTTCTCTACTAACATACAGTGATTAAATGAATGCACTTAAAAGATGATTAAAGATAGCAATTAATGTGCACATACCTGAATATGTGGAATATTTGTTGTAAATATCATGAAGCAAGTACCACACGCCTTGTGGGAATAAATTGAACAATTAATGAAAATGAAGTGGAGTGAGGTGAGGTGGAATGATGTGATGGAAGAGAGAGAAAGGTGGTGATGGATGGGTGGATGGATGGATGGGTGAAGAAATAGATTTCCACATAAGTGAAAGTCTTTATTATGAGAGAGCACGTACCTTAATTAGCTAGAAGGAGGGATTCTAGGTCTATTTCCTTTAGTTGCAGGAGAAATCTTCTTTAGAAGATGGATTGTGGTATAATCTGAGGCGATGACCATTGACAAGTAATTTGAACCTAATAGGGTCAATGGGGGTAAGCTAAAAAACTCCATTAAGAAAGACCTCAACAACTTCATATGGTCCTATCCACCTTGTCTAAAATTTTCTTACATTGCCCTAGTATCTTGAGTCATAGAGCAGGGGCCAATCTCCTAGTTTGAATTTTTTATCCTTGATAAATCTGTCATGCCACTTGATTCTCTGATTCTACACCACCTATGTATGTTGCAGGGTTGCTCTTCGTATTTCATCAAAAGTATTTAGTTGCATGATTCTTTCTTTTTTGTGCCTCAAAAAAATCCATCCCAAAATCTTATATTCAAATTCAACTAGCATCATAGTTATTTTTCCATACAAAAACTCAAATAGCATGAAACTTGTAGTCATTTTCCAAGTTGTCCTATAGGCCCAAAAAACTTCTGGTAATCTATTTTCCCAATCATTTATATGAATAGCTATTGTTTTAGTTAGAATGGCTTCAATCTCTTTGTTGGTCACCTCAACTTGGCCATTAGCCTGTGGGTGATAAGGATTACACATATTTTTCCTTATGTTGTACCCATTATCCAGTGCCGCAACAAGGGTTGATGTGAATTGTGCTCCTTGATTAGTTACTATTTCTCTTGGGACTCCATATCTTGTGAAAATTTCCTCATAAATAAATTCTACAACCTTGTTATATCTTGAATGTTTCATAGCCTTAACTTCTACCCATTTTGTCACATAATCAGTGCATACCAATATATAAGACTTACCATTTGATGGAGGGTCAATTTGTCCCACAAAATCCAATCCCCACTTGTCAAAGGGAGTGATTACTACTTGAAGGTACAATGGAATCTCATAAGACCTGGTTGGTCTACCCATTCTTTGACATCTATCACATTTTTTGGTATACCTTACTACATCCTTATAGAGTGTTGGCCAATAATATCTTGTGTTCAAAACCTTCATTGTTGTCCTTTTGGTTTCAAAGTGTCCCCACATGGTTTGTTGTGGCATGCATGCAAAATTTCATATGTCTCATCTTCACTCACACACCTCCTCATGACATGGTCAAGTATAGTATAAAATAAACATCCAACAATCCAAGAGAAATGAAATTTTTCAATGAGTTCCCTTTTCTCTTTTGGAAAGAAGTGAGAAGGAACTCTACCTGTGACCAATTAATTGGCTATGTCAACATACTAGGGTGTTTGTACACTGAGGGAGAATAGATTCTCATTAGGGAAAGAGTCATCTATGGGTTGATTATCTTCTGATGTAGTTAGCCTTGAAAGAAAATTTGCAACATTGGCCCTCCCCTGCTTATCCATAATGGTTATATAAAATTCTTGCATCAAAAATAACCATCTTGCCAATCTACCTATGAACAAAGATTTATTCATGAGATATTTAATGGTTGCATGATCATTGTGTACAAATATTTGGTAGCCTGTTATGTAATGTCTGAATTTCTTTAGTGCATAGATGACTGCCAGCATTTCTTTTTCTGTCACCGTATAATTGAATTCACCTCCTTGTAATTTTTTGCTGACAAAGTAAATAACATTTTCAATGGCTCCTTTTTTTGTCCTAAGACCACTCCTATGGCATAATTTGATGCATTAGTATGGATGTGGAAAGGTAGCTCCCAATAAGGCCCTTTGAGTACAAGAGCATGAGTCAAGGTTGCCTTCAAGTTGGAAAATGCCTTGTCACAATTTTTAGTCCACTAAAATTCAACATCTTTAGTGAGAAGAGTGTACAATGGTGTTGCTACCTTGCTAAAATCCTTAATGAAATGCCTATAATATCCCGCATGACCCAAAAAAATCCTAGCATCCTTTTGTTTTGCAGGTATGGGAAGAATTATGATTACCTCAATCTTTGCAGGATCTACTTGAATTCCTTTGTGGGAGATGTAGTGGCCAAGAACTACACTCTCTTGCATCATCATGAAGCACTTTTCACTATTTAATTACAATTTCTGGTCTTCACATCTCTATAGAACTCTCCGGAAATTTTTCAATTCTTGATTAAAATCAACACCATAAGTGGTGAAGTCATCCATATAAATCTCCATGCAATCATGAGAAATATCTAAGAAGATGATAATGACTGTCTCTGAAAAGTTGCAAGTGCATAGTATAAGGAAAATGCGAGTACAAAATAGGAATAGGTCTCCCATGGACAAGTAAATGTGGTCTTCTCCTCGTCCTTTAGTGTAATTTGGATCTAGTTATAGCTGCTAAATACATCTAAAAAAGAGAAGTATTGCTTTCCTACAAATGTGTCCAAAACTTGATCAATGAAGGGTAAAGGAAAGTGATTCTTCTTAGTGGTAGTATCTAGTTCCCTATAATCAACACAAAAATTCCATTTCCCTCCTTTCTTGGGCAGAATAACCAATGGAGACACCCACTAACTATCTAAAATGGGGTAGATAAATCCTGCATCTAGTAATTTTTGCAGTTCTCCTTTCACAATCTCTCTTAGTGTAGGGTTAATTCTTCTTTGTGGTTGTCTTACTGGGGTGCAATCATCTTTGATGTAAATTTTTTGTGTACAAATTTTAGGATTCAATCCCTTCATATCATGATAATCCCATGCAAATGCATGTTGATGGGTCCTTAATAGGTTCACCAATAACAATTGTTGTTCTTCATTCAATTTACTATTTGTAACTAAGGATTTCTTTTTGGATTAGATTTATCAATCAATAAAGCATATAAAATAAACCCAAAGCAATTACAAAGAACAAGGGAAGAAAACATAAATGAAACAAGTATACCAGATAGTTGTTGAAGCCTCCATGATTCACCTTTGTAACACCTTCTAACTTGTTGATTTATGTGTTGCCCTCAGATTCGTTTTGTGAGCAATCTGAAAATAAAGATTAAGTCCTACACAAACTTTGAAGGATTTGAATCTAAATGCCTATGCCTATGTCTATGAAAAATTGACACTAAAATGCCAAATTAATCTAAGTATTAATATGCCAGAATATTGTAATCTATGTACGTAATGTAGAAATGAGAGGAAAATGGCATTTTATAGAAAATACCATTTTGAATGGACGAACGAGATTGACTTTTGACAAAGACCTAAAATGAGAGGCCCAAATTAAATCTGATAATCCCTAATTAGGGTTAGGGAAAACTCATTAATCGAGCAGTCAAAATGCCATCTGAGAAAATAAAATTAGCGGTGCAGAATAAATGAGATAATTAATTAGAAAATAAAGATTTTCAAAAATCACGAAGATAAAGAATGCCTGATTTGTGAGATTTGAAAAATCAAGAAGATAAGAGTTGGACTAAAGATCAAATTTGGAAAATCAAGAATCTGCCCGATTACTTGATTTTTGGAAGATTAGTTACCATTTTGAATTAAATTAATTCAAAATAATGATTTTGTGAGACAATAAATAATCTTTTTTCAGATTATTTACCAAAATGGATTGTCAGTTAAGAAAGTGATGAAATTTTAAATAATTTCATTTATTTAAAATGAGAGGAATATCAAATTTGGCAATTAAATAATTAGAAATAATTATTTAATTTAGCAGATAAGATTAATTAAATAAATTAATCAATTTATTTAATTATGACAATTAATGACATATTAAATAAATAAATAATCAGGAAGAAATAAATGCAGAAAGGTAATTAAATAAATTAAGAAATTTATTTAATTAAGGGAAAACCTAGACAATTAATGACGTATTTAATAAATAAATAAAATTTAATAATTTAATAATCATGAAGAATAAAGGACATGAATTAATTAAATAATTATGAATTATTTAATCAATAGTCGAATGTGGACCAAGGAAATAATTAAATGTCGCAATTATGCTAGGATGAAAGTGGTAAAAATGAAGCTTGCAAGCCTAGGTCATTTTTAGGTGTCTACATTTTGCCCCTCTTTGTCATAATGCCGCTTGTTGTGTTGTGACAAAGAAACTAAGTCAAAGTTATGCCCTAGTACAAAATACGATGAGGAAGAATGACGAGGAGGGTTACGGTATGCCTCCTCGAGAGGAAAGATGGGTTCCAAGAATATGGATGTGCTCTCAAAATTGATGAGAAGACTAGAATATGAAGAGACAAAGAAATGTTCGTGCAAAAGATATGGATGATGATATGGATGCAATGCCTATATGAGACAGGCGAGAGAAGATGACATGACTAAAGGAGATGCATGTTAGTTCCTAAACCAAATCCTTTAAAACATTGCCATAGGACTTTAATATTTATTGCTCTTAATCATCATTGGGCAGTAAAAAAGACTCAAATGGACAACAAACACTATGATATGATGTAGACCAAGGTGTGCAAGGTCATCCACTTGAAAAACAGACAGTCACAGACAAGGAATGTCCTACCTCATACTAAGGGTGAAGTTGCCCTAGTCTTTTTGTCAAGACAATCCACAGACAGCAATCAAAGAAAATAAAATAGGTTAGGAGACGTCATCACACCTCTAAATCCTTCATGGGACATCCTTGAGGCAACTAGTAACATGACCAAAAAGACAAGATAGTAAAAAGATAAGAAAAAATAGCCAAGATAGTCAAAAGATAAGACAAGATAGACCAGTAAAATTAATAGCCATTTTATTTTGTTTGTTTTCCAAAGATTGATTTCTTGCCAGTTTGATAGTTTTGATAGTTTAAGAGTTTTTCCAATTTGACGGTGTTGACAATTTGACGGGGCCTATTTTCAAGAAGGACACATCCTGAAAAAGGCAAAGGACATTTTGACAAGGTCTAACTCCAAGAAGGACACATCTTGAAGAGGACCAAAGAATGATGAGGCTGACATTGTTTTGATTAATATGTTTTGGCAAGTTGACGGATGTTGACTGTATGATCGATTGGACTGTGTTGTCTGATTTTGACCAATTTTGACATTGACATTTCAAATGACTATCTTGTGTCCGAGTTTGATGATGTCTGACTTATTTGACCAATGTGACGATTGTGACAATGCCATGATTTTATTTGGGCCAACCTAAAAGGACTGACCTAATGTCTCAGGGACTCATCGACTGATGGCCTTGCCTATGTAGCAAATGTGTAGAGACAACATAGTTTAACAATGACATGGACTGACTGAAATGACTGACTTTGACTCCATTTTTAGGATTTTGACATTGATTTGGATGTTTTTGTGTTTTTCTTCAGGATGTTTTACAATTTTTAGGTCTTTCTTCAAGACATTTTATATATTTTTAAGACTTTTTAGGAATTTTTCAAATTTTTAGGACTTTTTCAGGACTTTTTGATGTTTTTGTCTTTTTTTAGGACTTTTTGCCATGTTTTTATTTTTTTGTCGTTTTATGATTTTTTTGGATTTTGACGTTTAAGAGGATCATGAAAAATGGATATGACTGATGCCTACACATGAAAATCCAAGGAAAAACATGATTGTGCCCCTAGTCAAGCTGAATACCAATTGACAGGTGATGACAATGTTGTTTGGCATAGGAAGAATGCATCCCAAAACAACATGAGGACGATGATGATAATGTGACGAAAGTATGGCAGTCTACAGTCGGGCCAGGAATGCAGTCAAGTAAAATTTTGGATAATGTGCTTGTATGGATTAGACTCATTGCATTTGGAATGACTTGGTTAAGACTAGATGGGATGATGATTATCCTTAGACCGTTTGACAAGGGAAAGCCAAGATAGGTGATAGGCATGAAAGGATAGGGGGTGGCCTGAGTAAAAGATGAGATACATTAGACTAAGGGAATTGTCATATGATTTTTAAGGACTATGTCGCATAAGGACAATAAGACAATGACAGTCAATGACATGATGTTTCATGAATCGTGTATGACCAAAGGATAGGCATGTCAAGAGTTTTCCCAAAGCATGATTTATGTGTGCCAGTTTTATGTCAAGACCAAGATAGGTGGGAATGATATGGATTAAATGGTCCAATGTCAAGAGGAAGGCCTAGGATATGAGACGACTTTCCCCCAAGTGTAAAATTCCACATAGACAATTTATTTTACACATGATGTATGTTTGCCAGGTTTTCATCACGGTACTTATCCAGGGTGCCTATTTGCCAGGTTTTCACCATTGGATGAAATTTTTCTCTTTATTATTTTCTTGAATTTTTTATTTTTTGGTGTCACCAAGATGCCTGTTTGCCAGGTTTTCATCAAGGTGATGATTTTTTAATTTTTCAATTTTTATTTTTTTTGTATTTCTAATTTTGTGGATAGCCTAGATGCTTTAGATGACCACTGCCTATTCTGAATTCACTGACAATGTTGATGTAGAGACTGGTGCCATGATATGCCAATAATGTCTTGTATGAAGTAGTTGTCTTGTCAAGATCGTAGCACTTGTATACAACTGATCGATGTCATTTTGGTCCATTCTAATACTAGAGTTGGCCTTATAAAAATACGCACATCGCAATAGAGTGCCATGAGAGTCCTTGTGGTAAAGAGTTGCTGCCAAGATGTGACAGATTTGTGACGTGGGATTTTTGGACTTTAGGTGAGATGTAGGATTACGACAGATGATGGTAGATGTGGAAAGGTTGTTTGGACGTTTGGATGAATCACTTTTTATTTTCCAAACTTGGGATGTTGGATGACGGATTTTGGAGGGATGGCATTTGGAACCAACACCTTTAGATGCCTTGATTGATGACCATTTTGAAGGAGATGGACATTTTTTGTATGTGAGAATCCTCTTGTCTTGTGGCTCCACATTGTGATTGACTTGGTTTTTTTGTTTGATCCATTTTAATTTCATTTGTCCACTTTTCCTTTTGTTTGATTCAATGGCCTTTGACATTTGATTTTGATCTTTTGACTTGTAAAACTTTTTTTTTTGTTGGTTCCAAAGGGAAGGTTTATTTATGATGGAATAACGGTTCATGGTGTGGGTGGAGGGGGTGTTGGAAACACTCTTATGATAAGGATTTCTCATGGACTCCATTTTGATGTTTGTATCTAAAAAATTTTCCCCCAGTATCGAGGAGGTACCACTGACATCATTTGATTTACTAACTTAGGAATAGCCAAGACCTTGATGTCTATAATTTTCCTGAAGCTGTATTGGTTCTAGAATTCCTTACTCGTGTATGCCTAGTCCTTTGCCTTAATATTTCATGCTTTGACATATTTTGTTGGCAATGGGGTATTTGTTGTTTTGAAAGCAAGATGGTAACCCATCATTAGGTATGTGGATATTGTCACTTGTAATATTTTCATCTGCAAGAAAGCCTGCTCTGACAAAGATAGATGACCCTAGTTGATAAAGTGTCTTAGCTTCATTGTCATGTTGGACATATTCCTGATAGATATCTTTGGTCTGATCGTGTGACATGTCAGGTTCAGATGATTCTATTGGTGCTTCCAAGGCAATGTTGAAGCCATCATTATGTTTAGTGTCATAGAGTCCAATGATTTTAGTTATAACTTGATCATATGCAAGCATGTCCCTAGTGGAAGATTCATGTTCTGGAGCAATATCGTCTATGTGTCCCATGGAGGCAAGTGTCTAATCTTGGAAAGTGTCGATAATCAAGGCTTGTATAGGGTCAGAAAGTGTTTGATCATGAATGGCATAAAGGTCAAGGAGTGGATCGTTTTGGATTTCTTGGTCCATGGTAGGGTCTTGGTCCAAGATGGGGTTGTCATGGATTTGGACTTCTTGGTCAAAGATAGGGTTGTCATGGATGATACAATCAGAAATAGGGTCATGGGATGGACTACCTTGTTCTTGACATTAGGGTGACGTTATAATTTCATGCCTTGGGCTTTCATTTTTTCATGTATCCTCAAGTGTAGATGATGGGATGTGACTTTGGACTATGATAGAATTTTCATGACTCGATGTGGCTTGTGAGGGGGTGATTTGAAAAGGATTAGGAGAAGACGTGGGGACTTAGACAGGACTAGTATGTGAAGGACTAGGATATGACATGGGTACTGGAGATAGTGTGAAGGACTAGGATATGACATGGGTACTTGGACTGGATTGGTATGGGAAGGACTCGGGACTTGGACTAGACTAGTTGGTGACGACATAGGATATGACATAGGGACTTGGACTGGATTGGTGTAAGGTTGACTAAAATGGGACATGGAGACTTGAACTGGATTGATATGGTATGATGTGGGGACTTGACATGAGTTGATAGATGGTTGATAGGGCATGTAGACATTGACAAGATTGATAGGCGAAGGACTAGCATATGACGTAGAGACTTGGAATGGACTAGTTGATAGTTTGCTTCCCTTGTCAAGGTTAGGATAAGGATGATAAGTGGATGTTTGTTGTGAATTAATGGTAGGATTTGTGTCAAGTGACTGTTGATTGTGAGGGTAGAAAGATAGAGGTGGCAAAGTATTTATGTCAAATCCTTGTGGTAACTTAGCCCCTTGGTCCAAAAGCATGGTTAGATACCTTTGAGGGTCACATAAGATTGATTTTTCTACAAAGGAGACTATATCAGGATTTTTCGCTGCAGCTTCTAAGTCTTTTGCATATACTCGTCCAATTTGGTCTCTTTGTATGAATGGTTCAGAAGGATTTCATGATGAAGATGGCATGTTCATGGAAGATTGAATGTTCATGTTGTGAAATGGGTTGGAAAAATTCCAATGTTGGTTTTTGTCATAAGTGTTATTATCGATGTTGGGATTGAAATCTTGTCCAAAGTTTTCCATTTGTCCTTTTTGTCTTTGAAGTCTAGTCTCAACTATAAAAGGGATTTGCTTAGATAAGGATGACGCCAATGACAACTAAATGTGAGGATGGTGACAACCTATATTTTTTGAATTTTTGATAAAGATGAAAATGCAAGACTATGTTTCCTAAAATGTCGTCTAGGATGACTAGGTGATGATAACGTTTGTCTAAGGAAATGACTAATGCAAGATTACGATGTTGTCAAAACCAAAGTGTCAAATGTGGACTAAGAAGACAATGTTGATGAAGGACTAAAATGATTAATGCAAAGTCTAGGTTCAAAATGAGGTCTAAGATGAACAATGCAAAGTCTAAGGTTCAAAATGAGGACTGAGATTATTTTTTGATTTCTTTTGAAAATTTTGAGTTGTCCAAGGTCGGTTATTTGTGTCCAAATTTGTGAATGTTGTGTATATTGTTTGAGTAATCCAGCAAGCACTTGACAAGCACAATGTTTTGACTATAAGCAAGCACACATGAGACAAGTACAATCCTAAAAGGCCAATAGGCCAAGGGTTTGTATACTTGATATAGCCCACCGATATACCCCAGATTGGTGATAAACACCTTTCCTTCTCAAAAGCAGATAGCTTAAAATTTTGGTGGCATTGGCTCCCCTCCACAACTCATTAACGTCTTTCGAACACACCAAATTTGGATTCTTTGGGTAATGACATCCCAAGAATTGATATCTCTACTCAAGGGGATCAGTAGTGATTTTCTTCGGGCATGATACTGTACCCTGCACTATATCAAACAATAGCCATAGAACGGTTGGACACTAAGACAAGAGGTGTTTAATTCAGGCATTCCATTCATGGGGCATGATCCATGTGGCGAGAGTCCCCTTTCGGATCCATCTCGTCAGAATCACACTCGTGATTCTTGGGTTTTCCCCAAAAATCCACTTTTATATACCAGTTGAAAGTCCCTCGGGTTCAGGGTGCTACCAGTCGGAGTCGTCCTGGGGTGAGTACTTTTGCCCACCAGAACAGGCCCAAGTTCTAGAGTTAGTAACTGTTTCTCTTACACCCAGGATCGCTCGAATGCGCAAGGGGAGAGGATACTTTGATTACTAAGTCTTGAAGGGTAATAACATAAAAGAAAATGGGTCTTGTTTTTTTATCACTGAGTTTTCACAAGGTGAGAGCATACTCGCCTACCATTTTGCAAACACACTCAGACAAAGTAGACACACAAGTTCATTTTAATTGCACCAAAATGAAATATGTACTAATCTAAAAAAAAGATAGGCACATTGTTTTGATGTTTTGTCTTCAATGTTCAAACCTGCAAGACCACACATTAGTAGTTTGAATTTTTTCCTTTGACCCACGAAAGGTAATCGCCACACGCTGCAAACAAAAATTAGTAAAAAAAACTTAAATGAAAATAGCAAACTAAAATACTAATAACTTTCTCAAAACTAAACAAAATTTTAAATAGTAGATATCTATGGAAAGCTGAAAATCAAACCTTCAAAACCTAGAAATTATTTTCCATGATTCTAAACAAAAAAAGCGTTATAGGAAAAAGAAAACGCGGATTTTAAAAGCTAAAATTTAAAAACTACGATCACTAAAATGACCATAACTTTCTCAAATATTAATGAAATTTGAAACCGTTTGAAGTTTCAGAAAGCTGAGAACGATATCTACAAAACCCAAAAAAAAATAAAAAATATTTTATTTTCCCATTTTTTTGTGCTCAAAAGAAGGTTACGGCATTTTGTATGACTTCTTGGTTGTAACTATAAAACAGTGAAAACAAACAAGAAAAACACAATTTTTTTCTACAAAATGTCAGGTTCACCAATGTAACTAAGGGTAAATTTTTGGATTAGATTCATCAATCAATAAAGCATATAAAATAAACTCAAAGCAATTACAAAGAACAAGGGAAGCAAACATAAATGAAACAAGTATACCAAATAGTTGTTGAAGCCTCCATGATTCACCTTTGTAACACCTTCTAACTTGTTGGTTTATGTGTTGCCCTTAGATTCATTGTGCGAGCAATTTGAAAATAAAGCCTAAGTCCTACACAAGCTTTGAAGGATTTGAATCTAAATGCCTATGCCTATGTCTATGAAAAACTGACTCTAAAATGCCAAATTAATCTAAGTATTAATATGCTAGAATATTGTAATCTATGTGTGTAATCTAGAAATGAGAGGAAAATGGCATTTTATAGAAAATGTCATTTTGAATGGACGAACGAGATTGACTTTTGACAAAGACCTAAAATGAGAGGCCCAGATTAAATTTGATAATCCCTAATTAGGGTTAGGGAAAACTCATTAATCGAGCGGTCAAGATGCCATCTGAAAAAATCAAATCAGCGGTGGAGAATAAATGAGATAATTAATTAGAAAATAAATATTTTCAAAAATCAAGAAGATAAAGAATGTCTGATTTGTGAGATTCGAAAAATCAAGAAGATAAGAGTTGGACTAAAGATCAAATTTGGAAAATCAAGAATCTGACCAATTACTTGATTTTTGGAAGATTAGTTACCATTTTGAATTAAATTAATTCAAAATAATGATTTTGTAAGACAATAAATAATCTTTTTTCAAATTATTTACCAAAATGGACTGTTAGTTAAGAAAGTTATGACATTTTAAATAATTTCATTTATTTAAAATGAGAGGAATATCAAATTTGGCAATTAAATAATTAGAAATAATTATTTAATTTAGCAGATAAGATTAATTAAATAAATTAATCAATTTATTTAATTATGACAATTAGTGGCATATTAAATAAATAAATAAAACTATTTATTTAATAATCGGGAAAGAAATAAATGCAAAAGTAATTAAATTAATGACATATTTAATAAATAAATAAAATTTATTTATTTAATAATCATGAAGAATAAAAGACGATGAATTAATTAAATAATTATGAATTATTTAATCAATAATCGAATGGACCAAGGACATAATTAAATGTCACAATTATGCAAGGACGAAAGTGGTAAAAATGAAACTGGGTCTAGGTCATTTTTAGGTGTCTACACTATTAACATTCAAATATTTTCCTTTTCTAGACACGCAAAATTAGCATTATGCATTTGATCAAAATCACGCTCATCCATTCATCAGGGTAAATTCATCAACTTAAATCAAATAAATCAAACTTGATCCTATCATTATCTCTTTGATTAAATAAATCAATCATTTATTTAATTAAATCTCAAGTCATCATTCATCTCACTTTGATTTGATTTAAATCCCTAAATCAAGTCAAAGTGGTCAAATCAGCCTAATCATCATCCTAGCTAATTAATCCTGATTAAATCTAGTGCTAATCCCATCCCACTTGCATTCTCTAGATATATCCACTTGCACAATAAATCAATTTTATTGATTTATTTAAAAGCCTCATTTTCCCTCAACATGACAAGTCAAACATGGCATTTATTGCTCTCTTTTCTTGTCCCCTCTCAAAATTTATTGCAAATTTGAATTCAAATTCTCCCTCTCATGGGAACTCTTCCCAAATCTTGCACATACATCAACCAATCACCCTTGACAAGTGTCCTTATCTCATTGGCAGAATCTTTAGTCCACATTGGTCCCTCTTCAACACTTAGCATTTTGAAAATCTATAGAAGAAGGCTTAATCCTCATTCATAGGATCCACAATTTTATGCAAGGTTACTCTCTTCATTTGAGATTTGATCTTGTCCATTTCACTCCATCATCTCCATTTGCATTTTATCATCTTGAGCATTGATCAAGGATTGGGAAAGGGTCACTAGCACATGTGACACCAATCCACTATGGAATAGGTAATTTGTGATTTGCTTTCATAATGCTTGTAACTTCCTTTCATCCTTTTGTTGCATTTTAGAGCATTTGCAAGGTATTTCATAGGAGTGTTCTTGAGAGATTTGTAGGTACTAACCCTTGTTTGAGATTAGTGTTTGCAGATTTTGAAAAGCATGCTCACATTTGCGCTAGAAATCCTAAATCAAGTCAAAGTGGTCAAATCAGCCTAATCATCATCCTAGCTAATTAATCCTAATTAAATCTAATTCTAATCCCATCCCACTTGCATTCTCTAGATATATCCACTTGCACAATAAATCAATTTTATTGATTTATTAAAACCCTCATTTTCCCTCAACATGACAAGTCAAACATGGCATTTATTGCTCTTTTTTCTTGTCCCCTCTCAAAATTTATTGCAAATTTGAATTCAAATTCTCCCTCTCATGGGCACTCTTCCCAAATCTTGCACATACATCAACCAATCACCACTTGACAAGTGTCCTTATCTCATTGGAATCTTTAGTCCCACAATGGTCCCTCTTTAACACTTAGCATTTTGAAAATCTATAAAAGAAGGCTTAATCTTCATTCATGGGATCCACAATTTTATGCAAGGTTACTCTCTTCATTTGAGATTTGATCTTGTCCATTTCACTCCATCATCTCCATTTGCATTTTATCATCTTGAGCATTGATCAATCAAGGATTGGGAAAGGGTCACTAGCACATGTGACACCAATCCACTATGGAATAGAATTTGACTCTTATTTTTCTCATGCTTTCACTTAGCTTATGTTGATAACTTACTTTGTTTGCATAGATAACATGAGCAATTATTTCATGGGGATTCTATATCTGATTTGCTTGATTTAACTAACAATACTCATGCTTGTTTGTTTTTGAGCAAAATGCATATTTAGGGTCTACAAAATGATTGATTTATTTAATCAAAGAGATGATGATAGGATCAAGTTTGATTTATTTGATTTAAGTTGATGAATTTACCCTGATGAATGGATGAGCGTGATTTTGATCAAATGCATAATGCTAATTTTGCGTGTCTACATTTTGCCCCTCTTTGAAGCAATGTACTTGTTGCGTTGGTTCAAAGAATAAACTTCCGCGATCAAAATTAAAAAATTTCATGATTTTTTTGATGCTGATGGAAAGAAGTACACTGGTACATTGCCCCTTGAGAGATTGAGCGAAAAGATTCGGTTGAGGGTCGATCTCGATAAGAGGTTCAAAATGGATGGTTATGGATGACGATGCAAATGAGATGATTTCAAGATGCTTAGAATAACAAATCTATATTATCCTAAACAACTTAAATGATTATATGATGTGAGATGGATGAGATGGATGATGTGATATGCTATGATTATGCAATGGATGATTTATGAGATGCTTAGACTAACAGATCTATATTATGATGATGATTATGCAATGCATGTGAAATGATTGATGTTTCCTATGATGTATGATATGGATGATATGTGGTATGCCGACAGTTTGTGGATGCAAGATGGATGCATGATGGATGTAGGATGGATGGATGCATGATGGATGCATTGGTGATGATGATTGACTATTCATAATGTGATGTTAGTGCGGAAGACATTAGATGATGACAAGAGGATCCAACAAGTCCATGATCAATGACTTTATTAGAGATGATGATGATAGATGATGATGATGAATTACACGATAGATGGATGATTTGTTTATCAAGGATTGGATTTTCAAAGGGTCACTTACTTTATGTTTGATAACACGCCTACACGATGCATCAAGGTATGAAGGACTAGGATGGCGTTGTACTTAGTGTGATGGACTTTGACTCAAAAAATAGATAGGAGTATTCTTGTTCACACTTGACATACGAAAACCTTGCTAGGGCGTACCTAACAAAGCAAGTATTCACCAAGTTATTTTACAAGAATGTCCAACAAGCACAGTAGACAAAAGATAATGATCATTGCCCCATTCCTTATCTCTCTAAATCCTTTGTTCAGATATCATCGAGAGGTCCTTGGAATGAGCGCAATAAGATAAATAAAAAAAAATCAAAAAAAGGATTGAAAATAGTAAAGAAAAAAATTGTCCTCTAGTGAAAACTGCATGTGCGGCACTTTGGGCAAGACCATGATGAAAACCTGGCAAACAGGCGTCATGTGTGGAATTGAGCATCTACGTGTGCCACTTCAGATGAAAGCATCTCATCCCATCCATAATAAATCAAGCATTCCATCCATCTTATCCAGAATAAATCCATCCATCCATAAACCATTGTCCAATCCATTCGCATATATTTGCATCCATAGTCCAAATTGTCTTGATCTTGATGAAATTTTGGGGCACATAGTAAAACATCTTGACATGGGCCATTTTCATTGATCCTTTCCTATGCAGCGTTATCTGAGCCATGAAGCATTATCCAATGAGCTTTCTTTATCTGAACATCTCATCTTATTGCAGGATAATCCGTCGCATCCTTCGTATGCTTACCGTATCCATCCATCCATACACCTATCCAAGCATCCATCCGTAACATTCCATACATTGCTAGAAATTGGGGGCAGATATTTACATCTTGCTTCAGGAGTAAATCTTGATATGTGTCCTCTGACTTATGTGGTGATTCGAACATTGGAAAACGTGAAATCAAATTGGTCAAACCACTTGTGAGCAAAAATCCAAATCACTAGTCCATGGGACATTTTGATGAGAAGACATTCCTTATCAGTCTACATCTTTCATCAAACATCAATCCAAACAATTGATATCAGTCACATCTAATTTGCACCCTTCAAACATCACATCAAATCATTCGAACAACTTTTGTTCCAAATCAAGCTTCATCAATCATGATCAATCAAATTCAATCAAAAAATCATCATCTCGAGATATCCTTGTGTTGCTTAACACTATCCTTGCATTGTTGTGCATCATCAACAATGTTATCATCATCAATCCATCATCATCTTATCTTTGCATTGTTGTGCATCCTCAACAATGTTATAAATCACATCAATCGATCAAAAACCCTTGCATTGTTGTGTATCCTCAACAATGTTATCATCATCATCAATCCGTCGATCTGATCAATCCACCTTAGCTTGGTTTTCAAACAAAATCCCAAACAAAGCACTGATATCATTACACATCCATATCCAAATTGTCAAAATCATACGAAAAATCCAAAAACATTCATAAAATCAGAAGAAAACATCAAAAACATTGGAATCCGACCTACACGAGTCTGAGCTTAAACATAAGCAGGGCTAATCTTTGATCAACCCGAGCATCCAAAATCAAAACATTCGAAAAACATCAAAATCCAAAACATTCAAAAACATCAAAATCAAAACGTTCAAAAACATCAAAATCCAAAAACATTCAAAAAACATCAAAATCCAAAACATTCAAAGAAAATCAAAATCAAAACATTCAGAAAAAACACAAAAATCCCAAACATACATGAAATCAAAAATCAAAACATTTCTAAAATCTCAACACCAAAAACAGCCTCAAAACATTCCAAAAGTGTCAAAAACAATGTTGAGAGAATATCGCCTCCTTGTCGCTTGCCCACAATAATCAATCATCCATAATAAGCGATCATCACCTTCATCCTTTGTACAAGCGAAACAATCACAGCAGTTAGCAAAAGCAAAACAATCGTAAAATCTAATCAGAACAACGGACCTTTAAAACAAAACTCTTGATCGTGTTTTCAAACGTAACCGATTAGACCTTGTCGCTGACCTATCAATCAACTTATCAAACCATGTATCCCTATACAATGCATGTCCTAGGATATGTCGTTCGGGTAATGGAATAATTTGGATGTACTTTGGTTTTAATATCCTATCAAAACACATCACTTTGGCTGAAGGTATGAAGAACATTGACTTGTTTGTATACTTGATCTTTTCTTTTGATTTATCTTATTGTGCTCATTCCAAGGACCTCTCGATGATATCCAAACGAAGGATTTAGAGAGATAAGGAATGGGGCAACGATCATTATCTTTTGTCTACTGTGCTTGTTGGACATTCTTGTAAAATAACTTGGCAAATACTTGCTTTGTTAGGTACTCCCTAGCAAGGTTTCTGTATGTCAAGTGTGAACAAGAATACTCCTATCTATTTTTCGAGTCAAAATTATCCCCTTTTAAGTATAGCATATCACCGGTCCTTCATACCTTGATGCATCATTAGCGTGTTATCAAACATAAAGTAGTGACTATTGAAAATCCCAATCCTTGACAAATCATCCATCTATCATTCATATTTCATCATCATCTATCATCGCCTCATCTCTAATAAAGTCTCGACGATCATGGACTTGTTGGATCCTCTTGTCATCATCTCACTTCTGCACTAACATCGCATTATGAATAGTCAATCATCATCACCAATGCATCCATCATGCATCCATCATGCATCCATCCATCCTGCATCCATCATGCATCCATCTTGCATCCACAAACTGTCAGCATACCACATATCATCCATATCATACATCATAGGAAACATCGATCATTTCACATGCATTGCATAATCATCATCATAATATAGATCTGTTAGTCTCTCATAAATCATCCACTGCATAATCATAGCACATCACATCATCAATCTCATCCATCTCACATCATATCATCATTTAAGTTGTTTAGGATAATATAGATTTGTTATTCTAAGCATCTTGAAATCATCATCTCATTGCATCGTCATCATGACATCCATTTTGAACCTCTTTATATAGGATGAGCCCTCAAATCCAGTCTTTAAGCTCGAGTCTCTCGAGGGCAATGTGCGAGTGTACTTTCAGATTTGGGGCATCTAAAAAATCATGAAATTTTTTTAATTCCACGATCTGAGCAGTTTATTCTTTGAACCAACGTAACAAGTTCATTGCTTCAAAGAGGGGAAAAATGTAGACACGCAAAATTAGCATTATGCATTTGATCAAAATCACGCTCATCCATTCATCAGGGTAAATTCATCAACTTAAATCAAATAAATCAAACTTGATCCTATCATCATCTCTTTGATTAAATAAATCAATCATTTATTTAATTAAATCTCAGATCATCATTCATCTCCCTTTGATTTGATTTAAATCCCTAAATCAAGTCAAAGTGGTCAAATCAACCTAATCATCATCCTAGCTAATTAATCCTGATTAAGTATTACTAATCCCTCCCTTTTATTCCTACATTTATCCACTTGCACAATGATCGTTTGTTGATTTGTTTAAACCCTCCATTTTCCCTCAACATGACAAGTCCAAACACTTAATTTATTGCTCTTTCTTGTCCTCAAAATTTATTGCAAATTTGAATTCAAATTCTCCTCTCATGGGCTCTTCCAAATCTTGCACAACATCGGCAAATGCATACACTTGACAAGTGTCATATCTCATTGGCAGAATCTTTAGTCCCACATTGGTCCCTCTTCAACACTTAGCATTTTGAAAATCTATAAAAGAAGGCTTAATCTTCATTCATGGGATCCACAATTTTATGCATGGTTACTCTCTTCATTTGAGATTTGATCTTGTCCATTTCACTCTATCATCTCCATTTGCATTTTATCATCTTGAACATTGATCAAGGATTGGGAAAGGGTCACTAGCACATGTGACACCAATCCACTATGGAATAGGTAATTTGTGATTTGCTTTCATAATGCTTGTAGCTTCCTTTCATCCTTTTGATGCATTTTAGAGCATTTGCAAGGTATTTCATAGGAGTGTTCTTGAGAGATTTGTAGGTACTAACCCTTGTTTGAGATTAGTGTTTGCAGATTTTGAAAATGTAGACCCTAAATCTGCATTTTGCTCAAAAACAAACAAGCATGAGTATTGTTAGTTAAATCAAGCAAATCAGATATAGAATCCCTATGAAATAATTGCTCATGTTATCTATGCAAACAAAGTAAGTTATCAACATAAGCTAAGTGAAAGCATGAGAAAAACAAGAGTCAAATTCTATTCCATAGTGGATTGGTGTCACATGTGCTAGTGACCCTTTCCCAATCCTTGATTGATAAGCTTAGATGATGATGATGCAATGGAAATGATGAGAAAAATTAGTTCTCAAGGAGAGTAACTTTGCATATGCTTTTTGGATAAAATTGTGGAGAGATGGTGAAGTGAAATGGACAAGATCAAATCTCAAATGAAGAGAGTAACCTTGCATAAAATTGTGGAGGTTGTGAAGGATTTGATAAGAGATGAAGCCTCTATTTTATAGATTTTCAAAATGCTATGTGTTGAAGAGAGACCAATGTGGGAAAAAGATCAAGCCAATGAAAGGACACTTGTCAAATGGTGATTGGTTGATGTATGTGCAAGATTTGGGAAGAGTGCCCATGAGAGGGAAAATTTGAATTCAAATTTTGTGTGAGTTTGACTTTGGAAGAGGGACATGTAAGAGACATGTAAGGCCTCATAAATGCTTTGTTGGGTGTACATGTGAGAGAGATTCAAACTTGAAGTGTATTCTCCCTTTATGCCAAGTTGAAAATAAAGATTTTGATAAATCAATTAAATGCAATTTCATGTGCAAGTGGCAAATCTAGAGAATGCAAGTGGGTGAGATTAGCAGGTAGATCATGATTAATTATTCTAAGATGATGATTGAGCGATTTGTACTGACTTGATTTAAAGGTTAGAAATCAAATCAAAGGGAGATAGTCTCTGATTTAATTAAATAAATGATTGATTTATTTAATCAAAGAGATGATGATAGGATCAAGTTTGCTTTATTTGATTTAAGTTGATGAATTTACCCTGATGAATGGATGAGCGTGATTTTGATCAAATGCATAATGCTAATTTTGCGTGTCTACACCTTCTAACACTTGGACTTGTGTAGTTAACTCTATCATGGCTACTTCATTAATACTTGGTACCTTTAGTTCATATGGCAGCAATGTATAGGACATACTCATTGCTGCAAGAAATTTTTGTATAGGAACAGTGGTTGGAGGAAGAGCATTTGTAGGAAGAAAATTTGTAGGAATAGTTGTTGTAGGAAGGGCAAGAAAAAGTGTCTTGATTGGAGTATCAAAATGAGAAGATGATGCTTCCTCCACTTTATAATCGTTCCTAATGATATTAGCCAATACTTCATCCTCATCTTGGAGTTGCATGAGAGAGCTTCTACTTAGCATCATAAGTTACACCATGGAGTTAACTTTCTCGGCCTCTTCACCAACATGTGGCCATATGGGATTATTTTCATCATGAGATGGCCGAGAAGACAGATAAAGAACATAATTTTTAGTGCTCCTCCCATCTGAAATGGTCATGTCACTTGACCGACATCTAATATATGCATTTAAAATTGCTAACCATGGCCTTCCAAGAATAATGGGATACCTGCCTAGTGTGGCTTTAGGAGAAAGAATCATAAATTATGATGGGTACTCCTAGGAGTCTAAAATTACCACAAGATCCCCCACTACACCATCAGGCTTAACAATAGAGCTATCAACAAGCTACAAGATAGTAAAAGTGGTCTTCATACTTGTAATAATTAGGTTCTACAGGATATCTTTAGTCATTACATTTATTGTTGCTCCTAAGTCAATCAAAGCATTCTTCACTTGGATCTCATTTATGATTACTACTACCATAGGACTGCCTAGGTCAATGTACTTGGGAATAGTCACTTATCCCAACATGATTTTAGTTAGCTAGCCCACCACATTAACTGGAGTTGGGTCTTTCATTTTCCTACCTGGCTTCTTGATATAGGCTTCCTTGATTGCTTTGTCATATATTGGAACATCCTTTATGGTCTGAAATGGAGGTATTTGGACACATATGCTTTAGTTGGTCCAAGATATCAAAATTTGTATTCTCCTTTTCTTCCTTCTTCTTAGAAACTTCCAATCTCTGAGGAAACAGTGACTCTTGTTTAGTTTGCTTGACTTGGACTAGTTCAAGATTTTTAGGTACACTACGCTGAATGGGATCATTCAGAGGTTCCTCTTTCTCTTCCACAGGGAGCTCATGGATAATTGGCTTGGAAGGGTCTGGTAGATTAGTACTTGAATGCAAGTGGATATTACTGACATTGACAACATATGCAAAAAAATGATTTGAATCAACAGAGTAGGTAGGTTGTTGTTGTTGTTTCTTATTTGGATTAGGTGTGGGCTAAATTGGTATTTGAGTAGGTTTAGGTGCATTTGATCTAGGATCAGCAGGTGGAGGCATTATAGCAGGTTGTTGGGGCTGGGAAGGTGGCATGTAATTGGTTTTTTGAGTAGGCCATTGCTGTCCTCCTCTCTATTGATTTGTTTGCTACCAATTTCCTGGAGGTGGCTACCAATGTTCTTGAAATTGCTACCAATTCTCTTGAGGTTGCTACCACTAGGGTGGAGAAATCTAATGACTAGGCCAAGCATTTGGAGGGTTACTCTAAGTATGTGGTGGATATCCTCCATAATTG
>VDFB02271358.1:1058491464-1058522971 GCA_007258455.2 Sequoia sempervirens
TAAGGTTTAAGGATTGAGAGTTTAGGGATTAGGATTGAGTGAGTAAGGGTTTACGGATTACATATTGATGGTTTAGGGTAGAGGGTAGAGGGTAGAGGGTTGAGGGTTGAGGGTTTAAGGGTCGAGGAATTAGTTTTGAGGATTTAGGATTAAGGGTTTAGGGTATTGGGTAGAGGGTTGATGGTTGAGGGTTGAGGGTTAAGGGTTGAGAATGTAAGGGTTTAAGATTTGAGGGTAATGTTTTGAGGGATTAGGATAGAGAGTTAGGAGGGAGAGAGAGGTGAGATAGATAGATAAAGAGTGAGGGATGGGGTTTGAGGACCTATAGGGTTGAGGATTAGGGTTGAGATTAGAACGTATAGTATAGGGTTTAATGTATAGGGTAGAGGGTTGAGGGGTTAAGGGATTAGGGTTTAAGAGTTTAAGAGTTGAGGGATGAGGTTTAGGGTTTAAGGGTTTAGGGTTGATGGATTAGGGTTGAGAGTTGAGGGTATAGGGTTGATTATATAGGTTTTAGGGTATATGGTTAAGGATCCAATGTATAGGGTAGATGGTTGAGAATTGAGGGTTCAGGGTTTAATGAATGTAGAGGGTAGAGGGTTTAAGTTATTAAGGGTTTAGGGATTAGGGTTTAAGGGTTGAGGGATTACGGTAGAGAGGGAGTGATGGAGGGAGGGAGGGAGAGATGGAGGGAGAAGTGAGATATAGAGGAGGATAGAATAGGACAAAAGGATAGAGAGAGATGAGGTTTGAGGATCTAATGTATAGGGTAGAGGGTTGAGAATTGAGGGTATAGGGTTGATGACCTATAGGGTTGAGGTTTTAAGGGTTGAGGGTAGAGGGTATTGGGTTGAGGTTAGAGGGTATAGGGTTTAGGTTTTAAGGGTTGAGGGTTGAGGGTAGAGAGTTTAAGGTCGAGGGTAGAGATTTTAAGGGTTTAAGGGTTTAGGGTTGAGCTAGTTTAAGGTTGAGGGTAGAGGGTTGATGGTATAGGGTTGAGGGATTAGGGTCGAGGGTCCAATGTATAGGGTAGAGGGTATAGGGGTTGAGGGTTTATGGTTTAAGGGTTGAGGTTTGATGGATTAGGGTAGAGAGGGAGGGAAAGATGGAGGGAGAAGTGAGATAGAGAGATAGAGAGAAGGGATTAGGGTGGAGAGAGAGAGTTGTCTAGTTATTTAGGTAGAGAGGGGTAGTAGGAGATAGAGGGATGGGAGAGAGAGAGAGAGGGAGAGAGTGTTGGCCCTTAGTTGTTAGTGCACCAAAAGATCGATCTGTTAATGCCCGATACAACCATCAGAGTTAACAGATCCATGAGAGGCAATTAAGCCATGTCACAAATCTCGAGGGGAGTGTTGACCATCTGCCAAAAATCTCCCCCTCAACATTACCCAAGCGGATTTGAACTCGAAACCTTTGGCTCTAATACCAATTGTTGGACCATAGTTGTTGTTGCACCAAAAGATCGACCTATTAATTCCTGATTCAACTGTCAGAGTTAATGGATCCATGAGAGGTGGTTAAACCATGTCACGAATCCCAAGGGAAGTGTTGGCTATCTGCCAATAGAGAGAGAGGGAGAGAGAGAGGGGGAGAGAGAGAGGGGGGTGGGAGGGAGAGACTTGAGAGAGAGGGAAAGAGATAGAGGGAGTGAGAGAGAGAGGGAGAGAGAGAGTGGGAGAGAGATAAAGGGAGAGAGAGATTAGGGTTTAGGGTTTAAGGGTAGACATATCAAGGATTTTTGTAATATAGGGTTGAGGGATTAGGGTTTAAGGCATATTGTCTATGGTTGAGGGTTTACGGATAAGTGAGAGACCTAGATGGCTAAGGGGGATGGATGGCTAAGGGGAGAGAGAGAGAGAGAGAGAGAGAGAGAGAGAGAGAGAGAAAAGAAACCTATAGAAAATCAACATTTTCATAACATGAGCATATTTTGAAGAATTTGAGATGTAGCTATTTGTTTAACAAGACATAATGTGCTCATGTTATAGTGCGAGTGCATTTTTTCTTTCTCTAAAAATGGTAAAAAACTTAGTATACCCATGATATACAAGCCCACTTTCTATATATTCTCCTGGTTATGCCCATGTCCCAAAAAAAAGAAGATTTTGGATGCTTTTGTGAAGTGTGCATGCAAGTTTTTCACATTCTACCACCCTTTTATGAACTTTCCACCACCTTTGCATGAAATAATAGAGTTTTCATGTCAAATTTGATATATATCAATTCAAGTCTCAATTCCATTCAAGAGTGACATATAATTGAACATTGAAAGGGAAACAAGCTTTTGAAAAACTCAAATTGTTGAGTTTGATGCAAGAAGAAGCAAAGGATACATAATTAGGTAGAATTCCTCCATTTGAATCTCCATTTTTTAGGTATTTGAAGTCTTTACACATTTTCTTTATATTTTCCTTAATTATATTTTGGCTTGTTTTAATTTTTTTATTTTGGATACTCCATGTTCATCACTTTTTCTTTGTCATTATAACCTTAGCATTTCAATGCACATTTTAAACTACACAATTATTTACACTTTACCAATTACATTTTTAAACCACATCTCTTTGAGGCATTTTTTTAAACAATTGACCTAACTTCTGCATGCTTCTACATTTTGTATACACATATATATGAGAGTATTTATAAGTATGTAAATAATACATCATTTTTTAATCCTTTTCCATGGATGTGCATACCCCTTTCCAAAGCTTTCATTTTGTTATAGGCATGGGGAATGTTGAAAAATGTAGTGGAATTTGTTTTTACACCTAGAAATTGCATATGCTTGAAATTTTCTAAAGCCTTTTCAATAAATCCATTTTGTGCATATCTTGCAATCATTCTAGTCCACTATGACATATCTCATTAAGCTATTTTGTCAAATTGTTCTACCAAGCAGTTGATTGCCTTGTCTATGCTACTAAATTTTCCATACATGTCTACCAAATCATTTTATCAAATAGCATAGACAAGGAAATTAGTTGTTTGAGAAAATGCCTCAAAGAAATGTGGTCTCATGGTGATGTGCAGTTTTCAAACAATTGATTGACTTGTCTATGCTACTAAATTTTCCATACATGTCTCTACAAAATTAGAATATACTCCTCCCACATTAATAGATCTTTGAATCTATTTTGGTTATCATCTCTATTTCTAAAATTACCTCATCACTAATGTTGTGATATTTTTTAATGTTTCCTTGATTACTCTACCTAGAAGGGATTTTAAACTAGACAATTCTTTACACTTTCCAATTATACTATTTCAAGACTCTATTCACATACCTTGTCCATGCTTCCATTTTGTGCCTATCTTGTACTCATGGCATGCCATAAGACCACATTCCATCTAAAAATTCATGTGACCTTTGACAAACTAGTGAGCTCACTAGCTTGTCAATGCATGGTAGGGTTGACAAGGTAGGGGGCTATTTGAAAAAATGCCTCATAGATATGGGGTCTCATGATCACTATGAGACCCCATTTCTATTAGGAATTTTAAAAAAAATCCACCTACCTTGTCAACCCTACCATGCATTGACAATCTAGTGAGCTCACTAGCTTGTCAATGCATGGTAAGGTTGACAAGGTAGGGGGATGTTTGGAAAAATGTCTCATAGAAATGGGGTCTCATGGTGATGTACATCATCATTAGAACCTATTTCTCACTATCTTTTCAATGCATGGTAGGGTTGACAAGGTAGGGGGTTTGAAAAAATGTCTCATAGAAATGGGTTCTCATGGTGGTGGACATCACCATGAGACCCCATTTCTATGAGACATTTTTTCAAAAAAACCCCTACCTTTTAAACCCTACCGTGTATTGAAAATCTAGGTACATAGCTGTGAGACCCCATTTATATGAGGCATTTTTTCAAGCAAACCCCTACCTTGTGAACCCTACTATGCATTGACAAGCTAGTGAGCTCACTAGCTTATCTATGGTACCACATTTTGCATACATGTCTACCAAAAAATTATTGTCAAAAAATTTGCATGCCTTGTCCATGCTTCTATTTTGTACCTTTCTTGCAATCATGGCATGCCACCAGACCACATTTCTTTAAGGTATTCCATACAAAAATTCATGTAACCTTTGTCTATGCTAGAAATACTCTTTTACAGGATGATTGCAAGTATTTTGTATGAAGGGTTGGATGACATATATTTCATTTGTTTAAATGGATTCATTTTTTAGGAAATAATATTTAATTCTTTATCATGCTACAGATAAAATTATCCATTATGTTGAGGAAACGAACAAGGATTAAACCAACATAGGAAGAGTACAAAACTAAGAAAGCAAATACAAAACTATGGATGAGGGAACATCGTGAGAAGAAGAAATTAGATATGATTGACGAAGACATTCCAATTGAAGAGGAACCTCAACCATCAAAAAGAGAAAAGGCATTGGTGGCACAAAGGGAAAAAATGTGAAAGCATCGTGCTAAGATAGATTTGAATACTATAGTTGGAGACACACCCTCTACCACAAGTGAATACAGAGGGACACCATCTACTACAAGTGAATATGGAGGGACACCATCTATTGCATCTCAAGTTGAGAGTACATCTTCATTTGCATTTGAGGAAGGAGGTACACCATCATCCCCATCTCAACCTCAAGGCATGCCATCTATTCCATCCTCAATCGAAGAAACGTGATCTAGCCCATCTCACTTAAATATTGATGAAATTCCTAATGTTGAGATGAATGTACCTATGAGAACACCAACAAGAATTTTGCATAGAAATCCAAAGTTTTTGATGAATATTGATGAGCATATTTTGCAGCCAATGGAAAGTAAGATTTCATAGCACATTTGTAGAAGATATGTTGATAAGATTTGGAGATTATTCCTTGAAAATTTAAATGAGACCACAAGATGTCAACTGATGAGCCTAGTTTTTGGTCTAATTCTGGGTGGAATATATAGTTTATTTGCTAGTAGATGTCATGGAATTTAATGTTAAATGTTGGTATTTTCATAATTTTCCCTCAAACTATTGATAGTGGACTTAGTCCTATCTCTGCAAGCTTTAATGACATTTGGCATATTATGTGGGTTATCTATATTGATTTTGCATGTGGTTAATGAATGTTCCTTACAGTGGTTATAGATGTGTAGTTATTATGCGTACTGAACTTGCCATGCTAGGAATGCACCATAACGATCAGCTGAGGAATCACTCCAAGTCAAAGACATTCGACAATAAAAGATTCTTCATGCAACTGAATGTAACCACCTTATAGTGGAATTTAATGACCAAGCATGCATGGGTGTTATTGCTCTGTGGATCTGCATTTGGACTTGCATGTTTGACCAGATTCTATGCATGTGTAACTACCATCACTCCACTTTCCCTGTTTTCCCTAAATGGGGTCCTCCCAGTCATGGAGTTGACTACCACGTTTAGTTGATTAATATAAATAATGATTTGATGCTCCTTCTTCAAAAGGTTGCATGATTTGATATTTTACTCTCATTCTCCATTTTTTAGTAATGCATATACATTACTCTCAAGTATGCATGATTCATAGTGAATAAAATAAAGTTCTGAGTTTGAGCATCTAATTTTTCATTAGTTTTAGAGGATACTTATCCAAGGGGACCCACTTGGTGAGTAATTTTTCTTCTCAGTTTAGCATTAGTTTAGTATTATTTGTTGTTTAGTACTTAGAAATTTGGCATCAACTATTCATACAACCACTAGAATTTCATTTTGTGACTATTCCTGCAACCAAAGCAAATAGAGTAGTGTCATGTCTATTGCTTAGATTTTCATTCCTATTATGCATTTCCACTTATCATAGTCATTGATTGATGTTCAAAATTTGTTTCATTCCTTTTCAAGCAATTTACTTCCAGTATTTTGTGTTCCTTAGCTATAGAGTAGAATGAATACTTTGAGTTCCTAGTGCACATACTGTGTTGACCCATTTCAAGTTCACATCCATGGGTTGACAAGTTAAATGCACCTTCATGATGGTTGAAATGGATATTTAGGTTAGATATCTAATCTCTGAATCATGTCTATAAAGGATTAGTTATTGAGATCATTTTTTTGCACTGTTTTTGGGGATGGTGTCAAACTAGGAAGTCTTTTGGAGTCATTGGTATTTTTCCTTGCTGTAATGTTTTTAGAAGTTGTTCTTAGCATATTCTCATTTAGGAAGTAATCAACCCCCTCATTCTTTACCAATTCTTTGTGTGAGCTGACTGATAATGAGTGATACCACATACATAGAGGAAGGAGAAGGGATGCTTATGGGAGATTCCTTCCTAACAATCCTAATCCATTCCATCTATTTGACTATCAAAATCTACCAGAAGAAGAAGAAGATTTGCACCTCTTTTTTGATGCATATCCTGATCTAACTAGTTATGAAGTCTCCTCTGAAGATCAAAATTAGCTTGAGAACCCCTTTGTTTTGGAACAACATCAAGTAAGCATGGGTGATGCAAATAGGAATAGACAAAACCAACTAGCTTTTCCTTTCCCTATTGCCCATCATAATGAAGTTTACAACATCAAGAACATTCTTGCCTCAACACTGCCAAAGTTTTATGGACTTGTCACAAAAGATCCAGATACCTTTCTATTTGAGTTTGACATACTCTATAGGAGTTATGATTATACCATTGATTCACATAGGCTTAAGCTATTTCCTACCACCTTGAAAGAGGCTACATTAAGATAGTTCATGAGCCTATTTAAAGATACTATGGAAACTTGGGAAGACATGAAGACAAAATTCCTTGACAAATACAAGGAATATTGCAGAGGTAGTGACATGAGAGGAGGTGAAATTTTCAGGATGTAGCAAAAGGAAGATGAGAGCCTAAAAGATTATATTACAAGGTTTCTATTTTTCCTACAAAAATCTCCACACCATAAAATTAATGAAGACTCATAAATTTTTCTTTTCTTAAGAGGAATCAATGATAGCTGCACTGATTCCCTAGACCTCATGGGAGGAGGAGCTATTTACCAAGTCCCTTGGGAAGATATCAATAAATATGTTAGAACTACTCTAGGGAAGCTTTAAAGAAAGAGAGGGCTTACCAATATTCCATGGGTAATTCAACTACCAATGGAGTCTCAAGAATGGATATTACTCATTTGATGGTAGACTTCAAGCAAAGCATTATCAATAACCTAGCCACTCAACTAGATACACTTCAGGCCAAGAAGAAGCAAGAGGGGGAAAAAATAATGTTGATCAAGTATTGCCCCCACTATAGACAAAAGGACTATAGATGCAAGATGGTAGCTAACCTTGAAAGCAAGAAAGTTCCACTTGAGTTCAAGCCAATCTAGATTGAAGAAGACCAAGTCTACTATGTTGCACAAAGGAAGTCTTGGGCTCCAAGACAAGGTATGCCACCAGATCCATTATCTTATGTTGGACCATATTTTAATTCTTATTCCTCTAGTAGCCAATGGTAGCCCCCATATCCACCCAATTATGGAGGATATCCACCACATACTTAGAGTAACCCTCCAAATGCTTGGCCTAGTCATTAGATTTCTCCACCCTAGTGGTAGCAACCTCAAGAGAATTGGTAGCAATTTCAAGAACATTGGTAGCCACCTCCAGGAAATTGGTAGCAAACAAATCAATAGAGAGGAGGACAGCAATGGCCTACTCAAAAAACCAATTACATGCCACCTTCCCAGCCCCAACAACCTGCTATAATGCCTCCACCTGCTGATCCTAGATCAAATGCACCTAAACCTACTCAAATACCAATTTAGCCCACACCTAATCCAAATAAGAATCAACAACAACAACCTACCTAATCTGTTGATTCAAATCATTTTTTTGCATATGTTGTCAATGTCAGTAATATCCACTTGCATTCAGGTACTAATCTACCAGACCCTTCCAAGCCAATTATCCATGAGCTCCATGTGGAGGAGAAAGAGGAACCTCTGAATGATCCCATTCAGTGTAGTGTACCTAAAAATCTTGAACTAGTCCAAGTCAAGCAAACTAAACAAGAGTCACTGTTTCCTCAGAGATTGGAAGTTTCTAAGAAGAAGGAAGAAAAGGAGAATACAAATTTTGATATCTTGGACCAACTAAAGCATATGTGTCCAAATACCTCCATTTCAGACCATAAAGGATGTTCCAATATATGACAAAGCAATCAAGGAAGCCTATATCAAGAAGCCAGGTAGGAAAATGAAAGACCCAACTCCAGTTAATGTGGTGGGCTAGCTAACTAAAATCATGTTGGGATAAGTGACTATTCCCAAGTACATTGACCTAGGCAGTCCTATGGTAGTAGTAATCATAAATGAGATCCAAGTGAAGAATGCTTTGATTGACTTAGGAGCAACAATAAATGTAATGACTAAAGATATCCTGTAGAACCTAATTATTACAAGTATGAAGACCACTTTTACTATCTTGTAGCTTGTTGATA
This sequence comes from Sequoia sempervirens, assembly GCA_007258455.2. Classification (NCBI taxonomy): domain Eukaryota; kingdom Viridiplantae; phylum Streptophyta; class Pinopsida; order Cupressales; family Cupressaceae; genus Sequoia; species Sequoia sempervirens. The sequence goes on from VDFB02271358.1 coordinate 1,058,499,902, forward strand.
GCTCTATTGTTAAGCCTGATGGTGTAGTGGGGGATCTTGTGGTAATTTTAGACTCCTAGGAGTACCCATCATAATTTATGATTCTTTCTCCTAAAGCCACACTAGGCAGGTATCCCATTATTCTTGGAAGGCCATGGTTAGCAATTTTAAATGCATATATTAGATGTCGGTCAAGTGACATGACCATTTCAGATGGGAGGAGCACTAAAAATTATGTTCTTTATCTGTCTTCTCGGCCATCTCATGATGAAAATAATCCCATATGGCCACATGTTGGTGAAGAGGCCGAGAAAGTTAACTCCATGGTGTAACTTATGATGCTAAGTAGAAGCTCTCTCATGCAACTCCAAGATGAGGATGAAGTATTGGCTAATATCATTAGGAACGATTATAAAGTGGAGGAAGCATCATCTTCTCATTTTGATACTCCAATCAAGACACTTTTTCTTGCCCTTCCTACAACAACTATTCCTACAAATTTTCTTCCTACAAATGCTCTTCCTCCAACCACTGTTCCTATACAAAAATTTCTTGCAGCAATGAGTATGTCCTATACATTGCTGCCATATGAACTAAAGGTACCAAGTATTAATGAAGTAGCCATGATAGAGTTAACTACACAAGTCCAAGTGTTAGAAGGTGTAGACACGCAAAATTAGCATTATGCATTTGATCAAAATCACGCTCATCCATTCATCAGGGTAAATTCATCAACTTAAATCAAATAAATCAAACTTGATCCTATCATCATCTCTTTGATTAAATAAACCAATCATTTATTTAATTAAATCTCAGAGCATCATTCATCTCCCTTTGATTTGATTTAAATCCCTAAATCAAGTCAAAGTGGTCAAATCAGCCTAATCATCATCTTAGCTAATTAATCATGATCTAATGCTAATCTCACCCACTTACATTCTCTAGATTTTGCCACTTGCACATGAAATTGCATTTAATTGATTTATCAAAATCTTTGTTTTCAACTTGGCATAAAGGGAGAATATTCTCCAAGTTTGAATCTCCCCCCAAGTGGACATGTACACCCAAAAAAACATTTATGAGGCCTTACATTTCTCTTACATGTCCCCTTCCAAAGTCAAACTCAGCATTCATTGCAAAATTTGAATTCAAATTTTCCCTCTCATGGGCACTCTTCCCAAATCTTGCACATACATCAACCAATCACCATTTGACAAGTGTCCTTTCATTGGCTTGATCTTTTCCCCACATTGGTCTCTCTTCAACACATAGCATTTTGAAAATCTATAAAATAGAGGCTTCATCTCTTATCAAATCCTTCACAACCTCCACAATTTTATGCAAGGTTACTGTCTTCATTTGAGATTTGATCTTGTCCATTTCACTTCACCATCTCTCCACAATTTTATCCAAAAAGCATATGCAAAGTTACTCTCCTTGAGAACTAATTTTTCTCATCATTTCCATTGCATCATCATCATCTAAACTTATCAATCAAGGATTGGGAAAGGGTCACTAGCACATGTGACACCAATCCACTATGGAATAGAATTTGACTCTTGTTTTTCTCATGCTTTCACTTAGCTTATGTTGATAACTTACTTTGTTTGCATAGATAACATGAGCAATTATTTCATAGGGATTCTATATCTGATTTGCTTGATTTAACTAACAATACTCATGCTTGTTTGTTTTTGAGGAAAATGCAGATTTAGGGTCTACATTTTCAAAATCTGCAAACACTAATCTCAAACAAGGGTTAGTACCTACAAATCTCTCAAGAACACTCCTATGAAATACCTTGCAAATGCTCTAAAATGCATCAAAAGGATGAAAGGAAGCTACAAGCATTATGAAAGCAAATCACAAATTACCTATTCCATAGTGGATTGGTGTCACATGTGCTAGTGACCCTTTCCCAATCCTTGATCAATGTTCAAGATGATAAAATGCAAATGGAGATGATAGAGTGAAATGGACAAGATCAAATCTCAAATGAAGAGAGTAACCATGCATAAAATTGTGGATCCCATGAATGAAGATTAAGCCTTCTTTTATAGATTTTCAAAATGCTAAGTGTTGAAGAGGGACCAATGTGGGACTAAAGATTCTGCCAATGAGATAAGGACACTTGTCAAGTGGTGATTGGTTGATGTATGTGCAAGATTTGGGAAGAGTGCCTATGAGAGGGATAATTTGAATTCAAATTTGCAATAAATTTTGAGAGGGGGACAAGAAAAAAGAGCAATAAATGCCATGTTTGACTTGTCATGTTGAGGGAAAATGAGGCTTTTAAATAAATCAATAAAATTGATTTATTGTGCAAGTGGATATATCTAGAGAATGCAAGTGGGATGGGATTAGCATTAGATTTAATCAGGATTAATTAGCTAGGATGATGATTAGGCTGATTTGACCACTTTGACTTGATTTAGGGATTTAAATCAAATCAAAGTGAGATGAATGATGACTTGAGATTTAATTAAATAAATGATTGATTTATTTAATCAAAGAGATGATGATAGGATCAAGTTTGATTTATTTGATTTAAGTTGATGAATTTACCCTGATGAATGGATGAGCGTGATTTTGATCAAATGCATAATGCTAATTTTGTGTGTCTACATTTTGCCCCTCTTTGAAGCAATGTACTTGTTGCGTTGGTTCAAAGAATAAACTTGCCGTGATCAAAATTAAAAAATTTCATGATTTTTTCCGATGCCCCAGCGGAAAGAAGTACACTGGTACATTGCCCCCTCGAGAGATTAAGCGAAAAGATTCGATTTGAGGGTCGATCTCACGATAAAGAGGTTCAAAATGGATGGTTATGGATGACGATGCAAATGAGATGATTTCAAGATGCTTAGAATAACAAATCTATATTATCCTAAACAACTTAAATGATGATATGATGTGAGATGGATGAGATTGATGATGTGATGTGCTATGATTATGCAGTGGATGATTTATGAGAGACTAACAGATCTATATTATGATGATGATTATGCAATTCATGTGAAATGATCGATGTTTCCTATGATGTATGATATGGATGATATGTGGTATGCTGACAGTTTGTGGATGCAAGATGGTTGCAGGATGGATGGATGCATGATGGATGCATGATGGATGCATTGGTGATGATGATTGACTATTCATAATGCGATGTTAGTGCAGAAGTGAGATGATGACAAGAGGATCCAACAAGTCCATGATCGGTCGAGACTTTATTAGAGATGATGATGATAGATGATGATGATGAATGATGATGATAGATGGATGATTTTCTTATCAAGGATTGGGATTTTCAAAGGGTCACTTACTTTATGTTTGATAACACGCCTAAGCACGATGCATCAAGGTATGAAGGACCAGGATGGTGTTGTACTTAGTGTGATGGACTTTGACTCGAAAAATAGATAGGAGTATTCTTGTTCACACTTGACATACAGAAACCTTGCTAGGGAGTACCTAACAAAGCAAGTATTTGCCAAGTTATTTTACAAGAATGTCCAACAAGCACAGTAGACAAAAGATAATGATCGTTGCCCCATTCCTTATCTCTCTAAATCCTTCGTTTGGATATCATCGAGAGGTCCTTGGAATGAGCACAATAAGATAAATCAAAAGAAAAGATCAAGTATACAAACAAGTCAATGTTCTTCATACCTTCAGCCAAAGGGATGTGTTTTGATAGGATAAAAATCCAAAGTGATATCCAAAATGATGCCCATTGTTGGAACGATATATCCTAGGACATGCATTGTACAGGATGATGATGGTTTGATAAGTTGATTGATAGGTTGTTGATATAAGGTTCACTGACATGTTTGAAAATGATCAAGAGTTTGATTTTGTTTTAAAGGTCTGTTGTTTCAATTTAGATTTTACGATTGAAGTTTGCTTTTGCTGTCTGTTTTGATTGTTTCTGTTTGTGTTACCAAAGGATGAAGGTGATGATCAGTTATTATGGATGATTGATTATTGTGGGTGCAAGCGATATGAGGCGGATGGATTTCTTCAAATATTTGGATGTTTTTGACATTTTTGGAATGTTTTGAGGCTGTTTTTGGTGTTTTTTGAGATTTTACAAATGTTTTGATTTTTTGATTTTGCGATGTTTTGGGATTTTGTGTTTTTTTGAATGTTTTTGGATTTTGATTTTCTTTTGAATGTTTTGGATTTTGATGTTTTTTGAATGTTTTGGATTTTGATGTTTTTTGAATGTTTTTGGATTTTGATGTTTTTGTGGATTTTGATGTTTTGAATTTTTGGATTTTGATGTCTCGGGGGCTGATCAAAGATTAGCCTTGCCTACGTTTAAGCTCAGAGACGGTGTAGGTTGGATTCCAATGTTTTTGATTTTTTTGATTTTATGAATGTTTTTGGATTTTCGCATGATTTTGATGATTTTGATATGGATATGTGTGACGATATTAGTGCTTTGTTTTGGGATTTTTTTGAAAACCAAGCTAAGGTTGATAGATCAAGTCGATGGATTGATGATGATGATAACATTGTTGAGGATACACAACAATGCAAGGATTTTTTGATCACGATTGATGACGATAACATTGTTGAGGATGCACAACAATGCAAAGATAAGATGATGATGGATTGATGATGATAACATTGTTGATGATGCACAACAATGCAAGGATAGTGTTAAGCAACACAAGGATATCTCGAGATGATGATTTTTTGATTGAATTTGATTGATCATGATTGATGAAGCTTGATTTGGAACAAAAGTTGTTCGAATGATTTGATGTGATGTTTGAAGGGTGCAAATTAGATGTGACTGATATCAATTGTTTGGATTGATGTTTGATGAAAGATGTAGACTGATAAGGAATGTCTTCTCATCAAAATGTCCCATGGACTAGTGATTTGGATTTTTGCTCACAAGTGGTTTGACCAATTTGATTTCACGTTTTCCAATGTTCGAATCACCACATAAGTCAGAGGACACATATCAAGATTTACTCCTGAAGCAAGATGTAAATATCTGCCCCCAATTTCTAGCAATGTATGGAATGTTACGGATGGATGCTTGGATAGGTGTATGGATGGATGGATACGGTAAGCATACGAAGGATGCGACGGATTATCCTGCAATAAGATGAGATGTTCAGATAAAGAAAGCTCATTGGATAATGCTTCATGGCTCAGATAACGCTGCATAGGAAAGGATCAATGAAAATGGCCCATGTCAAGATGTTTTACTATGTGCCCCAAAATTTCATCAAGATCAAGACAATTTGGACTATGGATGCAAATATATGCGAATGGATTGGACAATGGTTTATGGATGGATGGATTTATTCTGGATAAGATGGATGGAATGCTTGATTTATTATGGATGGGATGAGATGCTTTCATCTGAAGTGGCACACGTAGATGCTCAATTCCACACATGACGCCTGTTTGCCAGGTTTTCATCATGGTCTTGCCCAAAGTGCCGCACATGCAGTTTTCACTAGAGGACAATTTTTTTCTTTACTATTTTCAATCCTTTTTTTGATTTTTTTTTATTTATCTTATTGCGCTCATTCCAAGGACCTCTCGATGATATCTGAACAAAGGATTTAGAGAGATAAGGAATGGGGCAATGATCATTATCTTTTGTCTACTGTGCTTGTTGGACATTCTTGTAAAATAACTTGGTGAATACTTGCTTTGTTAGGTACGCCCTAGCAAGGTTTTCGTATGTCAAGTGTGAACAAGAATACTCCTATCTATTTTTTGAGTCAAAGTCCATCACACTAAGTACAACGCCATCCTAGTCCTTCATACCTTGATGCATCGTGCTTAGGCATGTTATCAAACATAAAGTAAGTGACCCTTTGAAAATCCCAATCCTTGATAAGCAAATCATCCATCTATCATCATCATTCATCATCATCATCTATCATCATCATCTCTAATAAAGTCTCGACCGATCATGGACTTGTTGGATCCTCTTGTCATCATCTCACTTCTGCACTAACATCGCATTATGAATAGTCAATCATCATCACCAATGCATCCATCATGCATCCATCATGCATCCATCCATCCTGCATCCATCATGCATCCATCTTGCATCCACAAACTATCAGCATACCACATATCATCCATATCATACATCATAGGAAACATCGATCATTTCACATGCATTGCATAATCATCATCATAATATAGATCTGTTAGTCTCTCATAAATCATCCACTTCATAATCATAGCACATCACATCATCAATCTCATCCATCTCATCATATCATCATTTAAGTTGTTTAGGATAATATAGATTTGTTATTCTAAGCATCTTGAAATCATCTCATTTGCATCGTCATCCATAACCATCCATTTTGAACCTCTTTATCGCGAGATCGACCCTCAAATCGAATCTTTTCGCTCGATCTCTCGAGGGGGCAATGTACCAGTGTACTTCTTTCCGCTGGGGCATCCGAAAAAATCATGAAATTTTTTAATTTCGATCGCGGCAAGTTTATTCTTTGAACCAACGCAAAAAGTACATTGCTTCAAAGAGGGGCAAAATGTAGACACACAAAATTAGCATTATGCATTTGATCAAAATCACGCTCATCCATTCATCAGGGTAAATTCATCAACTTAAATCAAATAAATCAAACTTGATCCTATCATCATCTCTTTGATTAAATAAATCAATCATTTTGTAGACCCTAAATATGCATTTTGCTCAAAAACAAACAAGCATGAGTATTGTTAGTTAAATCAAGCAAATCAGATATAGAATCCCCATGAAATAATTGCTCATGTTATCTATGCAAACAAAGTAAGTTATCAACATAAGCTAAGTGAAAGCATGAGAAAAATAAGAGTCAAATTCTATTCCATAGTGGATTGGTGTCACATGTGCTAGTGACCCTTTCCCAATCCTTGATTGATCAATGCTCAAGATGATAAAATGCAAATGGAGATGATGGAGTGAAATGGACAAGATCAAATCTCAAATGAAGAGAGTAACCTTGCATAAAATTGTGGATCCCATGAATGAAGATTAAGCCTTCTTTTATAGATTTTCAAAATGCTAAGTGTTGAAGAGGGACCAATGTGGGACTAAAGATGCCAATGAGATAAGGACACTTGTCAAGTGATTGGTTGATGTATGTGCAAGATTTGGGAAGAGTGCCCATGAGAGGGAGAATTTGAATTCAAATTTGCAATAAATTTTGAGAGGGGGACAAGAAAAAAGAGCAATAAATGCCATGTTTGACTTGTCATGTTGAGGGAAAATGAGGCTTTTAAATAAATCAATAAAATTGATTTATTGTGCAAGTGGATATATCTAGAGAATGCAAGTGGGATGGGATTAGCACTAGATTTAATCAGGATTAATTAGCTAGGATGATGATTAGGCTGATTTGACCACTTTGACTTGATTTAGGGATTTAAATCAAATCAAAGTGAGATGAATGATGACTTGAGATTTAATTAAATAAATGATTGATTTATTTAATCAAAGAGATAATGATAGGATCAAGTTTGATTTATTTGATTTAAGTTGATGAATTTACCCTGATGAATGGATGAGCATGATTTTGATCAAATGCATAATGCTAATTTTGCGTGTCTACAAAAGGAAAATATTTGAATGTTAATAGTGTAGACACCTAAAAATGACCTAGACCTGCAAGCTTCATTTTTACCACTTTCGTCCTTGCATAATTGTGACATTTAATTATGTCCTTGGTCCACATTCGATTATTGATTAAATAATTCATAATTATTTAATTAATTCACGTCATTTATTCTTCATGATTATTAAATAAATAAATTTTATTTATTTATTAAATACGTCATTAATTTAATTACTTTTTTGCATTTATTTCTTCCTGATTATTAAATAAATAAGTTTTATTTATTTATTTAATATGCCACTAATTGTCATAATTAAATAAATTGATTAATTTATTTAATTAATCTTATCTGCTAAATTAAATAATTATTTCTAATTATTTAATTGCCAAATTTGATATTCCTCTCATTTTAAATAAATGAAATTATTTAAAATGTCATAACTTTCTTAACTAACAGTCCATTTTGGTAAATAATTTGAAAAAAGATTATTTATTGTCTTACAAAATCATTATTTTGAATTAATTTAATTCAAAATGGTAACTAATCTTCCAAAAATCAAGTAATTGGTCAGATTCTTGATTTTCCAAATTTGATCTTTAGTCCAACTCTTATCTTCTTGATTTTTCGAATCTCACAAATCAGACATTCTTTATCTTCTTGATTTTTGAAAATATTTATTTTCTAATTAATTATCTCATTTATTCTCCACCGCTGATTTGATTTTTTCAGATGGCATCTTGACCGCTCGATTAATGAGTTTTCCCTAACCCTAATTAGGGATTATCAAATTTAATCTGGGCCTCTCATTTTAGGTCTTTGTCAAAAGTCAATCTCGTTCGTCCATTCAAAATGACATTTTCTATAAAATGCCATTTTCCTCTCATTTCTAGATTACACACATAGATTACAATATTCTAGCATATTAATACTTAGATTAATTTGGCATTTTAGAGTCAGTTTTTCATAGACATAGGCATAGGCATTTAGATTCAAATCCTTCAAAGCTTGTGTAGGACTTAGGCTTTATTTTCAAATTGCTCGCACAACGAATCTAAGGGAAACACATAAATCAACAAGTTAGAAGGTGTTACAAAGGTGAATCATGGAGGCTTCAACAACTATTTGGTATACTTGTTTCATTTATGTTTGCTTCCCTTGTTCTTTGTAATTGCTTTGAGTTTATTTTATATGCTTTATTGATTGATGAATCTAATCCAAAAATTTACCCTTAGTTACATTGGTGAACCTGACATTTTGTAGAAAAAAATTGTGTTTTTCTTGTTTGTTTTCACTGTTTTATAGTTACAACCAAGAAGTCATACAAAATGCCGTAACCTTCTTTTGAGCACAAAAAAATGGGAAAATAAAATATTTTTTATTTTTTTTTGGGTTTTGTAGATATCGTTCTCAGCTTTCTGAAACTTCAAACGGTTTCAAATTTCATTAATATTTGAGAAAGTTATGGTCATTTTAGTGATCGTAGTTTTTAAATTTTAGCTTTTAAAATCCGCGTTTTCTTTTTCCTATAACGCTTTTTTTGTTTAGAATCATGGAAAATAATTTCTAGGTTTTGAAGGTTTGATTTTCAGCTTTCCATAGATATCTACTATTTAAAATTTTGTTTAGTTTTGAGAAAGTTATTAGTATTTTAGTTTGCTATTTTCATTTAAGTTTTTTTTACTAATTTTTGTTTGCAGCGTGTGGCGATTACCTTTCGTGGGTCAAAGGAAAAAATTCAAACTACTAATGTGTGGTCTTGCAGGTTTGAACATTGAAGACAAAACATCAAAACAATGTGCCTATCTTTTTTTTAGATTAGTACATATTTCATTTTGGTGCAATTAAAATGAACTTGTGTGTCTACTTTGTCTGAGTGTGTTTGCAAAATGGTAGGCGAGTATGCTCTCACCTTGTGAAAACTCAGTGATAAAAAAACAAGACCCATTTTCTTTTATGTTATTACCCTTCAAGACTTAGTAATCAAAGTATCCTCTCCCCTTGCGCATTCGAGCGATCCTGGGTGTAAGAGAAACAGTTACTAACTCTAGAACTTGGGCCTGTTCTGGTGGGCAAAAGTACTCACCCCAGGACGACTCCGACTGGTAGCACCCTGAACCCGAGGGACTTTCAACTGGTATATAAAAGTGGATTTTTGGGGAAAACCCAAGAATCACGAGTGTGATTCTGACGAGATGGATCCGAAAGGGGACTCTCGCCACATGGATCATGCCCCATGAATGGAATGCCTGAATTAAACACCTCTTGTCTTAGTGTCCAACCGTTCTATGGCTATTGTTTGATATAGTGCAGGGTACAGTATCATGCCCGAAGAAAATCACTACTGATCCCCTTGAGTAGAGATATCAATTCTTGGGATGTCATTACCCAAAGAATCCAAATTTGGTGTGTTCGAAAGACGTTAATGAGTTGTGGAGGGGAGCCAATGCCACCAAAATTTTAAGCTATCTGCTTTTGAGAAGGAAAGGTGTTTATCACCAATCTGGGGTATATCGGTGGGCTATATCAAGTATACAAACCCTTGGCCTATTGGCCTTTTAGGATTGTACTTGTCTCATGTGTGCTTGCTTATAGTCAAAACATTGTGCTTGTCAAGTGCTTGCTGGATTACTCAAACAATATACACAACATTCACAAATTTGGACACAAATAACCGACCTTGGACAACTCAAAATTTTCAAAAGAAATCAAAAAATAATCTCAGTCCTCATTTTGAACCTTAGACTTTGCATTGTTCATCTTAGACCTCATTTTGAACCTAGACTTTGCATTAATCATTTTAGTCCTTCATCAACATTGTCTTCTTAGTCCACATTTGACACTTTGGTTTTGACAACATCGTAATCTTGCATTAGTCATTTCCTTAGACAAACGTTATCATCACCTAGTCATCCTAGACGACATTTTAGGAAACATAGTCTTGCATTTTCATCTTTATCAAAAATTCAAAAAATATAGGTTGTCACCATCCTCACATTTAGTTGTCATTGGCGTCATCCTTATCTAAGCAAATCCCTTTTATAGTTGAGACTAGACTTCAAAGACAAAAAGGACAAATGGAAAACTTTGGACAAGATTTCAATCCCAACATCGATAATAACACTTATGACAAAAACCAACATTGGAATTTTTCCAACCCATTTCACAACATGAACATTCAATCTTCCATGAACATGCCATCTTCATCATGAAATCCTTCTGAACCATTCATACAAAGAGACCAAATTGGACGAGTATATGCAAAAGACTTAGAAGCTGCAGCGAAAAATCCTGATATAGTCTCCTTTGTAGAAAAATCAATCTTATGTGACCCTCAAAGGTATCTAACCATGCTTTTGGACCAAGGGGCTAAGTTACCACAAGGATTTGACATAAATACTTTGCCACCTCTATCTTTCTACCCTCACAATCAACAGTCACTTGACACAAATCCTACCATTAATTCACAACAAACATCCACTTATCATCCTTATCCTAACCTTGACAAGGGAAGCAAACTATCAACTAGTCCATTCCAAGTCTCTACGTCATATGCTAGTCCTTCGCCTATCAATCTTGTCAATGTCTACATGCCCTATCAACCATCTATCAACTCATGTCAAGTCCCCACATCATACCATATCAATCCAGTTCAAGTCTCCATGTCCCATTTTAGTCAACCTTACACCAATCCAGTCCAAGTCCCTATGTCATATCCTATGTCGTCACCAACTAGTCTAGTCCAAGTCCCGAGTCCTTCCCATACCAATCCAGTCCAAGTACCCATGTCATATCCTAGTCCTTCACACTATCCAGTCCAAGTACCCATGTCATATCCTAGTCCTTCACATACTAGTCCTGTCTAAGTCCCCACGTCTTCTCCTAATCCTTTTCAAATCACCCCCTCACAAGCCACATCGAGTCATGAAAATTCTATCATAGTCCAAAGTCACATCCCATCATCTACACTTGAGGATACATGAAAAAATGAAAGCCCAAGGCATGAAATTATAACGTCACCCTAATGTCAAGAACAAGGTAGTCCATCCCATGACCCTATTTCTGATTGTATCATCCATGACAACCCTATCTTTGACCAAGAAGTCCAAATCCATGACAACCCCATCTTGGACCAAGACCCTACCATGGACCAAGAAATCCAAAACGATCCACTCCTTGACCTTTATGCCATTCATGATCAAACACTTTCTGACCCTATACAAGCCTTGATTATCGACACTTTCCAAGATTAGACACTTGCCTCCATGGGACACATAGACGATATTGCTCCAGAACATGAATCTTCCACTAGGGACATGCTTGCATATGATCAAGTTATAACTAAAATCATTGGACTCTATGACACTAAACATAATGATGGCTTCAACATTGCCTTGGAAGCACCAATAGAATCATCTAAACCTGACATGTCACACGATCAGACCAAAGATATCTATCAGGAATATGTCCAACATGACAATGAAGCTAAGACAATTTATCAACTAGGGTCATCTATCTTTGTCAGAGCAGGCTTTCTTGCAGATGAAAATATTACAAGTGACAATATCCACATACCTAATGATGGGTTACCATCTTGCTTTCAAAACAACAAATACCCCATTGCCAACAAAATATGTCAAAGCATGAAATATTAAGGCAAAGGACTAGGCATACACGAGTAAGGAATTCTAGAACCAATACAGCTTCAGGAAAATTATAGACATCAAGGTCTTGGCTATTCCTCAGTTAGTAAATCAAATGATGTCAGTGGTACCTCCTCGATACTGGGGGAAACTTTTTTAGATACAAACATCAAAATGGAGTCCATGAGAAATCCTTATCATAAGAGTGTTTCCAACACCCCCTCCACCCACACCATGAACCGTTATTCCATCATAAATAAACCTTCCCTTTGGAACCAACAAAAAAAAAAGTTTTACAAGTCAAAAGATCAAAATCAAATGTCAAAGGCCATTGAATCAAACAAAAGGAAAAGTGGACAAATGAAATTAAAATGGATCAAACAAAAAAACCAAGTCAATCACAATGTGGAGCCACAAGACAAGAGGATTCTCACATACAAAAAATGTCCATCTCCTTCAAAATGGTCATCAATCAAGGCATCTAAAGGTGTTGGTTCCAAATGCCATCCCTCCAAAATCCGTCATCCAACATCCCAAGTTTGGAAAATAAAAATTGATTCATCCAAACGTCCAAACAAACTTTCCACATCTACCATCATCTGTCGTAATCCTACATCTCACCTAAAGTCCAAAAATCCCACGTCACAAATCTGTCACATCTTGGCAGCAACTCTTTACCACAAGGACTCTCATGGCACTCTATTGCGATGTGCGTATTTTTATAAGGCCAACTCTAGTATTAGAATGGACCAAAATGACATCGATCAGTTGTATACAAGTGCTACGATCTTGACAAGACAACTACTTCATACAAGACATTATTGGCATATCATGGCACCAGTCTCTACATCAACATTGTCAGTGAATTCAGAATAGGCAGTGGTCATCTAAAGCATCTAGGCTATCCACAAAATTAGAAATACAAAAAAAATAAAAATTGAAAAATTAAAAAATCATCACCTTGATGAAAACCTGGCAAACAGGCATCTTGGTGACACCAAAAAATAAAAAATTCAAGAAAATAATAAAGAGAAAAATTTCATCCAATGGTGAAAACCTGGCAAATAGGCACCCTGGATAAGTACCGTGATGAAAACCTGGCAAACATACATCATGTGTAAAATAAATTGTCTATGTGGAATTTTACACTTGGGGGAAAGTCGTCTCATATCCTAGGCCTTCCTCTTGACATTGGACCATTTAATCCATATCATTCCCACCTATCTTGGTCTTGACATAAAATTGGCACACATAAATCATGCTTTGGGAAAACTCTTAACATGCCTATCCTTTGGTCATACACGATTCATGAAACATCATGTCATTGACTGTCATTGTCTTATTGTCCTTATGCGACATAGTCCTTAAAAATCATATGACAATTCCCTTAGTCTAATGTATCTCATCTTTTACTCAGGCCACCCCCTATCCTTTCATGCCTATCACCTATCTTGGCTTTCCCTTGTCAAACGGTCTAAGGATAATCATCATCCCATCTAGTCTTAACCAAGTCATTCCAAATGCAATGAGTCTAATCCATACAAGCACATTATCCAAAATTTTACTTGACTGCATTCCTGGCCCGACTGTAGACTACCATACTTTCATCACATTATCATCATCGTCCTCATGTTGTTTTGGGATGCATTCTTCCTATGCCAAACAACATTGTCATCACCTGTCAATTGGTATTCAGCTTGACTAGGGGCACAATCATGTTTTTCCTTGGATTTTCATGTGTAGGCATCAGTCATATCCATTTTTCATGATCCTCTTAAACGTCAAAATCCAAAAAAATCATAAAACGACAAAAAAATAAAAACATGGAAAAAAGTCCTAAAAAAAGACAAAAACATCAAAAAGTCCTGAAAAAGTCCTAAAAATTTGAAAAATTCCTAAAAAGTCTTAAAAATATATAAAATGTCTTGAAGAAAGACCTAAAAATTGTAAAACATCCTGAAGAAAAACACAAAAACATCCAAATCAATGTCAAAATCCTAAAAATGGAGTCAAAGTCAGTCATTTCAGTCAGTCCATGTCATTGTTAAACTATGTTGTCTCTACACATTTGCTACATAGGCAAGGCCATCAGTCGATGAGTCCCTGAGACATTAGGTCAGTCCTTTTAGGTTGGCCCAAATAAAATCATGGCATTGTCACAATCGTCACATTGGTCAAATAAGTCAGACATCATCAAACTCGGACACAAGATAGTCATTTGAAATGTCAATGTCAAAATTGGTCAAAATCAGACAACACAGTCCAATCGATCATACAGTCAACATCCGTCAACTTGCCAAAATATATTAATCAAAACAATGTCAGTCTCATCATTCTTTGGTCCTCTTCAAGATGTGTCCTTCTTGGAGTTAGACCTTGTCAAAATGTCCTTTGCCTTTTTCAGGATGTGTCCTTCTTGAAAATAGGCCCCGTCAAATTGTCAACACCGTCAAATTGGAAAAACTCTTAAACTATCAAAACTATCAAACTGGCAAGAAATCAATCTTTGGAAAACAAACAAAATAAAATGGCTATTAATTTTTCTGGTCTATCTTGTCTTATCTTTTGACTATCTTGGCTATTTTTTCTTATCTTTTTACTGTCTTGTCTTTTTGGTCATGTTACTAGTTGCCTCAAGGATGTCCCATGAAGGATTTAGAGGTGTGATGACGTCTCCTAACCTATTTTATTTTCTTTGATTGCTGTCTGTGGATTGTCTTGACAAAAAGACTAGGGCAACTTCACCCTTAGTATGAGGTAGGACATTCCTTGTCTGTGACTGTCTGTTTTTCAAGTGGATGACATTGCACACCTTGGTCTACATCATATCATAGTGTTTGTTGTCCATTTGAGTCATTTTTACTGCCCAATGATGATTAAGAGCAATAAATATTAAAGTCCTATGGCAATGTTTTAAAGGATTTGGTTTAGGAACTAACATGCATCTCCTTTAGTCATGTCATCTTCTCTCGCCTGTCTCATATAGGCATTGCATCCATATCATCATCCATATCTTTTGCACGAACATTTCTTTGTCTCTTCATATTCTAGTCTTCTCATCAATTTTGAGAGCACATCCATATTCTTGGAACCCATCTTTCCTCTCGAGGAGGCATACCGTAACCCTCCTCGTCATTCTTCCTCATCGTATTTTGTACTAGGGCATAACTTTGACTTAGTTTCTTTGTCACAACACAACAAGCGGCATTATGACAAAGAGGGGCAAAATGTAGACACCTAAAAATGACCTAGGCTTGCAAGCTTCATTTTTACCACTTTCATCCTAGCATAATTGCGACATTTAATTATTTCCTTGGTCCACATTCGACTATTGATTAAATAATTCATAATTATTTAATTAATTCATGTCCTTTATTCTTCATGATTATTAAATTATTAAATTTTATTTATTTATTAAATACGTCATTAATTGTCTAGGTTTTCCCTTAATTAAATAAATTTCTTAATTTATTTAATTACCTTTCTGCATTTATTTCTTCCTGATTATTTATTTATTTAATATGTCATTAATTGTCATAATTAAATAAATTGATTAATTTATTTAATTAATCTTATCTGCTAAATTAAATAATTATTTCTAATTATTTAATTGCCAAATTTGATATTCCTCTCATTTTAAATAAATGAAATTATTTAAAATTTCATCACTTTCTTAACTGACAATCCATTTTGGTAAATAATCTGAAAAAAGATTATTTATTGTCTCACAAAATCATTATTTTGAATTAATTTAATTCAAAATGGTAACTAATCTTCCAAAAATCAAGTAATCGGCAGATTCTTGATTTTCCAAATTTGATCTTTAGTCCAACTCTTATCTTCTTGATTTTTCAAATCTCACAAATCAGGCATTCTTTATCTTCGTGATTTTTGAAAATCTTTATTTTCTAATTAATTATCTCATTTATTCTCCACCGCTAATTTTATTTTCTCAGATGGCATTTTGACTGCTCGATTAATGAGTTTTCCCTAACCCTAATTAGGGATTATCAGATTTAATTTGGGCCTCTCATTTTAGGTCTTTGTCAAAAGTCAATCTCATTCGTCCATTCAAAATGGTATTTTCTATAAAATGCCATTTTCCTCTCATTTCTACATTACGTACATAGATTACAATATTCTGGCATATTAATACTTAGATTAATTTGGCATTTTAGAGTCAATTTTTCATAGACATAGGCATAGGCATTTAGATTCAAATCCTTCAAAGTTTGTGTAGGACTTAATCTTTATTTTCAGATTGCTCACAAAACGAATATGAGGGCAACACATAAATCAACAAGTTAGAAGGTGTTACAAAGGTGAATCATGGAGGCTTCAACAACTATCTGGTATACTTGTTTCATTTATGTTTTCTTCCCTTGTTCTTTGTAATTGCTTTGGGTTTATTTTATATGCTTTATTGATTGATGAATCTAATCCAAAAAGAAATCCTTAGTTACAAATAGTAAATTGAATGAAGAACAACAATTGTTATTAGTGAACCTATTAAGGACCCATCAACATGCATTTGCATGGGATTATCATGATATGAAGGGATTGAATCCTAAAATTTGTACACAAAAAATTTACATCAAAGATGATTGCACCCCAGTAAGACAACCACAAAGAAGAATTAACCCTACACTAAGAGAGATTGTGAAAGGAGAACTGCAAAAATTACTAGATGCAGGATTTATCTACCCCATTTTAGATAGTTAGTGGGTGTCTCCATTGGTTATTCTGCCCAAGAAAGGAGGGAAATGGAATTTTTGTGTTGATTATAGGGAACTAGATACTACCACTAAGAAGAATCACTTTCCTTTACCCTTCATTGATCAAGTTTTGGACACATTTGTAGGAAAGCAATACTTCTCTTTTTTAGATGTATTTAGCAGCTATAACTAGATCCAAATTACACTAAAGGACGAGGAGAAGACCACATTTACTTGTCCATGGGAGACCTATTCCTATTTTGTACTCGCATTTTCCTTATACTATGCACTTGCAACTTTTCAGAGACAGTCATTATCATCTTCTTAGATATTTCTCATGATTGCATGGAGATTTATATGGATGACTTCACCACTTATGGTGTTGATTTTAATCAAGAATTGAAAAATTTCCGGAGAGTTCTATAGAGATGTGAAGACCAGAAATTGTAATTAAATAGTGAAAAGTGCTTCATGATGATGCAAGAGAGTGTAGTTCTTGGCCACTACATCTCCCACAAAGGAATTCAAGTAGATCCTGCAAAGATTGAGGTAATCATAATTCTTCCCATACCTGCAAAACAAAAGGATGCTAGGATTTTTTTGGGTCATGCGGGATATTATAGGCATTTCATTAAGGATTTTAGCAAGGTAGCAACACCATTGTACACTCTTCTCACTAAAGATGTTGAATTTTAGTGGACTAAAAATTGTGACAAGGCATTTTCCAACTTGAAGGCAACCTTGACTCATGCTCTTGTACTCAAAGGGCCTTATTGGGAGCTACCTTTCCACATCCATACTAATGCATCAAATTATGCCATAGGAGTGGTCTTAGGACAAAAAAAGGAGCCATTGAAAATGTTATTTACTTTGTCAGCAAAAAATTACAAGGAGGTGAATTCAATTATACGGTGACAGAAAAAGAAATGCTGGCAGTCATCTATGCACTAAAGAAATTCAGACATTACATAACAGGCTACCAAATATTTGTACACAATGATCATGCAACCATTAAATATCTCATGAATAAATCTTTGTTCATAGGTAGATTGGCAAGATGGTTATTTTTGATGCAAGAATTTTATATAACCATTATGGATAAGCAGGGGAGGGCCAATGTTGCAAATTTTCTTTCAAGGCTAACTACATCAGAAGATAATCAACCCATAGATGACTCTTTCCCTAATGAGAATCTATTCTCCCTCAGTGTACAAACACCCTAGTATGTTGACATAGCCAATTAATTGGTCACAGGTAGAGTTCCTTCTCACTTCTTTCCAAAAGAGAAAAGGGAACTCATTGAAAAATTTCATTTCTCTTGGATTGTTGGATGTTTATTTTATACTATACTTGACCATGTCATGAGGAGGTGTGTGAGTGAAGATGAGACATATGAAATTTTGCATGCATGCCACAACAAACCATGTGGGGACACTTTGAAACCAAAAGGACAACAATGAAGGTTTTGAACACAAGATATTATTGGCCAACACTCTATAAGGATGTAGTAAGGTATACCAAAAAATGTGATAGATGTCAAAGAATGGGTAGACCAACCAGGTCTTATGAGATTCCATTGTACCTTCAAGTAGTAATCACTCCCTTTGACAAGTGGGGATTGGATTTTGTGGGACAAATTGACCCTCCATCAAATGGTAAGTCTTATATATTGGTATGCACTGATTATGTGACAAAATGGGTAGAAGTTAAGGCTATGAAACATTCAAGATATAACAAGGTTGTAGAATTTATTTATGAGGAAATTTTCACAAGATATGGAGTCCCAAGAGAAATAGTAACTAATCAAGGAGCACAATTCACATCAACCCTTGTTGCGGCACTGGATAATGGGTACAACATAAGGAAAAATATGTGTAATCCTTATCACCCACAGGCTAATGGCCAAGTTGAGGTGACCAACAAAGAGATTGAAGCCATTCTAACTAAAACAATAGCTATTCATATAAATGATTGGGAAAATAGATTACCAGAAGTTTTTTGGGCCTATAGGACAACTTGGAAAATGACTACAAGTTTCATGCTATTTGAGTTTTTGTATGGAAAAATAACTATGATGCTAGTTGAATTTGAATATAAGATTTTGGGATGGATTTTTTTGAGGCACAAAAAAGAAAGAATCATGCAACTAAATACTTTTGATGAAATACGAAGAGCAACCCTGCAACATACATAGGTGGTGTAGAATCAGAGAATCAAGTGGCATGACAGATTTATCAAGGATAAAAAATTCAAACTAGGAGATTGGCCCCTGCTCTATGACTCAAGATACTAGGGCAATGTAAGAAAAATTTAGACAAGGTGGATAGGACCATATGAAGTTGTTGAGGTCTTTCTTAATGGAGTTTTTTAGCTTACCCCCATTGACCCTATTAGGTTCAAATTACTTGTCAATGGTCATCGCCTCAGATTATACCACAATCCATCTTCTAAAGAAGATTTCTCCTGCAACTAAAGGAAATAGACCTAGAATCCCTCCTTCTAGCTAATTAAGGTACGTGCTCTCTCATAATAAAGACTTTCACTTATGTGGAAATCTATTTCTTCACCCATCCATCCATCCACCCATCCATCACCACCTTTCTCTCTCTTCCATCACATCATTCCACCTCACCTCACTCCACTTCATTTTCATTAATTGTTCAATTTATTCCCACAAGGCGTGTGGTACTTGCTTCATGATATTTACAACAAATATTCCACATATTCAGGTATGTGCACATTAATTTCTATCTTTAATCATCTTTTAAGTGCATTCATTTAATCACTGTATGTTAGTAGAGAAGTTCACGTAAATTCCATCATTCCTTGTCAAACCACTCCCATCTTGCATGTGTGGACACATGTCCAAATTTAGGTTGGGGGAAGGGGAAATAAAAGATGCAAATATTTTGTGAATTTATTGCCCATGTGTCAATTCTAATTATGCTATTCCAAAAAAAATAAAATGAGCTGATTTGAAATCTAAATGAGAGGATGACTTGCATGTGTGAAGTGATAATAATTGTAGCCACCATTTCTTCCCATCATAATTCCCTTTTTATCACTCCTTTTCTTGCCATTATTGCCCTATCGTAATCTTGAGTTGCAAGAAAAAAGGTAAAACAAAGAAAAGAAAGTTCAGTCAATATTGACACTAGAAATTTAGCAGGTACTACAAGAAAGTGAGCTTGATTTTCATATGGGAATTGCAGGAAATAAATTGTAGAGCATTTCTTTGATTGTAGAAAATGGGAGGTGGGTTAATTCAAAATGAACCCATGATGCATAACATTTTATTGCAGGATGCATAATGCCTAGTTGAATTTAGAAATTGTGGATGGTAGATTACTTCTTCAAACTAGATGGCTTTGATGAAAGCATTGCCCTTGAATTTTCCCAATAATTTTTAGAAGGGAAAGCCAGAGTAAAAGGGTTGGAAGTTGTGGCAACAAAGGACTGAATTGTAGAGGTCATAGGGTTACTAGCTGATGGTGAAAATTACCTTGCCTCAAGAGATGCTAGATCATCCAAGGCTGAATTTATAGAGCCGAACAAACCCCCAGTGAACATAGATAAATAGGGTGCAAAGAGAATGTCTCTACCCAATCCATGGAAGTAGATAACTATGTATGTTATCAAATACATCACCTATGAGGGTCACTAGTCAAATTTGCATTTTGTACACTTCAAGCTTTTGAATTGCATGAGGCACAAAAGGAGGATGAATGTGACCAACATGC
Organism: Sequoia sempervirens; assembly: GCA_007258455.2. Lineage (NCBI taxonomy): Eukaryota > Viridiplantae > Streptophyta > Pinopsida > Cupressales > Cupressaceae > Sequoia > Sequoia sempervirens. Next base: position 1,058,520,581 of record VDFB02271358.1, read on the forward strand.
TATACAATCTTCTCTCAATCATGGTGGCTAAGACCCAAAAAGTTAGGGACAATTTTGTTTCCCACCATTGCTTGATTAAATTTCTAGTTGAAAATTATTTGCATGATGCATCTGCAATAACTTGGGAAGAATTTATAAATGTTGATCAAATTAGACCTGGGCACTTGCAATCTAGGGCTTTACATCAATCCCGTAGGTCTAGTAGGAGAATAAGCAGTGCTAAAGCCATTCCTAGTGCTTCAACCTCTAGTGGTGGCTCTAGTGTGAATCCTCCAGTAATAGAAGGAACTATAGAAATTAGTTCTTCTAAAATAAAGCACTCATAAAAAGAAAGCTCTTCCTTAGATTTTGATGATGAATTTCCACTTGAAACCCTCATGAAAAATAGGGAACAACAAAGAGAGGTAGAAATGAGAAAAGGGAAGGAAAAAAACACAACTTGTAGAAACAAAGGTTCCAAGTTCTAAACAGAGAAAGGCTGAAACTGTTCATCTTTTAGCCAAAGGAAAGTGTGAGAAACCTCCCAAGAAATCAAGACCAACTGGGCCTATGATTGGTACATCGCCATAGGAAAGATCTAAAATTGGTGAGACCTCACATGGGGACCCTGAAGCTCTAATGGAGCAGGAGAATTTTGAAGAAGAAGAAATATTTAGGAGAGCAACAAATATAACACTGGTCAATCTTGCTAGCATTGCAAAAGAATTAGAGGAAAGTCAAGACTGGTAGGCATCCATAATTCTCTTGGTTTTATAGTACATGTAGAAATTTTAAATTTATGGAAGGAAATACAAAGAAGGGAGGAATAATGGAGAAAGGAAAAATGGAAATTGAAGGAGAAAATTCAAAAGAAGGATGAGGAGATAGAAGATAAAGATGCAAAAATTGCCACCTTGAAATAGAGGGCGGATGATATGGAAAATTTGACACCATAGATTTTGGAATGTAGGACCTCTCCAAGGGTCTATATGCTTTGATCCTAAAAGATAAGTATCTCTCTTTTCAGCTGTCAAGAATTGTTTTAGGTTTGAATCCTTCTATTGACACCCTTATGGAATTTTTCAATGCTTATAGAATTGCCTCCCGGGCAGGTGCATGACATTGGGTTACATTTTTGTGGCCAAATTCAAAAAAAGATTGGAAATGACATAATGTGAGTGCACTATTTCATTTTAAAAGCAAAAAAAAAGTGAAAGCTATTCATTTTCTCTTTTATGTTTTTCTACTCTACCTGTGGCCAAAAAACCTCATTTTCGCGCTTGTGTTCTAGGAGGAGGAATTCTTCAAAATTCATTAACAATAGTTACTTTTCATTTGCAAAGATGGCACTATGATGATGAAGAGGTGTAGGAGGTAAGTATTTTTTTCTATTTGTTTTGAATTTCTTAGTTTCAAGTTGATTTTGTTTGTTTTAGTTTAGATTTTTTTTAAAAAAAATTTTGTTGGAGATGCAAATAATCTTGAAAATCCTCAACAAGAAGAATAGGAAAATCCTCCTCAACAAAATCAACCTCCCCCACTAATCACTCAACACCCTCCTAGCACTCAACAAAATTTGAGGAGTGAAATTGAAAAAATAAAAATAAAAATTGAGGATCTTATAAGTAGGTTTAGTGATCCAAATGTTTCAACCACAAAAAGAATAACACTAGAAAATTCAATGAAAGAGATGTTAAAAAATTTAGATTCAATGACCCAACAAATAAGAGGATGGCAAGATAGGAGGCAGGCAGGCAGCTAGGGAATATTATGTAGATAAACTATCATATAAAAAAGTAAAAGATTTAAAAATTACTAAAGGTGATTTGTGCACTCTATTCACTAACCTAGAGCAAATCAAAATCTTAGCCTCAATGAGAAGAGGTTTCCTATTCATTGGTGCCACCACCAAGAGATTAGGAACCATTTTTATGATAGGTGGTACTTGGTCTTTGATTACCCATCGTGCAATAATTGTGAAGTCTCCCAATATTTTCTTAGAAAACTATACAGTGATTTCGTATTGAACCAAATCCAAAATTATTTTGATATGAGGGAGTTCTAGGGGAGAGGTGGGGGGTCAGCTCAGGATAGGCCTAGTGCATAGATGGATCCTATGTGGCAAGGGAGATGACCTCTCGCTAGGCTACCTCGTGAGCACATTGTTATGCCTATCATTGCAAAGGAGAGTACTGACGTAGAGACATTGCAGGTGATCAACACTTTGACTCGGAGTGTCATCCATCATACTAGCCCTAGTGTATAGTTCCATCCAGGGGAGTCTTCAAGTGGTGGCCTTCAAACTCATGTGTGTTAATCTTTTGGGGTGACTTGTTCATATGACCCCACCAGCACTCAAGAGGCTACTATGTAGGATTCATATGTTGCTACGTAGGATTTGTATGTTGCTAT
>VDFB02271358.1:1058523071-1058573718 GCA_007258455.2 Sequoia sempervirens
GTGAGCTACCCAAACAGAGGAGAAATTAAAGGGGGGGACCCAGTCTCACAAGGGAAGTGTTGATGGTGTTTTCTGCACAGCAACAACTCAGACAGAATGTAATATTCTATCTCTCTTGAAAGGTTATTTTCAATAATAAATCACTGAAAATCACCCCAAGGTCTCTCGGGTGTTAGGTCATAACAATGCATAAAACAACTCAGATAATTATGTGAAAATGCTGGTAATCACAAAGGGACCTTACTACAAGCAAACTGTATCTTTCAACTTATCAGATCTGACAATATGATGATCTTCAATCCTAAATCTAACCGAATAATAAAGAAACAAAAAATATAGGGATGCAAGGAAGTGATAAAATCTAAACTACTGTTAGGACAAGCAATGCCAATGACATATATCTGGAATGGACCTATCTCAAATAACCAGCTCTTGTTCAACCCACAATGCAATCTTACAAGAACGGTGCAATCTTCTGAGGAATACAAATTTTCAAATCATAGACATGCATCTACAATCAAACTTAAGCACATTGAATATACGGTCCAGGTTGACTTCACCAGCCTACTACAATCAGATAGTTACTGGGAGTATAAACCAGAGATAGCTACAAACATTCCAAATATGAAATCATAAACATCATTTATCCAACTGAAACTAATTTATTTCTGAATACTAAACCCTAAATCTTCAAGCAATTCAAAAGATAGAACAAAGGAAACATGCAAGATGAAATAACACAAAAGATTTCACCAACAAAACCACAATGTCTTCAATTGTATTAATCACCAAAATGCTGCAACAATTCAACTATTATGATACAATATTTGCTTCAAGGAAATCAAAATACTCTAACTCTTGCTCTTTAATTTCTAATCTCTTCTTGCTAATGTCTAACCCTTTACAATGAGGCAAGAATGCCCATTTATAGAAAATTCCCCTCAAGACATGTCGGCCCAGCCAAACATTTTACAAAATAATAAAAACTGCCAAAACAGGTCGGCCAAGGAAAAATGAACTAAGACACACATTAAATGCCATCATCCAGGTCGGATTTGACACAGTCCCCAAGGAAGTCCGGTCCAATGTATGCTCTATGATAATAGGGAAGCACAAATCTCAAAATGAGCATTAACTGCTACGCCCTTTATCTTTCTTCTGAACTGATGACCCTTGGACCTTCAAGAATACTCCATCCAACTCAGCAACCGGTGGCAATGGCAAGACCTTGAGCTGACATTTAATTGAATTAATTTCCTCCTTGGACTGATCAACAACTTTGTTCCAATATTCCCTACTGGCCATATATCTGTCCATCACTGCCATGTAGGTGGCTGCATCATCGAGTAGGTGGCTGGTGATAGCTCCATCAGAATCCGGGGCATAAATTTCATACCACCACTTCTTCAATTGTTCCAAGCTCAGATACTTGGGAGCTATCTTCTTCCTCCCTGTCATTACCTCAAAGAAGACAATGCATCCATCATAAACTACAGTAAGCTCATTGTCAATTTGCTTCTTTCTTTTCAAAATTTTCTTTATGACCTTCTGCTTAATCTGCAGTGCCTCGAACCATTCCCACGGTTCATCCAACCTCGAGGAAGGGAGGATTCCATCCTTAGCCAATTGCTCTTTTCCATGCCCCAGGATAACCCTTGACTTTTGCAGCAAGAGATCCATGTCATTCTTGTCCTGGGACAGAATATATTCCAACAGCTCCTTGGCCCGGACCGCATCCTTTCCAACTGACAAGATCTCCTTAATAGTATCATCTCCTTTTGCTTGGACACCCATCATCCAATCTGTGGTAGCCTGAGCTGAGGCCTTCATCTTTTTGATCCCAGAGATTGTTTCCTTAGGCAGAAAGCCAGGGGTGGCAGAAGAAGAAGGGTGAAGGGACTGCAATGGTTTCATCACTTCCTCCAAACATTTCTTTAGTCTTTCATTTTCCTTCTTCAGTTCATGTTTGGTTTGGGTTTCCTTCTTCAACCTGTCAACAATTACTACACTGGACCCTTCAAATTGCTCAATATCTTGCTCCATGGAGGCTGGTCCGAGGTTGATAGTCTGAACATTATAATCCTGACTTGTAACATCTTCTCTCATTTTGTCTGGGGCTGGAGTAGCAATGTGGATAACCCTGTTATGGGTTTCATCCCTTTCCACCCTTGAGATCACCTTGGCAGTTTTCTTTTTCTTTCCTTTGCCGATTTTTGACAACATCTCATCCCAGTCCAAGGGATTATCTTCAACAATAACTTGCTTCTTCCTTGCAAGTTCCTTCTCCAGCCAGTCCGGGGCTACAGGGTCAGTCCGGATTTCTTCTACCCTGGCATCTTCCGGCTCTTCTGTCACCTTTTCTTCTTCTGCAGTTGCTTTATAATCTCCTTTCTCTGGAAGCTACTTACCTTGGTCAGCCTCTTTAGATCCTAACTCTGGAAGCACCGGTGATGGAGTCCTAGCAGGTATATTTTCCTCTGGCTCAGGTGATCCGTGGCCTCTATCACTTTCCGGGGAATTCTCATACTGCACCAATGGAGAAGTATGTCTTTCCTCTGCCTCAACTTCAAGTTCTGTAGCTTCACTAAAAAGTGTCCCCTCCTTAAATGGTTCTGCCTCCCCGCTAGTTTCATGTTCACCAGGATTTTCTGGCTCAGGCATGCTCGGTGGAGGAGAAACAGGCTCAGGCAGAAACCCGGAATCGGAGAATCCTGCCAGAAACGGACAAGGAACCAGGGTCAGGAAAAATCCGCCAGAGCCAGAAAATCCCGGATCCAGTTGAAAACCCAGACTTGGCTAAAAACTCAACTTCAATCAATTCAAACCCCAAGGCAAGGTCAAAGCCAGCAAAACTGACATGTCTAGACCCTAAAATGATAAGTCCAATAAAACCAAAGGTCAAAGACACCAAAAAGAGAGGGTCCCTATGCTAAGTGGGACGTGTGTGCAAAAACTGCACAACAACTGACAACTCTGCTAGGGAAATGCTCCTGAGCATTTCAATGACAAACTGGAATCAAGAACCCAGAACTCATGGTGTCAACTCAGGTACCTAGCCACCACCCTAAGTCAAAACAAAGAAACTCCCAGCCATTCAAACATTCCTATACCAGGGTCTAAGTGTGTGCACATGCATGTATTACCTACCCTCAGTTGCAAGAAGAACTAGACTTGGTATGAACAGGCTACGTAAAGATTCTTACTCTAAAAGTAACCTGAATAGGGCCTCGCTGCCAGTCAGGTGTCCATAGCCCTGACGAGGTTATTGCTGTGATCTTCCTGAACATAGCTCTACTACCAGTCAGGCGTCTATAGCCCCGATAGAGATATTCAGATCCCCCTGATAAGTTGAATTCAAACCTCATGATTTTCAATATATATTTTTCTCTCTTTGTTATTTTGCTGATATATATATATATATATTTTTACTCACTTCATTCAATCTGTGAACAGTGAAGTCCACACTCAGGGCTGAGAACCACAGTGGCACTAGAGTAGAAAAATAATTTTCACCTGTCCAGACCTTATAAGGACCCTTCACAACTTCAGGTATATTAAGGATTAAAGGTATAAGACCCCAATATATTCCTGTTCATACTGACTAGAAAACCTTTGCCTCATCATAAGGAGGATTGACATAGGTTAAAGAATTCATACCATGGTATTCTGAAAAAATGATCAAAGTTTGTAAGGGAAATACCAAGAACATTAGACCTGCTTTGCCACCATTACCATACAGATGCACCCACAATCCCCAAAAGAGAAAGGACCAACAACAAGAGCAACACAAACCAAAACAAACAAACCAAAGAAAACCTACTCTAACCAAACAAAACCAGCAAAGCAAAAGGGAAACCTACTCTAACCAAAGCAAGAAAAACAAATGAACAAAGCAACCTAAACTAACTATTTACAAAGCAAAGAGCTAAAAATAACTCAAGACTGGAAATAATGTTTCAGATACTACCCATTGATAGGCAATGGTATGTCTTCTCTCGTGAGAGTCCTCAGATGGAAGGCATTATCTCCCAGTATTTCGGCAATCTGATACGGGCCCAACCACAATTTATCAAATTTTTCATGGTTCCCTTTCTGATCATGAGGTTTATCCCAGTATAGGACAAGGTCAGAAATCCTAAACGCCTTGACTTTAGCTCTCCTACCAAACCATCTCTTAACTACCCCCTGATGTTTGGCAATTTTTTCAAGGGCATTGTCTCATTTTTCCTCAAGGTGCAATAATTCTATTAACCTAGCCTCCCTTCTATCCCCTTCATCATAAAACTGATTTATAAACTGCAGAGTTGGGATCTTGAGTTGGATAGGGAAAACTGGTTCTAGACCGTACACTAAATGATAAGGAGATGTACCAATGAAAGACTTAACTCTGGTACGATCTGCCCAAAGAGCAAACCGAAGCTGGGTGTGCCAGTCTTTTGGGTTCCTCTCTAACAACTTTCGGATGACAGTCAATAGGTTCTTGTTAGAGGATTCAGCTAGACCATTCCCCTGGGGATAATAATTAGATGCAAACTTCACAACAATGCCATGATCAAAGGCCCAGTTTGAGAATTTCAAAGATGCAAAGGCAGGACCATTATCACATACAACAACAATAGGACATCCAAATCGATTGGGAATGGCAGATTCTAAAAAATCAATTACTACCTCTGATGTACACTTCCTACAAGCAAAAGCTTCAGTCCATCTCGTAAAGTAATTAGTAATGGTAAGAATGTACCTGTGGCCTACAGAGGATGGTGGGTTGATGGGGCCTATGAAATCCATACCCCATTGAGCAAAAGGTTTTACCTCAATGACAGACTGGAGTGGAAGTGCTGCACACCTTTCCCTTGTTGCTGCAGTCTGACAAGTGTGACAGGTCCGTACATGATGATGAACATCCTTGAACAGTGTAGGCATGTAATACCCTACCCTCAAAATCTGATTTGCAGTAGCAATTGCAGAACCATGACCAGTACCATATTTCTCATGAAATTCATTCATTACCCTTTCAGCTTCATGCTTCCCAAGACACCTCAGATAAATACCTTCATAATTTTTCTTGTACAGGACAGCTCCTTTCAATATGAAACCGTCACTTTTCAACCTTAAAGCTCGCCTCTGTACTGCATTAAGGTGAGCTGGAAGTCGTTGATTCAGTAAATAATAGACTATATCATCATACTAGCCACCTGAGGAAACCTCTTCAACGTTATAGGTCTGAACAGACAATTCAGGGCCTATCTTTGCCATGGTTTGGGTGAGTCCTTGTCCTCTTACCAGCTTCATAGGCTGGATCTCAATGTCATACTCTTGAAGCATGGTCACCTATTTAGCTCCGCGTTCCCCTAATTCATTCTGCATCAGGAGTAACTTAACAGCAGAATCAGGAACAATCGCAAACACCTTATTTCTGAGGATATAATGCCTGAATTTCTTTACTGCTCAAACAAGGGCATATGCTTGCTTCTCCACACTTGGGTATTTCAACTCAACATCCTTTAATGGTGTACTCATAAAAGCAATGGGATGCTCATTCCCCTCATCAGATTTTTGCGTCAGCATTCCAGCACAGGAGTGGTCTGAAGCAAATGAATAGATATAAAAGGGCTTGCTATAATCTGGGCTCACCAATACTGGAGCGTCAACAATGGCTCTCTTAATCTCTTCAAAGGCCTCCTTTGCTTCTGTAGTCCATTCGACCTTGGCATCTTGTTTTAACATAGCATTTAATGGCTTCACAATTTCAGCAAATCCAGTGATGAATTTTCTGACAAAGTTAATCTTACCAAAGGACTTCATCTCTTTTTTGCTGGCAGGCGGTTGAATTCTTAGGATGGCTTCCACTCTCTCCAGATCTATGGCAATTCCTTTCTCTGATATCACATGCCCTAACAGCTTGCCTTCTGTAACTCTGAAGATACACTTCTTAGGGTTCAAGGATATGTCGAATTCTCTGCACTTCTGAAACACTTTGTACAGATCTGAGATATGATCCCCTTTGTTCTTGGAGAAAACAGTCAGGTCATCCATGTAAATGATGATGCATTTCCCTATGATGTCTTTGAAGGCAATATCCATAGCTCATTGGAACGTGGCTCCTGCATTAATAAGCCCAAATGGCATCCTCCTGTAGGCGAAGGTTCCCCACTTAGTCGTAAAAGCAGTCTTGTGTCTATCCTCATACTAGACCATCACTTGATTATACCCTGAATACCCATCCAGAAAGGACATCATCTGAGAACCGTTGACCACCTAAAGCACTTCATCCAAAGAGGGAACTAGATAATTATCTTTTTCTGATGATCTGTTCAGATTTTAGAAGTCAACACAAAGCCTAATTTCACCATTCTTCTTTCTTACTGGAACCAGATTGGCCACCCACGTTGAATGCCTGACAGGAAATATGATTCTAGCAGACAGTAATTTCTGAACTTCCTTCTGTATTAGTGGTTCCAGTAATGCATTGATAGGTCTCTGTCTCTGTCTAAAAGGCTTAGCACCTAGCTTTAGGGGTATAGTATGAGTTATGATGGATGTATCATAAGTCTTCAGGTCTTCATAACCCTATGCTACTATATCTGGAAAATTGTGCAGGGCTTTGATTATCCCTTCTCTTTCTTCAGGAGTGCATACCTTGCCAATGAAAATATTCTTAATATTGTCCTCAGTTCCCACATTGTGAGTATCACACTGTCCACTAATTGATTCTTTCTTTGATTCTTGTTTCTGATCTCTGATTTTGTCCATATCAAAAATTCTCTCTAGCTGTACCATTCCCCTTGGAATAGTGTTAGACTTCAGGTTCAATACACCTTCTAGATCCAATTCTACTTCCCGAGGTTCTGTTTCATCAATAATCTATGAAGCAAAAACATCTGTATTTGTGATAAAGTCAAGGATATGTTTATTATCCTCAAACACCTGAAAGTTGGTCACATTGTCTGAGACTGATGGCACATGAGTCAATTCAACAGTAGACTTCTTTAATCCTAACAGAGATAGAGGCTGTAGAGTGCTAGCTGCTTGAGCCAGAGAATCAGCAGTTTGATTCCTCCTCCGTGGGATCAATTGGATATTAAAAGTGCCAAATCCCTCAATGAGATCCCACACTCTATGCCTATAATAGGTCATTCTCCTATCGTGACATGAATACTGCTTTCTTACTTGTTTGACTACTAATTCTGAATCACCAAAAACTTGCAGAACCTTGACCTTTTTCTTGAGTGCCATAAGAAGCCCGTGAATTAAAGCTTCATACTCTGCTACATTATTGGTGCAATGAAATTGGAGCCTATGAGTTGCAAAGAAATTCTTACCTTTTGGACTAATCAGTTCAAACCCAGCCCAGCTCCATGCTTGGACTTAGATCCATCAAACTTAAGAGTACAGTATTCTGCACTGGTATTTTTCTTCATTCTGTCTTTTGGTTGATCAGTGTTAGAGGCTTTCTCAATCACCATAGGTTTCTGGCTTTCGCACTCTTCTTGAAGATTCTGCTCATCTGCTTCAACTTCCTGAGTTAGATTCATGCATTTCTATACTTGTTTTACTGCTGTCTGACACAAACAACACTCCCACTCTGAGTGAGAAGCATTGTGGACTCTACACCAATTTGGTAAGAGTAACTCCCTAAAGCTTGTCCTCTTTCCTAGGTGAGTCTGGTTCTCCATACACTGCCTGATGAACTCCTGGAAACTGTCCAATAAGCTGATCTGACTGTCTTCCAGTTCTTCTTCTTCTTCGACTAATTCTGTCAGAACTTCAACATGACTGGACCCTGTCCCAACATCAGCTGGCATCGTATGCAACATCAACACCTCTTCTGCATTTGATTCTTCATATTGAGCCGATAGCAGGTAGTTTCCCATTCCAGCTTCTGATATAAGGACCTCTGCTGAAGTCTTTTGGTATTCTGTTATCATGTACTTCATTCTAGGCTCTCTCTCAATCCTAATATGATTGGGCACTCCTTTCCAGGGAAGCCACATGTGAGAGTGATCAGTGGACACATATCCATTCAAAGCCTTAGTGAAATCTCTTCCCAGGATCAAACCATATGCATCAGGAATATCAGCTACCTGGATGTTGATAACCTGTTGGATCCTTAGATCTGAAGCTATCTGCATGTGAATCATGTTTAACTCTCCCACCACATTTACTTCAGTTCTATCTAACTGAGTCACCTTCTTCTGGGAATTAGCAGGTGTAATCCCTAGGGCTCTACAAACTCCAAAAGGCATCACATTGGTGGAAGCACGAGAATCTAATAAACAATTATGGAGATTCTTACCAAATATTCGCATGAGATCAGAAACGGTGGGGTTTCTGTCTTTCCTTGAAACAAAGTGGGTTGAGTATCCACCTGGACCACTTGAGTTCTATCCTTTTCTTTTCCTTTATCTCCAGGAGGCGGGTTAGTCCTATTTTTAGTATGATTTTGTGTGTTCACAGGCTGAGAACCGGAAGTTTGGCTGACATGCTCACCAGAAGACTTATCCAATGACTTTGAATTTGCATCATAGGTACCTAAGACAACCTTCCTAATTGCAGGAAACCTTAACAACTCAAATGCAGAAAGGTTTACCTTTAGTTTCTTGAATTCCTCTGCAACATATGAAGCCATCTGCTCCTCACTCATATCAGTGGAGACCTCCTTAGATGGTTCTTCTGCCTTATCCTTGCTTACTTGAACAACCTTTTCCTTCTATGGCTCAGTTTGGACCTGTCTGTCCTTCGAAAGGTACTGCCTGGAGACATGTGGATAGGATGGATTGTTGCTAGCATTAGGATCTGGAGGGGTACTAAAGTTGTTGGGAGGAATGGAAGTGGTGAAAGGTCCTCCAGGCTGTGGACGTCTATGAGGCATATCCTTCAAGCCTTGCCTCTGAAACATCTGTACCTCTTCAACATAAGCTTCCTCTTGATCGAGGGGTCCATTTTCATTCATTGTTTCTTCATTAAACAACTAAGCTACTTCCTCTCCATTACAAATCTGATCTGTTTCATCTTCCTGGGAATCAGGTTCTTCTGGTACATTTTTTTTGCTGGCTGGAAAAGGAGCATGATTTAATACCAGCACAGGAGAATCATATGAGTTGGAAGGAACAATCTCCTATCCATTCACATTATTCTCTACCTCATACTGAAAAATGGAAGCAGCAGTTTGGAACTCTGGACATTCCAATTCTAAATGCTGACTTGTCTTATGGAGCCTCCACCATCCTGATAGGGCTGCTTCTGCCAGATACACACCAGTAGGGGGTTTGTCTTGACTGACTGGCTGGTTCACAGATTGATTGACAATCTGATTAGCAGGCTGATCCAATGGGGTGGGAACTCCTCCATTATTGGGCCCTATATTCCAAGTTCTATTATGTCCTGGTGATGGCCTTTTATCAAATCTTGATCCACCTCCTTGGCCTCTATCAAAGTTTTGCCTCCTATCATTATTGAAACCTCTATCCTGATTATACCCCCTATCCTGATTATACCCCCTGTCATTATAGAATCCTTTGTCATTACACTATCCCCTGTCAAAATTTTGTCATTGTGAAAACTCCCTGTTCTGATTAGATTGCATTCCCTTCTGGGCAACTTGCAGTTGGCTGTTCTGATTTCTCAAGTAAGTCACCTCTAGATTTAGCTTCTTTATTTGCTCAGCCATTTCATCAATCCTCTCCCTATTTGGATCTCGATAAGGAGGTTGACTTGGGTTACTTTGAGGAGGGACAGGCATTGTGGCAGATCCCAAAGACTGTTGCAACACCTCAGAATTCTGTAGGTAAGCAGGGAAGCTATTCGGTTGGGACTGGTACATAGGCTGATTAACCTGCTGTTGAGGGAAGTTTTCCACAGGAGAGATCTGGTTCATTGGATGACCAGGGTGTGGTATCATGGGTAATTGAGGAACTAGATTCATGATTGGGGTATGATTGGTGAGAGCGTGATTTACTGCCTGAATCTGGTTGGGGTGTGCAACTGGTCCCAGAGAAGGCAATGGCCCAGTCAGGTGTTGTCTTAGATTTGTACTGAGCTTGATAGCTTCCGTATAATCATCAGTCAGGGTACCTGGAGGGTTAGGTCTCAATTTCAAAAAGGTTGCTGTTAGGCTATCTAGAGCTTCATAATAGACTCCGAGGGCTGTATCATCATCTAAAACATATGGGTCTTGAAGTCTGGTAAATGCACGATGGAATCTATTATTGAAATTGGATATGGGTTCATTAACCTCTCTCTTAACTTTGATAAACTGCAAGTATAACTTATTTGCACTGATGGGTATTCAAAATTTCTATAAAAATGTCTTTTCAAGGTTATTCCAATTAAGAATCGAACCAGCAGGGAGATGGTTGTACCAGTAAAAGGCTTCTTCTCCTAGTGAATAAGGAAACAACCTACAGGCAACATCTTCATGGACAATCCCTCTGTCTTTGAGGCAGGTTTGGAAAATTCTTATGTGTTCTTCCGCAGTCCTATTTGGGTCATTAACATGGAATTTCGAACAGAAATACTTAGGGTTTTTGGGCATTGCATTGTAAGCATTGAAAGACAACGGGGATGGATTGTTGGCAAGGAAAGCCATTGGTAAGAGTGGGGGTGGCGGTGGTGGTTGATTATTAACTGGCTGAGGTTGTTGAACAAGAACGGCCTCAAGAATGGGTATAGCCTCAACTTCAGGATGTGAAGATGTGGATGATGCTGGTGAAGGGATGGGTGATGATGATTCTCCCCTTTCTCGGGTCCTTCTTGACCTAGTGGGGAACTGTAGCTCCTCTAAATCTTCCTCTCCTGTGGTAGATCTGGTATTTCTCCTGTATCTCTCTGGAGAGATGGCGTTCAAGAAACGATCCAGTGTGCTCATTCAGGCCCTCCTAGCGCCAATATGTTGATGGTGTATTTAGCACAGCAACAACTCAGACAGAATGTAATATTCTATCTCTCTTGAAAGGTTATTTTCAATAATAAATCACTAAAAATCACGCCAAGGTCTCTCGGGTGTTAGGTCATAACAATGCATAAAACAACTCAGATAATTATGTGAAAATGCTGGTAATCACAAAGGGACCTTACTACAAGCAAACTGTATCTTTCAACTTATCAGATCTGACAATATGATGATCTTCAATCCTAAATCTAACCGAATAATAAAGAAACAACAAAAGATAGAGATGCAAGGAAGTGATAAAATCTAAACTACTGTTAGGACTAGCAATGCCAATGACATATATCTGGAATGGACCTATCTCAAATAACCAGCTCTTGTTCAACCCACAATGCAATCTTACAAGAACGGTGCAATCTTCTGAGGAATACAGATTTTTAAATCATAGACATGCATCTACAATTGAACTTAAGCACATTGAATATACGGTCCAAGTTGACTTCACCAGCCTACTACAATCAGATAGTTACTGGGAGTATAAACCAGAGATAGCTACAAACATTCCAAATATGAAATCATAAACATCATTTATCCAACTGAAACTAATTTATTTCTGAATACTAAACCCTAAATCTTCAAGCAATTCGAAAGATAGAACAAAGGAACCATGCAAGATGAAATAACACAAAAGATTTCACCAGGAAATCTATAATGTCTTCAATTGTATTAATCACCAAAATGCTGCAACAATTCAACTGTTCTGATACAATATTTACTTCAAGGAAATCAAAATACTCTAACTCTTGCTCTTTAATTTCTAATCTCTTCTTGCTAATGTCTAACCCTTTACAATGAGGAAAGAATTCCCATTTATAGCAAATTCCCCTCAAGACATGTCGGCCCAGCCAAACATTTTACAAAATAATAAAAACATCCAAAACAGGTCGGCCAAGGAAAAATGAACTAAGGCACACATTAAATGCCATCATCTAGCTCAGCTTTGAAATAGGCCCCAAGGAAGTCCGGTCCAATGCATGCCCTATGATATTAGGGAAGCACAAATCTCAAAATGAGCATTAACTGCTACTCCCTTTATCTATCTTCTGAACTGATGACCCTTGGACCTTCAAGAATACTCCATCCAACTCAGCAACCGGTGGCAATGGCAAGACCTTGAGCTGACATTTAATTGAATTAATTTCCTCCTTGGATTGATCAACAACTTTGTTCCAATCTTCCCTACTGGCCATATATCTGTCCATCACTGCCATGTAGGTGGCTGCATCATCGAGTAGGTGGCCGGTGACAGCTCCATCAGAATCCAGGGCATAAATTTCATGCAACCACTCCTTCAATTGTTCCAAGCTCAGATACTTGGGAGCTATCTTCTTCCTCCCTGTCATTACCTCAAAGAAGGCAATGCATTCATCATAAACTGTAGTAAGCTCATTGTCAATTTGCTTCTTTCTTTTCAAAATTTTCTTCATGGCCTTCTGCTTAATCTGCAGTGCCTCGAACCATTCCCACAGTTCATCCAACCTGGAGGAAGGGAGGATTCCATCCTTAGCCAATTGCTCTTTGCCATGCCCCAGGATAACCCTTGACTTCTGCAGTAGGAGATCCATGTCATTCTTGTCCTGGGATAAAATATATTCGAACAGCTCCTTGGCCCGAACCGCATCCTTTCCAACTGACAAGATCTCCTTAATAGTATCATCTCCTTTTTCTTGGACACCCATCATCCAATCTATGGAAGCCTGAGCTAAGGCCTTCATCTTTTTGATCCCAAAGATTGTTTCCTTAGGCAGAAAGCCAGGGGTGGCAGAAGAAGAAGGGTGAAGGGACTGCAATGGTTTCATCACTTCCTCCAAACATTTCTTCAATCTTTCATTTTCCTTCTTCAGTTCATGTTTGGTTTGGGTTTCCATCTTCAACCTGTCAACAATTACTACACTGGACCCTTCAAATTGCTCAATATCCTGCTCCATGGAGGCTGGTCCGAGGTTGATAGTCTGAACATTATAATCCTGACTAGTAACATCTTCTCTCATTTTGTCCGAGGCTGGAGTAGCAATGTGGATAACCCTGTTATGGGTTTCATCCCTTTCCACCCTTGAGATCACCTTGGCAGATTTCTTTTTCTTTCCTTTGCTGATTTTTGACAACATCTCATCCCAGTCCAAGGGAATATCTTCAACAATCACTTGCTTCTTCCTTGCAAGTTCCTTCTCCAGCCAGTCTGGGGCTACAGGGTCAGTCCGGATTTCTTCTACCCTGGCATCTTCTAGCTCTTCTGTCACCTTTTCTTCTTCTGCAATTGCTTTATCATCTCCTTTCTCCGAAAGCTGCTTACCTTGGTCGGCCTCTTCAGATCCTAACTCTGGAAGCACCAGTGATGGAGTCCTAGCAGGGATATTTTCCTCTGGCTCAGGTGATCCGCGGCCTCTGTCACTTTCCGGGGAATTCTCATACTGCACCAATGGAGAAGTATGTCTTTCCTCTACCTCAACTTCAAGTTCTGCAGCTTCACTGAAAAGTGTCCCCTCCTTAAACGGTTCTGCCTCCCTGCTAGTTTCATGTTCACCAGGATTTTCCGGCTCAGGCATGCTCGGTGGAGGAGAAACAGACTTGGATGGTTCTTCAACCGGTAGCTTTGGGGAAGAGTCCTTCCATTGCGCAGCATCCTTGGGAGAGGGAGTTCTTGATTTCCTTGTGTAAACTTTTGTTTTCTCCCCTTCGGAACCACATCGACAATTGGAGGCTCATCACTCGAAGCAGCCTGATCTTTCCTCTTGGCAGTCCTTGTGGCTCTTGCCTTCTTAGGTGGTGGAGGAGCATCGTCCTCTTCTGCCTTTTCTATCTCTTCCTCATTAGAGGACTTGTTGATTGTCAAGGTCTTGCACCTTCACTTCCCTTTCGGTTTCCTTTTTGTTTCAGGTTCAACTCCCTTGGGACCCCTGACCTTGATCTTGAATGGTGAGGTCTTCACTATTTTCCCTTTGGGGTCATCTTCCCCGGATTCCTCAGAAGTTGACATGGGATTGAGATTCCCCATCAATTCAAAGGTGCAAGCTATCTTGGCAATTTCCAATTCCAAAATTTTATGTTTTATCCAAGATGATGTGAACTTCATGACAGGAGCCACCAAATCCTCCAGCTTTATAACTTCATTCTCATTCCAATCGATATCTCCGACTGGCCTGTCCTTTATGGCTTCGTAGGCATGGTCCTGAACCAGTTTTCCGTCATCATCTAGTTGATCCGGAATCAACTTAACATTATACTGCCTGATTGCCTCCACAGGGAGCCTGGAGTATCTTTTCTTTCTCGCCTTTAGGTCATCTTTGATATTGACTCAATAATCCTCCAAGTCATCTTTGTGCCTATACTCCCTAGTGGCCTTTTTCTGAGCTTCTCCTGTTATATCAAAATTCATCCTTTTAGAATGGAAGGATAAACCATATGCTGCCAGCTCTTCCCCTGCGGTGTGAGCTAATTGAATAGAGGGACACATCTCCGCCACACCAATCCTGAAAGGGAAGTCTCCTCCAAAGCCTGTCTTGTGCTTCTCCCTCTTCACCACAGCATCAAATTCACAAATTTGTCTTACAACTTCCAGTAGCACAATGTGGTCTGTGGGATACCAAGGCAACCTGTAAGGAGCAACCGGGCATCCATCAACCCTGAGGTAGGTGAAAGTGGGGAACTGGATGAACCAGGCTCCGTAATTATTTATTGGCCCTTTGGCTCCATCGGATAACCTCATATGCTCAACATTCTGCAGCGTCCGGGTGATATGCATTGTAAATGCATCATTTGCCCTTCTGTAGTCCTTATGCCCCAAATGCAACTCTGGATAAACCTCATAAATCATATCGTATCCAATTGTTCCCCTCAGATTCAGGCTCTTGTATGGGTAGGAGATGGCCAACACATACATTATGTATGAGGACATAGTGAATTTCTTTGCCTCCAGGACATTCCTCAATTGTCTATCAATCTCAGCACTGATGTGTCCTGCCCAGTGATAATTGGTCCCTTGCCCAATTTTGGTGATCACATGGACCATCCAATTCTCCAATACACTTGCACTTTTCAATCCGGCCACCCTGCTCAGAAGTGTGATGTCATCATATACATCTGACCTAAACTTAACCTTGTGCAGCTGCTTGGGCAACTTCGAATGATGCTATTTTGGCTTCTCTAGCCATGAGTTGATTATCTGTTGAGCCTTGACTGGCTCATTCTCATAATAGGTCCTGGAAGTGTCAATATTCAAGGCACACATTGAACGAAGATCCGGCATGCTGAAAGCTTGTGCAATAGAGGCCGGACTGAAGTTGGCCAAGACACTTCCCTCGGTGCTAACCACCCACTGTGTATCAAAATAATATTGTCTGGCGCACTCCAATATTAACTCATAACACTGAACTGCCAGAGGGAATCCTACCACATGCACCAATCTGGAGTTCATCATCCCTTGCCTTAGGGTTGACAAGTCCTTTTCTGCCGTTCTTTGCTTGAACTCCTCATATCGCCAGGCACCAACATTAGTGTCAGATACTTCAGCCCACACAGAAGACACTTTGCTTTTGGGGAGCTGGTTCTTCACGTCCAACCTCAGTCGTTCTATCTCATAAATGGATGAGGCCCCTGCGCCACCTTTAGACTTTCCAGCAGCAGCTTTGCTTGATTCGGCCTGCACACCCAAAAATCATCATTAGTATTCAATTGTTGTTCATATTCCAATCCAAAGAGTTAGCACAAATTATATAAATCAATCAAAGTCCATTGCCAACTGCTAATCCTCTGATATCCGGAAGAATCAGATAGTCTGGAAAAATCATGCAAACTGGGAAAATACCGTCGGGGCAGAATTTTGGAGAAATCCGACCTAGACGGATTCCTGCAGCCAAATCATCATTAGTCAAATAAATCATTAGTGTAGATGAAGAATCAAAAGATAATCATGGAATTCACTCATTGGCAACAAGAAATAAGCCTTAAACAATCATTCCATTTATCCTATCATCGAAAATTAAAAAGGACATAGCCAGACAGGATATCCAGAAAAATCCAGATGGAACGGATTTTCGCGGACAGCTTAGAATGTTCTGGTAATAACCCCAGTCCGCGGAATAAGCCCAAACCGGGAAAATTCGGAAGCAACAAAATTTTGCGAAGACCTTGAAAACCCGAAAAACAGCGAAACGCGACCCAAAATTCAAACGACGACAGGATCTTCCCTTCCTGAGTTCTAATGGTTTCGAAACTGACAATAATCAACAAGAATCAGGACGCAAAGGACTTCCGACTCTCAAAGCTCTCAAAGGATGAATCCCTATATCAAAATAATGATGCCCTAATCTGAATAACCCCACCTCCACCATTAAAACCAGAGCAAGCTTTAAGGTTTAAAGTATCAGCTAAAGATTTACCTAAAGCACTCGAATCCTTAGAAAACGGGGAAGTCAACGCGATACAGGGACAAAATCGCTCAAGCAAAATGAAACCATCGTTCTGGGCCGAGCACCAAGGAAAACCCTAACTTCGCACAATAGCAAATTTCACACTAAAAGCAAGCAATATAACCCAGGACCCCGTCTAATGGATGCACATGCCATCTCATGGATAAATAGAGCTCATAGGGCATGTGAAACAGGGTTCTATAACAAAGACGGGTCAAACCCTGACTCTACAAATATGAAATCAAAATCAATCAAGGGCCGACTTGAAACTAACAATATCCAATGTAGAAACCCTCAATCACCACGCAAACAAATAGAAGGGCAATGATAACATACCATGGATTGATGCGGAAGAAATTCATGCTCGAAAGGTTGACCACGTAGCAAACACGTCCAAGCAATGAAAACCACTGACACCGGCGCTTAAGCAATCCTCACGCAGATGAATCAAGATCGATTCTCAAAGCTCAAATGGAAAACTTAATCCCCAGAGCAATCAACAAGGGAGCAATGAAGTTAGAATGTCGCTGAAAATGCCCTAAATCCACCCTTATACCCGTCTGAACAAAGGTATGTCGACCATTAATGTGCGATAAGACACTTCTGACAAGTCCAGGAACCCGAGCCCAAAATGGAATTTCAAAAAATCTCAAGATGCGTGGAAACACAGATTCCGCGGAAGTGCAGGAACCGGGGAAATGAGGAAGATCAGGATTTTAGAGCAGACCGGGAAAATCCGCCAGGGCTGGAAAATCCCAAAGTCAGGCAGAAACCCGGAATCGGAGAATCCTGCCAGAAATGGACAAGGAACCAGGGTCCAGAAAAATCCGCTAGAGCTGGAAAATCCCGGATCCAGTTGAAAACTCAGACTTGGCTAAAAACTAAACTTCAATCAATTCAAACCCCAAGGCAAGGTCAAAGCCAGCAAGACCGACATGTCTAGACCCTAAAATGATAAGTCCAATAAAACCAAAGGTTAAAGACACGAAAAAGAGAGGGTCCCTACGCTAAGTGGGGCGTGTGTGCAAAAATTGCACAACAAATGGTGACTCTGCTGGGGAAATACTCCTGAGCATTTCGATGACAAACTGGAATCAAGAAACCTAGAACTGATGGTGTCAACTCAGGTACCCAGCCACCACCCTAAGTCAAAATAAAGAAACTCTCAGCCATTCAAACATTCCTATACTAGGGTCTAAGTGTGTGCACATGCATGTATTACCTACCCTCAGTTGCAAGAAGAACCAGACTTGGTATGAATAGGCTACGTAAAGATTCTTACTCTACTGTCAATCAAGCATCTATAGCCCTGGTAGAGATATTTAGATCCCCCTGATAAGTTGAATTCAAACCTCATGATTTTCAATATATATTTTTCTCTCTTTGTTATTTTGCTGATATTTTTTTTTTTTTTTACTCACTTCATTCAACCTGTGAATAGTGAAGTCCACACTAAGGGCTGAGAACCACAGTGGCACTAGAGCAGAAAAGGATTTTTCACCTATCCAGACCTTATAAGGACCCTTCACAATTTCATGTATATTAAGGATTAAAGGTATAAGACCCCAATATATTCCTGTTCAGACTGACTAGAAAACCTTTGCCTCATCATAAGGAGGATTGACATAGGTTAAAGAATTCATACCATGGTATTCTAGAAAAATGATCAAAGTTTGTAAGGGAAATACCAAGAACATTAGACCTGCTTTGCCACCATTACCATACAGATGCACCCACAATCCCCAAAAGAGAAAGGACCAACAGCAAGAGCAATGCAAACTAAAACAAACAAACCAAAGCAAACCTACTCTAACCAAACAAAACCAGCAAAGCAAAAGGGAAACCTACTCTAACCAAAGCAAGCAAAATAAACGAACAAAGCAACCTAAACTAACTATTTACAAAGTAAAGAGCTGAAAACAGCTCAAGACTAGAAATAATGTTTCAGATACTGCCCATTGACAGGCAGTGGTATGTCTTCTCCCGTGAGAGTTCTCAGACAGAAGGCATTATCTCCCAGTATTTCGGCAATCTGATACGGGCCCAGCCACAATTTATCAAATTTTTCATGGTTCCCTTTCTGATCATGAGGTTTATCCCAGTATATGACAAGGTCAAAAATCTTAAACACCTTGACTTTAGCTCTCCTATCAAACAATCTTTTAACTACCCCCTGATGTTTAGAAATTTTTTTAAGGGCATTGTCTCATTTTTCTTCAAGGTGCAATAATTCTGTTAACCTAGCCTCCCTTCTATCCCCTTCATCATAAAACTGATTTATAAACTGCAAAGTTGGGATCTTGAGTTGGATAGGGAAAACTGGTTCCAGACCGTACACTAAATGATAAAGAGATGTACCAATGGAGGACTTAACTCTGGTATGATCTGCCCAAAGAGAAAACCGAAGCTGGGTGTGTCAGTCTTTTGGGTTCCTCTCTAACAGCTTTCGGATGACAGTCAACAGGTTCTTGTTAGAGGATTCAGCTAGACCATTCCCTTGGGGATAATAATTAGATGCAAACTTCACAACAATGCCATGATCAAAGGCCCAGTTTGAGAATTTCAAAGATGCAAAGGCAGGACCATTATCACACACAATAGCAACAGGACATCCAAACCGATTGAGATTGGCAGATTCTAAAAAATTAATTACGACCTCTGATGTACACTGCCTACAAGCAAAAGCTTCAGTCCATCTCGTAAAGTAATCAGTAATGGTGAGAATGTACCTGTGGCTTGCAGAGGATGGTGGGTTGATGGGGCCTATGAAATCCATACCCCATTGAGCAAAATGTTTTACCTCAATGACAGACTGGAGCGAAAGTGCTGCACACCTTTCCCTTGTTGCTGCAGTCTGACAAGTGTGACAGGTCCATACATAATGATGAACATCCTTGAACAGTGTAGGCTAGTAATACCCTGCCCTCAAAATCTGATTTGCAGTAGCAATTGCAGAACCATGACCAGTACCCTATTTCTCGTGAAATTCATTCATTACCCTTTTAGCTTCCTGCTTCCCAAGACACCTCAGATAAATACCTTCATGATTTTTCTTGTACAGGACATCTCCTTTCAACATGAAACCGTCACTTTTCAACCTTAAAGCTCACCTCTACACTGCATTAAGGTGAGCTGGAGGTCGTTGATTCAGCAAATAATAGACTATATCATCATACCAGCTACTTGGGGAAACCTCTTCAACGTTATAGGTCTGAACAGACAATTCAAGGCCTATCTCTGCCATGGTTTGGGTGAGTCCTTGTCCTCTTACCAGCTTCATAGGCTAGATCTCAATGTCATACTCTTGAAGCATGGTCACCCATTTAGCTCTGCATTCCCCTAATTCATTCTGCATCAGGAGTAACTTAACAGCGGAAGCAGGAACAATCGCAAACACCTTATTTCTGAGGATACAATGCCTAAATTTCTTTACTGCTCGAACAAGGGCATATGCTTGCTTCTCCACACTTGGGTATTTCAACTTAGCATCCTTTAATGGTGTACTCATAAAAGCAATGGGATGCTCATTCCCCTCATCAAATTTTTGTGTCAGCATTCCAGCACAGGAGTGGTCTGAAGAAAATGAATAGATATAAAATGGCTTGCTATAATCTGGGCTCACCAATACTGGAGCATCAGCAATGGCTCTCTTAATCTCTGCAAAGGCCTCCTTTGCTTCTATAGTCCATTTGACCTTGGCATCTTGTTTTAACATAGCATTTAATGGCTTCACAATTTCAGCAAATCCAATGATAAATTTTCTGACAAAGTTAATCTTACCAAAGAAGGACTTCATCTCTTTTTTGCTGGCAGGTGGTTGAATTCTCAGGATGGCTTCCACTCTCTCCGGATCTATGGCAATTCCTTTCTCTGATATCACATGCCCTAACAGCTTTCCTTCTGTAACTCCGAAGATACACTTCTTAGGGTTCAAGGATATGCCAAATTCTTTGCACTTCTGAAACACTTTGTACAGATCTGAGATATGATTCCCTCTGTTCTTGGAGAAAATAGTCAGGTCATCCATGTAAATGATGATGCATTTCCCTATGATGTCTTTGAAGGCAATATCCATAGCTCGTTGGAATGTGGCTCCTGCATTAATAAGCCCAAATGGCATCCTCCTATAGGCGAAGGTTCCCCACTTAGTCGTAAAAGCAGTCTTGTGTCTATTCTCATACTGGACCATCACTTGATTATACCCTGAATACCCATCCAGAAAGGACATCATCTAAGAATCGTTGACCACCTGAAGCACTTCATCCAAAGAGGGAACTGAATAATTATCTTTTTTTGATGATCTGTTCAAATTTTGGAAGTCAACACAAAGCCTAATTTTACCATTCTTCTTTCTTACTGGAACCAGATTGGCCACCCACGTGGAATGCCTGACAGGAAATATGATTCTAGCAGACAACAATTTCTGAACTTCCTTATGTATTAGTGGTTCCAGTAATGCATTGATAGGTCTCTGACTCTGTCTAAAAGGCTTAGCACCTGGCTTTAGGGGTATAGTACGAGTTATGATGGATGTATCATAAGTCTTCAGGTCTTCATAACCCTAGGCTACTATATCTGGAAAATTGTGCAGGGCTTTGATTATCCCTTCTCTTTCTTCAGAAGTGCATACCTTGCCAATGAAAATATTCTTAATATTGTCCTCAGTTTCCACATTGTGAGTATCACACTGTCCACTAATTGATTCTTTCTTTGATTCTTATTCCTGATCTCTGATTTTTTCCATATCAAAAATTCTCTCCAGCTGTACCATTCCCCTTGGAATAGTGTTAGACTTCAGGTTCAATACACCTTCTAGATCCAATTCTACTTCCTGAGGTTCTGTTTCATCAATAATCTATGAAGCAAAAACATCTGTATTTGTGATAAAGTCAAGGATATGTTTATCATACTCAAACACCTGAATGTTGGTCACATTGTCTAGAACTGATGGCACATGAGTTAATTCAACAGTAAACCTCTTTAATCCTGATAGAGATAGAGGATGTAGAGTGCTAGCTGCTTGAGCTAGAGAATCAGCAGTTTGATTCCTCCTATGTGGGATCAATTGGATATTAAAAGTGCCAAATCCCTCAATGAGATCCCACACTCTATGCCTATAATTGGTCATTCTCCTATCGTGACATGAATACTACTTTCTTATTTGTTTGACTACTAATTCTGAATCACCAAAAACTTGCAGAACCTTGACCTTTCTCTTGAGTTCCATAAGGAGCCCGTGAATTAAAGCTTCATACTCTGCTACATTATTGGTGCAATGAAATTGGAGCCTATGAGCTACAAAAAAATTCTTACCTTTTGGACTAATCAGTTCAAACCCAGCCCCAGCTCCATGCTTGGACTTAGATCCATCAAACTTAAGAGTCCAATATTCTTCAGTGGTATTTTTCTTCATTCTATCTTTTGGTTGATCAGTGTTAGAGGCTTTCTCAATCACCACAGGTTTCTGGATTTCGCACTCTTCTTGAAGATTCTGCTCATCTGTCTCAACTGCTTGAGTTAGATTCATGTATTTCTGTACTTGTTTTACTGCTGTCTGACACAAACAACACTCCCACTCTGAGTGAGAAGCATTGTGGACTCTACACCAATTTGGTAAGAGTAACTCCCTAAAGCTTGTCCTCTTTCCTAGGTGAGTCTGGTTCTCCATACACTGCCTGATGAACTCCTGGAAACTGTCCAATAAATTGATCTGACTGTCTTCTAGTTCTTCTTCTTCTTCAACTAATTCTGTCAGAACTTCAACATGACTGGACCCTGTCCCAACATCAGTTGGCATCGTATGCAACATCAACACCTCTTCTGCATCTGATTCTTCATATTGAGCCAATAGCAAGTAGTTTCTCATTCCAGCTTCTGATATAAGGACCTCTGCTGAAGTCTTTTGGTATTTTGTTATCATGTACTTCATTCTAGGCTCTCTCTAAATCCTAATCTGATTGGGCACTCCTTTCCAGGGAAGCCACATGTGAGAGTGATCAGTGGACACATATCCATTCAAAGCCTTAGTGAAATCTCTTCCCAGGATCAAACCATATGCATCAGGAATATCGGCTACCTGGATGTTGATAACCTGTTGGATCCTTGGATTTGAAGCTATCTGCATGTGAATCATGTTTAACTCTCCCACCACATTTACTTCAATTCTATCTAAATGAGTCACCTTCTTATGGGAATCAGCAGGTGTAATCCCTAGGGCTCTACAAACTCCAAAAGACATCACATTGGTGGAAGCACCAGAATCTAATAAACAATTATGGAGATTCTTACCAAATATTCGCATAGAGATCAGAAACGGTGGGGTTTCTGTCTTTCCTTGAAACAAAGTGGGTTGAGTATCCACCTGGACCACTTGAGTTTTATCATTTTCTTTTCCTTTATCTCCAGGAGGTGGGTTAGTCCTATTTTGTGTCTGATTTTTTGTGTTCACAGGCTGAGAACCGGAAGTCTGGCTGACATGCTCACCAGAAGATTTATCCAATGACTTTGAATTTGCATCATAGGTACCTAAGACAGCCTTCCTAATTGCAAGAAACCTTAACAAATCAAATGCAGAAAGGTTTACCTTTAGTTTTTCTTGAATTCTTCTGCAACATATGAAGCCATCTGCTCCTCACTCATATTAGTGGAGACCTCCTTAGACGGTTCCTCTGCCTTATCCTTGCTTACTTGAACAGCCTTTTCCTTCTGTGGCTCAGTTTGGACCTATCTGTCCTTCGAAAGGTACTACCTAGAGACATGTGGATAGGACGGATTGTTGCTAGCATTAGGATCTAGAGGGGTGCTAAAGTTGTTGGGAGGAATGGAAGTGGTGAAAGGTCCTCCAGGCTGTGGACGTCTATGAGGCATATCCCTCAAGCCTTGCCTCTGAAACATCTGTACCTCTTCAACATAAGCTTCCTCCTGATCGAGGGGTCCATTGTTATTCATTGTTTCTTCATTAAACAACTGAGCTACTTCCTCTCCATTACAAATCTGAACTGTTTCATCTTCCTGGGAATCAGGTTCTTGTGGTACATTTTCCTTGCTAGCTGGAAAAGGAGCATGATTTAATACCAGCATAGGAGAATCATATGAGTTGGAAGGAACAATCTCCTATCCATTCACATTATTCTCTACCTCATACTGAAAAATGGAAGCAGCAGTTTGGAACTCTGGACATTCCAATTCTAAATGCTGACTTGTCTTATGGAGCCTCCACCATCCTGATAGGGCTGCTTCTGCCAGATACACACCAGTAGGGGGTTTGTCTTGACTGACTGGCTGGTTCACAGATTGATTGACAATCTGATTAGCAGGCTGATCCAATGGGGTGGGAACTCATCCATTATTGGGCCCTATATTCCAAGTTCTATTCTGTCCTTGTGATGGCCTTTTATCAAATCCCGATCCACCTCCTTGGCCTCTATCAAAGTTTTTCCTCCTATCATTATTGAAACCCCGATCCTGATTATATCCCCTATCCTGATTATACCCCCTGTCATTATAGAATCCTCTGTCATTACGCTGTCCCCTGTCAAAATTCTGTCCTTGTGAAACTCCCTGTTCTGATTAGATTGCATTCCCTTCTAGGCAGCTTGCAGTTGGCTGTTCTGATTTATCAAGTAAGTCACCTCTAGATTTAGCTTCTTTATTTGCTCAGCCATTTCATCAATCCTCTCCCTATTTGGATCTCGATAAGGAGGTTGACTTGGGTTACTCTGAGGAGTGACAGGCATTGTGGCAGATCCCAAAGACTGATACAACACCTCAGAATTCTGCAGGTAAGCAGGGAAGCTATTCGGTTGGGACTGGTACATAGGCTGATTAACCTGCTGTTGAGGGAAGTTTGCCACAGGAGAGATTTGGTTCATGGGATGACCAGGGTGTGGTACCATGGGTAATTGAGGAACTAGATTCATGATTGGGGTATGATTGGTGAGAGCGTGATTTACTGCCTGAATCTGGTTGGGGTGTGCAACTGGTCCCAGAGAAGGCAATGGCCCAGTCAGGTGTTGTCTTAGATCTGTACTGAGCTTGATAGCTTCCGTATAATCATCAGTCAGGGTACCTGGAGGGTTAGGTCTCAATTTCAAAAAGGTTGCTGTTAGGCTATCTAGAGCTTCATAATAGACTCTGAGGGCTGTATCATCATCTAAAACATATGGGTCTTGAAGTCTGGTAAATGCACGATGGAATCTATTATTGAAATTGGATATGGGTTCATTAACCTCTCTCTTAACTTTGATAAACTGCAAGTATAACTTATTTGCACTGATGGGTATTCAAAATTTCTATAAAAAGGTCTTTTCAAGGTCATTCCAATTAAGAATCGAACCAGCAGGGAGATGGTTGTACCAGTAAAAGGCTTCTTCTCCTAGTGAATAAGGAAACAACCTACAGGCAACATCTTCATGGACAATCCCTCTGTCTTTGAGGCAGGTTTGGAAAATTCTTATGTGTTCTTCCGCAGTCCTATTTGGGTCATTAACATGGAATTTCGAACAGAAATACTTAGGGTTTTTGGGCATTGCATTGTAAGCATTGAAAGACAACGGGGATGGATTGTTGGCAAGGAAAGCCATTGGTAAGAGTGGGGGTGGCGGTGGTGGTTGATTATTAACTGGCTGAGGTTGTTGAACAGGAACGGCCTCAAGAATGGGTATAGCCTCAACTTCAGGATGTGAAGATGTGGATGATGCTGGTGAAGGGATGGGTGATGATGATTCTCCCCTTTCTCGGGTCCTTCTTGACCTAGTGGGGAACTGCAGCTCCTCTAAATCTTCCTCTCCTGTGGTAGATCTGGTATTTCTCCTGTATCTCTCTGGAGAGATGGCGTTCAAGAAACGATCCAGTGTGCTCATTCAGGCCCTCCTTCTAGCGCCAATCTGTTGATGGTGTTTTTAGCACAGCAACAACTCAGACAGAATGTAATATTCTATCTCTCTTGAAAGGTTATTTTCAATAATAAATCACTAAAAATCACGCCAAGGTCTCTCGGGTGTTAGGTCATAACAATGCATAAAACAACTCAGATAATTATGTGAAAATGCTGGTAATCACAAAGGGACCTTACTACAAGCAAACTGTATCTTTCAACTTATCAGATCTGACAATATGATGATCTTCAATCCTAAATCTAACCGAATAATAAAGAAACAACAAAAGATAGAGATGCAAGGAAGTGATAAAATCTAAACTACTGTTAGGACTAGCAATGCCAATGACATATATCTGGAATGGACCTATCTCAAATAACCAGCTCTTGTTCAACCCACAATGCAATCTTACAAGAACGGTGCAATCTTCTGAGGAATATAGATTTTTAAATCATAGACATGCATCTACAATCGAACTTAAGCACATTGAATATACGGTCCAAGTTGACTTCACCAGCCTACTACAATCAGATAGTTACTGGGAGTATAAACCAGAGATAGCTACAAACATTCCAAATATGAAATCATAAACATCATTTATCCAACTGAAACTAATTTATTTCTGAATACTAAACCCTAAATCTTCAAGCAATTCGAAAGATAGAACAAAGGAACCATGCAAGATGAAATAACACAAAAGATTTCACCAGGAAAACCACAATGTCTTCAATTGTATTAATCACCAAAATGCTGCAACAATTCAACTGTTCTGATACAATATTTGCTTCAAGGAAATCAAAATACTCTAACTCTTGCTCTTTAATTTCTAATCTCTTCTTGCTAATGTCTAACCCTTTACAATGAGGCAAGAATTCCCATTTATAGCAAATTCCTCTCAAGACATGTCGGCCTGGCCAAACATTTTACAAAATAATAAAAACCGCCAAAATAGGTCGGCCGAGGAAAAACAAACTAAGGCACACATTAAATGCCATCATCCAGGTCAGCTTTGATACAGTCCCCAAGGAAGTCCGGTCCAATGCATGCCCTATGATAATAGGGAAGCACAAATCTCAAAATGAGCATTAACTGCTACTCCCTTTATCTTTCTTCTAAACTGATGACCCTTGGACCTTCAAGAATACTCCATCCAACTCAGCAACCGGTGGCAATGGCAAGACCTTGAGCCGACATTTAATTGAATTAATTTCCTCCTTGGACTGATCAACAACTTTGTTCCAATCTTCCCTACTGGCCATATATCTGTCCATCACTGCCATGTAGGTGGCTGCATCATCGAGTAGGTGGCCGGTGACAGCTCCATCAGAATCCGGGGCATAAATTTCATGCCACCACTCCTTCAATTGTTCCAAGCTCAGATACTTGGGAGCTATCTTCTTCCTCCCTGTCATTACCTCAAAGAAGGCAATGCATCCATCATAAACTGCAGTAAGCTCATTGTCAATTTGCTTCTTACTTTTCAAAATTTTCTTCATGGCCTTCTGCTTAATCTGTAGTGCCTCGAACCATTCCCATGGTTCATCCAACCTGGAGGAAGGGAGGATTCCATCCTTACCCAATTTATCTTTTCCATGCCCCAGGATAACCCTTAACTTCTGCAGCAGGACATCCATGTCATTCTTGTCCTGGGACAAAATATATTCCAACAGCTCCTTGGCCCAGACCGCATCCTTTCCAACTGACAAGATCTCCTTAATAGTATCATCTCCTTTTGCTTGGACACCCATCATCCAATCTGTGGTAGCCTGAGCTAAGGCCTTCATCTTTTCGATCCCGGAGATTGTTTCCTTAGGCAGAAAGCCAGGGGTGGCAGAAGAAGAAGGATGAAGGGACTGCAATGGTTTCATAACTTCCTCCAAACATTTCTTCAATCTTTCATTTTCCTTCTTCAGTTCATGTTTGGTTTGGGTTTCCTTCTTCAACTTGTCAACAATTACTGCACTGGACCCTTGAAATTGCTCAATATTCTGCTCCATGGAGGCTGGTCTGAGGTTGATAGTCTAAAAATTATAATCTTGACTTGTAACATCTTCTCTCATTTTGTCCGGGGCTGGAGTAGCAATGTGGATAACCCTGTTATGGGTTTCATCCCTTTCCACCCTTGAGATCACCTTGGAAGCTTTCTTTTTCTTTCCTTTGCCGATTTTTGACAACATCTCATCCCAATCCAAGGGAGTATCTTCAACAATCACTTGCTTCTTCCTTGCAAGTTCCTTCTGCAGCCAGTCCGGGGCTACAGGGTCAGTCCAGATTTCTTCTACCCTGGCATCTTTCAGCTCTTCTGCCACCTTTTCTTCTTCTGTAGTTGCTTTATCATCTCCTTTCTCTGAAAGCTGCTTACCTTGGTCGGCCTCTTCAGATCCTAACTCTGGAAGCACCGGTGATGGAGTCCTAGCAGGGATATTTTCCTCCAACTCAGGTGATCCGCGGCCTCTGTCACTTTCCGGGGAATTCTCATACTGCACCAACGGAGAAGTATGTCTTTCCTCTGCCTCAACTTCAAGTTCTACAGCTTCACTAAAAAGTGTCCCCTCCTTAAACGGTTCTGCCTCCCCGCTAGTTTCATGTTCACCAGGATTTTTCGGCTCAGGCATGCTCAGTGGAGGAGAAACAGACTTGGATGGTTCTTCAACCGGTAGCTTTGGGGAAGAGTCCTTCCATTGCGCAACATCCTTGGGAGAGGGAGTTCTTGATTTCCTTGTGTAAACTTTTGTTTTCTCCCCTCCGGAACTCTCCACATCGATAATTGGAGGCTCATCACTCGAAGCAGCCTGATCTTTCCTCTTGGCAGTCCTTGCGGCTCTTGCCTTCTTTGGTGGTGGAGGAGCATCGTTATCTTCTGCCTTTTCTATCTCTTCCTCATCAGAGGACTTGCTGATTGTCAAGGTTTTCCACCTTTGCTTCCCTTTCGGTTTCCTTTTTGTTTCAGGTTCAACTCTCTTGGGACCCCTGACCTTGATCTTGAATGGTGAGGTCTTCACTGTTTTCCCTTTGGGGTCATCTTCCCCGGATTCCTCAGAAGTTGACATGGGATTGAGATTCCCCATCAATTCAAAGGTGCAAGCTATCTTGGCACTTTCCAATTCCCAAATTTTATGTTTTATCCAAGATGATGTGAACTTCATGACAGGAGCCATCAAATCCTCCAGCTCTGTAACTTCATTCTCATTCCAATCGATATCTCCGACTAGCCTATCCTTTATGGCTTTGTAGGCATGGTCCTGAACCAGCTTTCCGTCATCATCTAGTTGATCCGGAATCAACTTAACATTATACTGCCTGATTGCCTCCACAGGGATCCTGGAGTATCTTTTCTTTCTCGCCTCTAGGTCATCTTTGATATTGACCCAATAATCCTCCAAGTCATCTTTGTGCCTATACTCCCTAGTGGCCTTTTTCTGAGCTTCTCCTGTTATATCAAAATTCATCCTTTTAGAATGGAAGGATAAACCATATACTGCCAGCTCTTCCCCTGCGGTGTGAGCTGATTGAATAGAGGGACACATCTCCGCCACACCAATCCCGAGAGGGAAGTCTCCTCCAAAGCCTGTCTTGTGCTTCTCCCTCTTCACCACAGCATCAAATTCACAAATTTGTCTTACAACTTCCAGTAGCACAATGTGGTCTGTGGGATACCGAGGCAACTTGTAAGGAGCAACCGGGCATCCATCAACCCTGAGGTAGGTGAAAGTGGGGAACTGGATGAACTAGGCTCCGTAATTCTTTATTAGCCCTTTGGCTCCATCGGATAACCTCATATGCTTAGCATTCTGCAACGTCTGGGTGATATGCATTGTAAATGCATCATTTTCCCTTCTGTAGTCCTTATGCCCCAAATGCAACTCCGGATAAACCTCATAAATCATATCCTATCCAATTGTTCCCCTCGGATTCAGGCCCTTGTATGGGTAGGAGATGGCCAACACATACATTATGTATGAGGACATAGTGAATTTCTTTGCTTCCAGGACATTCCTCAATTGTCTATCAATCTCAGCACTAATGAGTCCTGCCCAGTGATAATTGGTCCCTTGCCCAATTTTGGTGATCACATGGACCATCCAATTCACCAATACACCTGCACTTTTCAATCTGGCCACCCTGCTCATAAGTGTGATGGCATCATATACATCTGACCTGATGGGATTTTGGCTTCTCTAGCCATGAGTTGATTATCTGTTGAGCCTTGACTGGCTCATTCTCATAATAGGTCCTGGCAGTGTCAATATTCAAGGCACACACTGAAGGAAGATCTGACATGCTGAAAGCTTGTGCAATAGAGGCCGGACTGAAGTTGGCCAAGACCCTTCCCTCGGTGCTAACCACCCGCTGTGTATCAAAATCATATTGTCTGGTGCACTCCAAGATTAACTCGTAACAATGAACTGCCAGAGGGAATCCTGCCATATGCACCAATCCGGAGTTCATCATCCCTTGCCTTAGGGCTGACAAGTCCTTTTCTGCCGTTCTCTGCTTGAACTCCTCATATCGCCAGGCACCAACATTAGTGTCAGATACTTCAGCCCACACAGAAGACACTTTGCTTTTGGGGAGCTGGTTCTTCACGTCCAGCCTCAGTCATTCTGTCTCAGAAATGGATGAGGCCCCTACGCCACCTTTAGACTTTCCAGCAGCAACTTTTCTTGATTCGACCTGCACACCCAAAAATCATCATTAGTATTCAATTGTTGTTCATATTCCAATCCAAAGAGTTAGCACAAATTATATAAATCAATCAAAGTCCATTGCCAACTACTAATCCTTTGAGATCCGGGGAAATCAGATAGTCCGGGAAAATCATGCAAACCAGGAAAATACCGTCGGGGCAGAATTTCAGAGAAATCCGACCCAGACGGATTCCTGCTTCCAAATCATCATTAGTCAAATAAATCATTAGTGTAGATGAAGAATCAAAAGATAATCATGGAATTCACTCATTGGCAACAAGAAATAAGCCTTAAACAATCGTTCCATTTATCCTATTATCGAAACATTAAAAAGGACATAGCCAGACAGGATATCCGGATGGAACAGATTTTTGCGGACAGCTTGGAATGTTTCGGTAATAACCCTAGTCTGCGGAATAAGCCCAAACTGGGAAAATCCAGAAGCAGTGGAATTCCGCGATGACCTCAGAAACCCGAAAAATGGCGAAACGTGACCCAAAATTCAAACGACCATAGGATCTTCCCTTCCTGAGTTCTAATGGTTTCGAAACTGACAATAATCAACAAGAATCAGGATGCAAAGGACTTTCGACTCTCAAAGCTCTCAAAGGATGAATCCCTATATTAAAATAATGACGCCCTAATCTGAATAACCTGACCTCCACCATTAAAACCAGAGCAAGCTTTAAGGTTTAAAGTATCAGCTAAAGATTTACCTAAAGCACTCAAATCCTTAGAAGATGGGGAAGTCAACGCAATACAGGGACAAAATCACTCAAGCAAAATGAAACCATCGTTCTGGGCTGAGCACCGAGGAAAACCCTAACTTCGCACAATAGAAAATTTAGCACTAAAAGCAAGCAATCTAACCTAGGACCCCGTCTAATGGATGCACACGCCATCTCATGGATAAATAGAGCTCATAGGGAACGTGAAATAGGGTTCTATCACAAAGACGGGTCAAACCCTGACTCTACAAATATGAAATCAAAATCAATCAAGGGCCGACCCAAAACTAACAATATCCAATGCAGAAAACCTCAATCACCACACAAGCAAACGGACGGGCAATGATAACATACCATGGATTGATGCGAAAGAAATTCACGCTTGAAAAGTTGACCACGTAGCAAACACGTCCAAGCAATGAAAACCACTGACACCGGCGCTCAAGCAATCCTCACGCAGACGAATCAAGATCGATTCTCAAAGCTCAAATGGAAAACTTAATCGCCAGAGCAATCAACAAGGGAGCAATGAAGTTAGAATGTCGCTGAAAATTCCCTAAATCCACCCTTATACCCGTCTGAACAAAGGTACATCGACCATTAATGTGCGATAAGACACTTCTGAAAAGTTCAGGAATCTGAGCCCAGAACGGAATTTCGGAAAATCCCAGGATGCGTGGAAACACAGATTCTGCGGAAGTGCAGGAACCGGGGAAATGAGGAAGATCGGGATTTTAGAGCAGACCGGGAAAATCCGCCAGGGCCGAAAAATCCCGAAGTCAGGCAGAAACTTGGAATCGGAGAATCCTGCCAGAAACGGACAAGGAACCAGGGTCCGGGAAAATTTGCCAAAGCCGGAAAATCCCGGATCTAGTTGAAAACCCGGACTTGGCTAAAAACTCAACTTCAATCAATTCAAACCCCAAGGCAAGGTCAAAGCCAGCAAGACCGACATGTTTAGACCCTAAAATGATAAGTCCAATAAAACCAAAGGTCAAAGACACGAAAAAGAGGGTCCCTATGCTAAGTGGGGCGTGTGTGCAAAAACTGCACAACATGAAGGTTTATGACAATAGATTGGGAGAGAATAGTAAGGCATGCCCCCTCAAGAAGGCAGTCAAAGAAGGAATAGGGGCCCCGAGAAACTTCTCGAAAGTATAAAGTGGTATATGGCATTGGAAAGAGCACGAAAAATCGAGAAGATTGGTGCTTGAATGTAGGAAAAGGGGTATATAATGTGAAAATGGCGGCCCTAGGAAGATAAGGGGTGAGTGAATTAGTTGGAGTTAAAAAAAGCTAAATAAAAAGAAAAAAGTCTTTTTATTTTAAAAAGTAAAAAAAGGGGGGAAAAAAGCTATAAAATGTAATTCTAGGAATTAAAGGCTATAAAGGGAAAAAGGGAAGGGACGCGATGCTAGAGTACGATACTGGGATCATTCATTGGGCAGATGAGAGATGACGATTATTTGTCGAGTGTGTCATGCCGCGCTAGGTTAGTTCAAAACCCCACCTTGTGATTTTGGTCAATTTAGCTAAATTTTTTCAAAAACGAAAATATGGGTTTTGTGGGGTTGCTTGGGAAGAAAAATGGGTTAAAGTGAAAAAATAAATTTTTTAATTTTTTTTTTTGGGAGATGATTGATGCCCAAGGGGGGTTACCTTTGGTTGGGGGAGCTAGGTAGGCCCGGGCAGGTCTGCCTAGCTTGGGCCGATCTACCCAAGCTGGGCAGGTGCCCACCCAACCGAGCTAGGGTGGGTCTACCCAGGCTTAGGCAGGTTTGCCCATGCACGACAGAGGCTCGTGTGAGCTTGGGTGGGTCTGCCGAGTGTGGGTAGGCTCACCCGTGAGCTTGGGTGAGTCGTCCTGAGTTCGAGGTGGGTCTGCTCAGGCTTGGGTGGGGCTACCCAGGGACCAAGGCAAAAATAGCTATAGGTACGGGGAAAAAGAAAAGGAGGTTAAGGGTAGGTGGGGAAAATGGTGGGATGGGTAAGCAGTGGGAAATCCTGTGGTGGGAAGAATTAGGATAAGAAAAATGGGGGAAAAATGATGCCAAGAGAAAGTGACAAAGGGTCATTGTTATGGATGAAAATTGTTGAGAGTTTGCAGATGTGGGAGAGATGGTCTGAGGTGCTGACTAGATGCATGTCGAAGATGACAGGCACAGATCACTAGAGACTAGCAGAGGTAGGACTAGTTCATATGCTGTCATACCTGACAATTAAGGCCCACAGGGCCATGCTGACAACCCTGATAGAGAGGTTGGACTCGATGACATCGATGTTCCATCTACCGAATGGGGAGATGATAGTGACCCTGGAGGATATTTGGTAGATTATGAGGCTCCCTATAGCAGGGCTTGCGGTTAGTGAGTGTTGGACAATGGGCGAGACACTAAATGAGTCCATACATGTATTTGACAATGATGATCTACTGATTCAACGGGGGCATCTGGATGTGGATAGATGTCTGTCTTGCAGTGTACCAACATTGTCTTTGTATCTAGCAAGGCTGATTAGTGGGATCTTGGTACTAGACCAGAGTGGTTGATTTTTGCATCTCAGGTTCATAGAGGTGATTCAACATATCATCGAGGGCCGAGAGGGATAGTTTGCATGGGGGACTTGCATGTTGGCACAACTGTATCGAGATATGCACTGGGTATGTTACCAGAGGGCATGGAGTGTGGCCCATGTCACACTACTATAGGTTTGGGCTTGAGAGCACATCAAGGTGACCAGGCCAATTGTGCATAAATTAGGAGAGTAGAATGATCGAAAGGCTGTGGCCTGGGGATGGGTGGCAGAGGCAGGAGCGATACTATAGTATCAAGATGTTAGATATGTAGATGTATGGAGGAGATGACTGGATGATGTGTAGGCATAGATGATAGTGTGGTGTCCTGATATGATGGAGGGCTTCAAAGAATAGAGGGACAATGAAGAGGCACACATTGGTTACTTCTTCACTCGCTGTTATATTATTGGGAGAGTTTCGCTTGTAGTGGAGCTACACAGACTCGATTGGGTGACACAACAGTTTGGAGTGAGGTAGGATATTCTCGTGGGGTGGGTGATGTTCTGGTGACTATTGTGGGAGCGGCCATGGAGGGAAGTGCTGGACCTAGATGTAGTGTGGGTGGAGCTGGAGACACTAGAGTTTGTACCATACTTAGACAGGCAGGAGGGGTAGAGGGATGCAGGGGTGATAGATCGATATCAGCAGTGGTTCAAGCGACATCCACCATCACAAATTACCCTATTAGTGTCGATTGAGGGAGCACTAGGGTTTAGGTTAGAGGATGAGAGATGGCCGAGGGTGGTAGGTCTGATGCCCCGAGGGTGACATAGAGGAGGTTAGGTGAGAGGAGGACAATAGGGGGGAGGATAGGAGGTGGTTGGAGCAATTGAGGATCCTATGAGGGCAGCTAGGAGGAGGAGATAGGAGGTGGTTGGAGCAGTTGACGAACCAGTGAGGGAAGCCAGGAGGAGGAGACAATGGCGTAGAGCCTAAGGAGGAGATGGAGCAGAGGAGGGAGAGGGTGAGGCTAGGGTTGTAGCACAACAAGATAGGGGGGTAGAGGGCTAGAGAGAGAGGATCCAGGAGGCATGTGCATCCTCAGGAGGTTAGTAGTAGGAGAGAGAGGAGAAGGCCAAGGCTAGCGGAGCATGGGAGAAACAAAAGGCAGATGTGGCAACAGGAGGGCAGCAACAATAGAGACAAGAGGAGGGAAAGAATAGTAGAGTGCAGGAGAGGATGATAGGGAGAGGGGGATCCCCCTTGATGATTGATGTGGATGAGATGGAGGCATCGATAGAGAGTGAGGGGTATGAGCCATGGGATATGGAAATTGACTCCGATGTGTATGACATTGCACCACTGTTGACAGCACCACCTAGAGGAGAGGATTTCGTAGTGGTGTTGAGATAGAGTCTGGAGAGACTGTGCCTCAGCAAGCAGTGAATAAGACAGATAGAGGTAGAGCGGGTCAGATTAGAGGTAGCATTGAGTGAGCTATAGACATGATTCACCTAGGGTGAGAGAGATTACTTAGTCTTGGCCACACTGGTGTCTGATGTGGAGAGGAGGTTGATGAGAGAGAGATGAGGCATGAGACAAGGCAGTTGACCTATAGACAAAGATAGAGAGATTGCAGGCAGAGGTAGCTCAGGAGCATGAGGAGGGAGATGCAGTGAGATGGGAGCGAGACCATTTGGTGGTGGAGGCAATGATACGATAGGTCGTTGGAGGGGGATAGGTTAGGAGTCGTCAGAGATTGGGACAAGGACTAGTAGAGATATAAAGGGGGCTTGAAGGGACAACTAGAGTAGCTATGGAGGGAGAGAGTAGATCTACACTGGGAGTGAACTGAGCTCAGAGATAGGGTGGACTATTTAGAGTAAACAGTTGGGGATATGGGATTGATGCAACAGAGAGAGGAGGTGACGAGGAGAGTGATACACATGTTGTAGTTAGAGAGAGATGTGGCACAGGCATAGGTGCAAGTCTTAGAGGCAGATAGGGATGTGTTATAGGTACGTGCCCAGGTGGCTGAGTGAGAGGCAGGTGATAGAGACAGAGGTTCAATCTCTTTGGAGGAAGAGGGATGCAGTGGAGGCTCAGACATAGGCCACACATAGGGAGAGAGATGCCACAAAGATATAAATGTAGACCTTGTAGAGTGAGCAAGACACAACAAAGATTCAACTACAAGCAGTGCATGGTGTTGGGGGTGACTCAGGGGTAGAGGTACAAGTGTTACAGGTACAACTACAGGCTGCATTGGCTGAGAGGGATAGGGCTACAGAGCAGGTACAACAACTAACAGAGGCACAGGAAGCCTGGGTACAGGAGTAGAGAGCTATTAGCAAGGATCGAGACATGTATAGACTTGAGCAGAATGTTGTTAGGCATTAGACTGCTCAGTGGGATGACTATATGCAAGAGGTGAGCTACTAGAAGTGTGCATATGAGCATTCTATTCTAGATCTAGCGCAACACATAGAGCACTACATCAGACGGGTACCCTAGATGCTAGCATTGTCCCACTTATTAGGGACATGTACTAGAGGGTATAGTGACTATCGGTGGACTCCTTCTCCCCTCGTTGGTTACCAGGGGACTCCCACCCATGAGTATCAGGGGACTCCCATGCATAGAGGGCCAATGCTGGATTCTCCTTAGAGATTAGATGTGGGTAGCTCGCAGTAGGACAGCCAGAGATTAGATGACAAGATACCAATTTTTTGATAGGCACAAGATGGAGTGTTTAGTACTTATTGGCAAAGATCAGAGATGCTCTACATCTCTAGATTTTGTATCTTATTTGATGATGTATGATGGATATGTGACGTACATTTTATTATTTTGATTATGATATGGGATAGTCCTTATTGACACTATGCATTATGTTTTTTGTGATGGGTGATTCAGTTTATATATGCACATGTATATGATATCTCCTACTTATGTGGATGGATGATTATGATTTATTTATGTACATTTTTATGATACTACATGCTTATGTGGATGTATGGTTTGATTTATTTATGCACATGTTTATGATATGTCTTGCTTATGTAGATGGATACTTTGGTTTATTTATGCACATGTTTATGATACTGCATGCTTATTTGGATGTATGATTTGATTTATTTATGCATACGTTTATGATATTTCATGCTTATGTAGATGGATAATTTGGTTTATTTATGCACATGTTTATGATACTACATGCTTATGTGGATGTATGATTTTATTTATTTATGAATATGTTTATTATATGTCATGCTTATGTGGATATATGAGTTGATTCATTTATGCACATGTATATGAGAATGGATGATTTAGTTTATGTATCTGCATGTTTATGATATTTTAATGCTATGTGTATGGATGATTATGCATATATTAATGTTGATAATGTAGGATGATATGAATATTTGGTATGAAATGTAATTAGGATGTAGATGTTAATATGGGCATGTATGGGTTAAATGAATCTATGATGCTTAATCTAATCAGCCTATGAGCTATGAAATGTATTGAGCCTATAATGTAACATGAAATATAAATGAAACATGAGTTCCTATAATGCAAACCTAAGTGTTAGTAAGGACTTGCATGGGAATGCAGATAGGTGATAGGTGTACTGTGGGTGTGATACTGTATTTTTCAAAAAAGCATTAATGTCTTGAGAGGAAGATCAAGAGGGAAAAAAGTCAAGACTTGCACAACCTAAATCATAATTTGTGGGTCATGAATGAGGTTGAATGAAGGGTGTATGTAGTGAAATGAAATGCAGTGCAATTAAGAATGTAATTTTCCATCTTTGGAGAATCTATTTTGCTATAGCATAAGATACCGAATACCTTGATATGTAAGATCGAGGTGAGTTGGCATCCAATGCATGAAAGAAACATAACAAACAGAAAGGCTATCCCGACACCCCAAGGTCACAATGACCTTGGTTGGGCTGGGTATTGGGATAACCACAAACACATAAGGATGCCATAGAATAACACAAGACCTCAGGGATCTTGGTGGGTACTACATGGGACTACCAAGAAGACAACAAAGAAAAGATCAAGATATGCCCCTATGTAGACGAGTCAAAGCACACCATGATATGATGGATCAAGGTGACCATGGAAAGTGTTAATAGTGAGCTCAAATGATAAAAAAAAATCCAAAAGAATCAAAAGATCAC
This sequence comes from Sequoia sempervirens, assembly GCA_007258455.2. Taxonomy (NCBI): domain Eukaryota; kingdom Viridiplantae; phylum Streptophyta; class Pinopsida; order Cupressales; family Cupressaceae; genus Sequoia; species Sequoia sempervirens. The sequence continues at coordinate 1,058,560,427 of VDFB02271358.1, forward strand.
AATCAATTTCAAAATGTCCTTTTGCCATGGGATAAAGGGGATGGATGGGATTGATGAGGTCTACTAGGAAGGATACATCCTGTTGAGACCATTGATGGATACTAAGATAGAATGACCCAGTTGACACAAGATGCTTTCCATTAGCTAGATATCTTGACACTAGGAGATTTTTTTTGTGAAGAACGAGCTAGAAAAAGACACAAACTAATAGACCCTATAGACCTAGGGGCTTGGGGGCTGATCAAAGATTAGCCTTTCCTATGCGAAAACGTAGAGCCCTCATAGCTCATGAAAATACCATGGATAAATCATAAAGAGGATGATGAAGGAAAATGATGGACAACTGACACGTGATGGCCAGAATATCCTGGGGGTAGATCAAATGATTAGCCTTGCCTACGTGACAGTGTAGGGGCAACATAGTTTGACCAAGGACATGATAGGATGAGGTCTAGATGAAAATAGACATGATGGATGATCCTATGTGATGAAACAGATCGATCGACGAAGAGAAAAACAACATAAGCTTAGAGTAGGATAGTGAAAAGCTCAGGATGAGGGATAGCCTAAATGGACTGTCCAATGCTCAATCAAAATATACCAAGCAACCAAGGATGGGATAGGTGAGGATGATAGTGCAGATGAAAGTGTAAAATAACTAGGATGTCAGGTAGATAATGATTAAGCCCTCTACAAATGACGCTTGTTACCAGGTTTTCACCACCCGTACTTATCCAAGGCACCACCAAAAGGTGGTTTTCATGATAGGACAAACTTATTTCTCTTTACTATTTTTGGATTTTTGGATTTTTATAATTTTTTTGGTTTTTTTGATAGGTGGGGTTACCAAACGAGCTTAGGCATATAACTTCTTCAAATGCCTGATATTGATGGGTTCTTCGAGGGGATCTCCTTCAAAAGTAGTCAAACTATATGCTCCAGATCCATATTTGGTAGCTATGATATAAGGCCCCAACTAGTTTGCTTCAAACTTTCCTTTCTTGTCTTAGTCTTGCTGAGTACGCTGATTCTCTTTAAGGAAAAGATCATCCACCTAGAACTATCGAGGGCGAACCTTGTTATTTTAGTGATGCTTGAAGCGGTTTTGATATGCTTGCAGATGGTCGTAGGATTTGATTCTTCATTCATCAAGTAACTCTATTTGTGCGAGCCATGCAACACGAGCATCCTCCTCACTGATAATATTTTTTAGAGAAATTTTCAGTGATGGGATCTCGACTTCAATTGGCAAGATGAATTTTGTTCCATAATCTAAAGAATAGGGAGTGGCCCCTGTAGGAGTGCGGATGGATGTGTGATATGCCCAAAGGGTGGGATGAATATGGAGGTGCCAATCTCGACTAGTGTTATTGAAAACCTTTTTGAGGATGTGGATGAGGGTCTTGTTGGTTACTTCTAGCTGACCATTACCCTACATGTAATAAGGCATTGACCAATGATGCTAGATATGAAAGGTGTCATAGAGATGTTTCATGACTTGGTTTTTGAAAAGTTTTTCATTATCGGAGACGATGGTGGATGGGATACCATATTTGCAGAGAATATGGTAAAGGATGAATTTTGAGATCTGAATATCGGTGACCTATGAGAGTGGCATTGCTTCCACCCACTTAGTGAATGAAGTATTCAGTGGCAGTAATTATGAATGTATGGCCATTGGATGATGGTGGGTAAATATTTCCAATCAAGTCAAAACCCCATTGAGAGAATGGCCACAGTGCTAGGAGGGGCTGAAGATCCTATGCTGGAGTGTAAATAAAATCTGCATGTTCTTGGTAGGGAAGGCATTTCTTCACAAATTCACAAGCATCATGCTCTAATGTAGGCCAATAATATCTAGCTCAGAGAATCCTTTTGGCTAGGGCCATACCATTTGAATGAGCTCCACATACACCACTATGTACCTCTATTAGTGCCATGTGGGCTTTGGTATCATTTAGACATTTAAGGAGGATCCCATCATACCTATGAAAATAAAGTGTATCACCGATGATAATGTATCAAGCTGAACATTGAATAAAGGTTTTTTGTTGGTTTCTTGTGAGATCTGGTGGTAGAATATTATCATGGAGATATGTATATATGTCCTAGTACCAGGGGGAGGTGGGACCCATGATATCATACACTGGGATTAAATGTTGTTCAACAAGGAACTCACATTCTGTTTGATCTTTAGGCATGTTAATTAGGGAGCCGATAGTGGCTATTGCATCAACTGCTTTGTTCTGTACCCTAGGGATTTGATCAAATTGTATGTAGGTGAAATATTTATTGAAATCATCGACCATATGTTTATAGGGCAATAACTTATCATATTTTGTTAAGAATTCATCATTAACCTATTTGATGACTAATAATGAATCACCAAAGACTTTCAAGTGGGTTATGTGCCACTGCTTTGCAATTCAGAGGCTGGTGACGAGGGCTTCATACTCTGCCATGTTGTTGGTACATGGGAATGCTATCCTAAATGATTTTGGAATGTAGTCACCTTGAGGGGTAACTAATAAAATCCCTACACTTGATCCATTAAGAGTATAGGAGCCATCAAAATATAGTGTCCAAGCAGGTATGTCTGTGACTATGTAAACTTCTTCGTCTGGAAATTCAGTGTCTAGAGGGTAAGCATCTACTAATGGTGCCTCGACCAACTAATCAGCTATGAATTGTCCCTTTATGGATTTTTTCTCCACATACTCTATGTAAAAATCACTTAGGAGCATGACCCACTTGGCCATGCAGCCAGTTAAAATGGTTCTAAATAACAAATATTTTAGTGGATCAATTTTTGCTATTAATTTTTTTGGATGGCTGAGCATGTAATGTCGAAGTTTCTGTGTGCTAAAGACTAGTGTGAGGAAAGCCTTTTCCATGGGAGAGTATTTTAATTCATAGCCAACCAATGTTTGACTAATGTAATAGATTTCTCTTTCTCTTGATGACTCATCGTGTTGTGCCAACAATGGCTCTAGTGCGACTGAAGTAGTGAAGATGTAAAGTAGGAGGGGTTTCCCTGGAATAGGTGGCATCAAGATTGGTGGATGAGCTAGGTATTCCTTGATCTTATCAAAACCTACCTAACACTATTGGTTCCATCAGAAGGTGAAGTCTTTCTTCAGAAGATGGGTGAATGGCTGACACTTACCTGCTAGTTGGACTATGAACCGATGGAGGGATTGCATCTTCCCTTGAAGACTTCTTAATTGGTTTAGATTGTGTAGGGGTGGCATGTTTAGAATAAATTTCAACTTGGTGGGATCAACTTCAATACCCGTTCGAGAGACTATGAAATCCAAAAATTTTCCTGATGTGACACCGAAGACACTTTTTTGGATTTAGCCGTAACTTGTAATGCTCCAATCGTTCAAAGATCACTTTCAGGATGGTAGGATGTTTTGCCTGGGTTCTAGATTTCCCTAATAGGTCATCAAAATAATCCTCCATGATGATATGGATGAGGTCATGGAAGATGACTGTCATCACCCTCTGATATGTTTCCCCTGCATTTTTTAGACCAAAGGTAATAACATTGTAATAGAAAGTACCCCAAGGTGTTGTGAAAGCGGTCTTGTGTTGGTCCTCAAGTGCAATTCGGATCTGATTATAACTAGAGAAACCATCTAGAAGGGATAACATCTCATGTCCTACTATGAGGTCAATCAACATGTCAATATTAGGTAGAGGGAAATCGTCCTTCGAGCAAGCCTTGTTAAGATCTCTAAAGTTCGTGCAGATCTGAATGTCTCCATTTGGTTTGGAAACTGGTACTATATTGGAGATCCAATCAGAGTAGTCAATTGGTCTGATAAAACCTGCATCTAGTAATTTCTCTAGTTCCTTCTTGACTAATAATGCTACCTGTGGATGCATCTTGCAGAGCTTCTATTTGAAAGGCTTGGCATCAGGGAAAATGTCTAGATGGTGAACCACTAAAGCGGGGTCCAAGCCCGACATGTCTAAATATGAACAAGCAAAGTTAACAATACCCTTTTGGAGTAGTTGAACAATAACTTCATATTCTATATCTGAGAGTGACTTGGCCACATATGTGATCTTAGGAGTTTTGACAGTGCCCAAATTAACCTCTCAAGTTTCTTCAATTAGAATGGATGACCGTGTAGATAAATGAGTTCCCACAAGGGGAAGATGAAAATCTCCCTCCTCTAGTGCCTCCTCGAGGTTTTCTCCATCGGATGCGTCCTTTATTTTTACTTTTTCAAGGTTAGGAAGTGCCTCATGGAGGTTTTCACTAGATGACCGCTTTTTATTTTTCTTATTCTTATTTTTGTGAATGGAGTGTTCATCCTCCCCCAATCCCATGAGGTTGACATATGTATCCACATATATATTGATAGGTGTGCTATCACGTAGGTCCCCATCAATAAGCTTAGGGTGACGAAGGGATAGGCTAATGGTGTAGACAGATAGGCATTCACACATGGATGATAAGTTAGTGTGATTGACATCATCATATGCACGTATGATGGATTCCTCCTCAGGTATGTCTTCCAATGAGCCATCATCCACGATGACACTATTGGAAGTATTAGACGATGTTGCATGACCTTTCTAATTTTTATCATTTCGGATGCCTATGTTCTTTGGAAGCTTTGATGTATCAATAGGTTGCAACCACCTATGTTTTTCTTTACCTAGGCCCCTGCCTTGGTAGTTATATTTTTTTACAAAATTAGTTAAACAAGCATATGCTTCCTGAAAATATTCCTTTAGAGGAGGATCTGGTTGGGGTTCTTCTCGTTATACCCATTGACTTATATCCTCTTCTGGTGCATCAATCTTGATACTAGGGGACCTGAAAGTGGTAGTAGGAATGTTTTTTGCATTGAAGGTGATAGTCTTGTCTTCCTTTGGAGTAGCATGTGATGGTTGACCATACTCATGTGGTGACGGTGGCATGGTTGCTACATTAAGAGTAGTATACATTTCATATTCACCACACCCCTTGTTAATGATCTAGACTTTTGTGACTATAGGATTGGTGGTGGAAGATGGAGTGGTTGTCATGGTGGAGGGTGGATTAGTGGATGATGACTGAGATGCCCCCATTTCAACCCTAGGACAATAATATAAATGGGGAAATGATGCTTCTAAAGTGCGACAATACTCAAATGGTTGGGGGTCAGCATAAATGGTGACCCTTTGTCCATTAACTATTCATTTTAGGCACTAATGGTACATGGAGGGGATGGCTTGCATAGTGTGGAGCCATGGATGGCCAAGGAGGAGATTATATGGTAAGTCCATATCAAGGACATGATAGGTAGTGTACTGAACGACAGGTTCCACCTGGATAGGAAGACTGATAATTCCCTCTGAATTTGTTTTTGCATTATCATAGGCCTTGACTGTGATGATTTGATTACTTAAGGTTTCTTGAGTATTCCCACCCATTTTATGAATTTCAGAGTACATAGATTGAGGGAAAAGCCATTATCTACCAAGACCCTTTTTATTTTATGATGGGAAACCATGACCTTGATATGCAAGGGGCGATTTGATTGGCATCGATATTTAGCATGTCATTCTGGTTGAAGTGCAGCTAATAAGAAAAGGCCAGGTGTCCTAACAAAGCTTGGAATCATGTGGAGTCGATGTCATTAGGTACATGGGTTTCTTGGAAGGCTCTGTTGAGGATTTATTGATGTACGGGAGAAGACTTAAGAAAATCCAAGATGGACATATGAGTGGGGGTCTTTCCTAAGTGATCAAGAATGTTGTACTGAGAGATTATAGGGGTTGATTGGGTGGATGCAGAAGCCATAGGAACAGTGATGTAGGCTCGTCGTGTAGTAATAGAACACTGAGAGTCTTTGGATTTGACATGTATCAATGATACACATGGTTCTAATTGCTCAATGTAATGAATAATACCCTCATAATTGAGGGGTATATTCTTATAGCTTATGTTATTTTTGTTGTTGTCTTGTGGATTGCTGTTGGAGGTGCTCACACCTTGATTATGGTTTGGAAAGGAATTTTGATATATTTGTAATTGAGCATTAGAAAATGAAGCTTGACTAGTGTCTACTTTGATATCCCATTGATCAATAAGATCTTGGACATAGTTTTTGAGACCTTGACACTTATTCAAAGTGTGTCCTTTGATTTTATGGAACTTACAATTTTCATTTTCCCTAAACCATGCAGGCTTAGGTTTGGATTTGTCAAGTGGTTTGGTGATAGGGTAGGTGATCGGGTAGTTGATCTGTAACAACTTATTAAAGATGACACTCAGAGGTTATCCTAATTGAGTATACTAGCTTTTAGCGTTCCCCTGGCTATTCTAGTTTGGCTATTGAGGAGGAAGAGGTGCCCCCTGTGGTATGGATATGGTGTTAGGTACGAATGGTTGTTGTCTCTGGGATGTATTGGCCACTTGGACATGTTTAGTATTAGTGACACCATCATTTACTATATTCTTGTTCTTGATCCAAAAAAATGGCTTGTCACCAAATGACCTTTCCTTGTCATGGTTGTGTATCTTGATGTGCCCTTTGGTAACAAGGGAACGTTCAAGGATAGGTCCCTTTTCCACTATCTATGTGAAGGTAGTGACACAATGTAACCTAAAATTATGAACCATGTCAAGATGAGAGTTCTCCATGAAGAGGGTGACAAGGTCTTTCTCTTTTAGGGGGGTTTTCATTCAGCTTGCTAGTGCACACCACCTTTGAAGGTAGCTAGAAAAGGTTTCCCCCTCACATTGTTTCTCTTTGAGGAGATCTAAGGTGTCAGTATCCTTCTCCAAATTGAAGGAGAAGTAAGAGACAAATTTTTTTGATACGGCCACAAAAGATTTTATGGACCCTCTTTCGAGGGTCATGAACCACTCTAGGGCATTTCCCATTAGACTTCATGGAAACAGGTGCAAGAGATAGTTGTCATTGTGCATAACCTCTTGACATTGGGAGTAAAAATCTTGCAAGTGGGCCTTAGGATCTTTGTTCCCCCTGTATCTGTCAAATTTTGGTATTTCAAAATGTTTAGGGAAGGGGATGAATGAGATGGAGGGATTGAATGGATACGGGCATATGTCTTTGAACTTGAATGATTATTTTCCAGCCCCAGCTTGAAGATATTTCAGAGTGGCTTTAATTTCCAATAGATCCAAGTTGACTGGTGGTGGATGGGATGGATACAGATGGTGTAAAGGATCTTGCTGAGAATGTGTCAGAATGTTGAGGTATGGATTTTGGTAGTGGGATGATGAGATCCCTTATTGGTATGTCGGGGGATTTTGTTGATATGGGGGTTGTTGTTGTGAGGTATAGTACATATTTTTTTGATAAAAATGGGAGATAGGTTGCTGAGGAGCTTGGATGTGATGTTGCAGATTGACCCGCTAATATTGAGGGTACTGCTGTGACTATTGGGAGGCCGCATAAGATGGTTACTATTGGGACTACTATTGGTTATGGTAATAATGATGCTGTAGTGGTTGCTGATGTGATGTGAGATGTTACGTGGGCTGAGACGGGTTGTTATATTGTGTTTGAGCTCATGGTCGTAGGATGGATGCGAGGAATAGGGATATGGTTTGAGTGGGAGGTTAGGACAGATTACTTTGTGACTAGTATGGTGGTTGCTGCAAAGAAATCGGTGGGTTATATAGCGATTGTTGTTGTTGGGGTGGTTGATATAATGTAGGGGGATTTTGTAAAGGAGGTTGTTGGGCACCAAAGGGGACATTCGGCTAGGATGTTCCTTGTGGAAATAATGGAGGCAGTAGGTTATATTGAGGAGGTTGTGGAGATGCATACGTTGGCGATGATAGGTTTATGACCCTAGAAGGTGAGGCACTATAGTAAATGTGTTACTGTTAATGCTAATAGGAAGTGGATTTGAAAGGGGTGGTGTCATTAGCATTAGTGTTGGTGGTTGTGGGATGTTTTGTGGAATGCCAAAGGAAAAAAGGATCATTGGGATCAATTGTTTATGGAGCCCCTATGACTGAGATTGCGAGATGTGGGGGATTGCTAATCAGATACAGAACGACGTTGCTGAATTTAGGTTGATGCCAACCTTCTACGAGAGGAACATTGGGGATGTATGAACTACCTAGTGCATTGTGAAAATCTTTGGGTATGTTAGGTGTGGAACTGCTATACTTGGATAGGTCGATACCTGATGGTAGCTTGAATCCTTTTTCAATTAAGTGAGCCAAGATTTCTTCCCCATGTTTTTTGAGAAGACAATATGTCATTTGCACATTGAAAGGGTTACTAAAGTGTTCCTCAAAGGTAAGTTTAGGTTGGTTGACCATGTTCTTGTCCTTGGGTGGTGATGTGTTTTGACCATCAATATTGGATTGTGATGATGTAGCATTGTGTGGATCCCATGGGATGTTTGCACTATTATGGGGGTCTTGTGAGGCATTAGCTACATTGTTCAGATCTTGAGGGATGTTTGGTTGGGATTGTTGTTTGGCCATTTTGCTTGTTTGTGACCAGGTCTAAATGGGCATGCAAGATGATATGATGGACTAGGATGCTAAAATGACCTTAATTGATTAGCTGACAAGGACATGGCTTGATAGGATTGATTCAATTTGATGATTGATTAGTCAAAAAGGATGTGGCTTGATAGGATTGATTCAATTTGATAATTGATTTGTGGACGAGGATGTGGCTCGATAGGATTGATTTGGTTTGACTGAACTAGATTTTGTTTGATGAGGTTAGATTGGGTTGATTAGTAGATGATTGGTCGATCTGAATCAGTTGATATGATGATTTTATTTGGATTGAACATTGATGATGAAGACCAAAATCTGAAATCGAGTTCAAGAGTGACCCTTGGTAATTCTAGGTGTTAATTAATCAATTAGAGGATGGATGTATGATAAAAACATCGAATCCAACTTGAAATTGAAGTGGAATGATTGGGCTAACAAGGATGACCAACTTAGGGTGGATGACTTCCCTAAGTTGGTTTTGACAGATGATGATTAGAGATGAACACCTAGGTCAATTTGGATGACTGCTTTAATGAGGTTTCAATGGAATACTTGTGATCTAAAATAGGGAAATGATAATCAGGATGTGGGTTTGAAATGGGTAAATGTGGACTTTGAATGGGTGAACAGATGCTCAAAATGAGGGGATGGACATTTAGGATGGTGAATAGATTCTCAAAATAGGTGTATGAATATTCAGAGCGGGGAGACGAGTGATCAAAGCAATGAAATGAGGGTCCCAAATGATGAAACAAATGAAAAAGTCAATATGTCAAAGGTCAGGTCCACCCCTATGAAGGGCATGTTTTCCCAAGGAACAAAAGATGGTCAAATTCTACCAAATCAAGCCTGAAAGGGGTGGGTCAAAGGTCAGGTCCACCCAAGGAACAAAAGATGGTCAAATTCTACCAAAACAGGTTTGAAAGGGGTGGGTCAAAGGTCAGGTCTACCCCTAGATGGGTCAGGTCTTCCTACAGAGGGTAAGTTCGCTTGTACTAAGATCAAGTCTGCATATGGAGCAAAAATTGGTCAAAAATGGCTAAAATAGGCTCCAAAGGACTGGTTTATAGGTTGGGTCTGGCCCTAGATGGGTTAGGTTCACCCCTGGAGGGCAAGTTTGCCTGTCGAAAGGGAAAGTCCACCTATCTGTAGGTTAGGTCCAGCTCTGGATGGGTTTAAACTTGAATTTTGAAAAAAAGACTAAGGAAAAGGACTCAAGACACAACAATCATCAATGAAAAGGATATGGCTAAGTTGAATGAATCAAAAAATCACTAGTTTCGCACAAAGAAGACAATTCAAACAACACAAACCTAAGTTTAGTAGAAAGGGTATTGTCGACAAAGTCCTCTAATCTAGGATGAACATGGTTAGTAGGGAGTCCTCGATATACACCTGGTACATGAGGCTCAAATCGTGAACACCAAACCATTACAAGTGTGAGTTGGGAACCTTAAAGGCTCGTACCAACTCTTCACATCATCCCAACGCTTCGCTAATTACAATGTGGTTGGATTGAGGTGCAGCTTTCACTCTCCCCCCTTTATATACCCCGCTGGTATGCATGGTTGGAATCCTCCCTTGGAGTGATGAAATCTCCAAGCAGGTCCCATTAAGGAAAAAAAAAGGATAACTCAAAAGACTTGGTAAGCTATGATTTCTTGTCACCCAGAATCGCTGAATGTCACAAGGGGATTGGATACGTCAAATAGATTACCAAAAAACATGTCAAAAAAGGTTAATTGACACCCCTAGTTAAATTATGTACCTAAATTAGGGGTTAAAAACCCTTAAAACAACCAAAAAGATTGCTAGAAAGTGAAATTTTACCTTCTAGAAAAAATTTTCTAGGGAAAATCTAACTGTGTAGTGGTAAGGTCCACCTGTCTAGAGGTCAGATCCAGTTGTTTGTAGGTCAAGTCTGCCTATCTGTAGGTCAGGTCCTCCTGTCTGTAGGTTAGGTCTGCTTTCCTGCAGGTTAGGTCCTGCTGTCTGCAGGTCAAGTCTACCCCTCTATGAAGAACTTTCCAAAAACACCTTCTAGAGTCTATGGCAGGTAGGTTCACCCCTAGGAAAGGTCAGGTCCACCTGTGGAGGGAAAGTCCGCCTGTGTAGGTCGGGTCCACTCTAGGAAGGTCAAGTCTACCCCTCTGTAACTTGCACCTGCAACAAGTCAAAAAAATAGCAAACATAAAAGTAGGAGACCCATTTGTGGGTCCCACCGGGCATGCCAGAAATGTGAGAGGGTGAAAATGGTTGTTAGAAAATGAACAACAAACAAGAGAATGAAAATAACACTAAAAACACCCTACACCTCAATATTAGCCTAGTTGGATTCAATACAAAATAAAGATAACAAAATATAACCTTTATCCTTGTGTTGAATCGATCCTTTGGTTGGCCCTTCGATCTTTGGTGTTTGTATGCTCCTTGGATGGAAAAAGATGCAAATATGGATTGTAAGATGGAAAATTGGCTAAGTATGGTTTAAGAAATTTTTTTGCAAAAGTTTGACTAGTATCAATGATTTTTCCCAAAATGAGAGAAAAAAGGGGGTATTTATAGAGAATTTTGGGTTCTCTAGGGAAATGGATGATCAAAATTAAACCAACAAAGCCAAGATGTAGGGCTATGGTGAGTTAAGAACTCACAAGCCCTCACATCTTGACATGTGGTATGTGAAGTGGCTTGAAAAAGGTGATGTATACATGAGGTGGAAATAGGGTACATGACATGGAGGTACTTCATAGTACCTTGGGATTGGACAAGATCTTCTCATAAAGGAGGTCCTTGTCCCCATGTGAGTGAAAGGACATGTGAGGAATTAAAAATCCCTCAAATATCCACATGAGAATGAGAAAATAAATTTTAAATTCTAAGGAATGCATTGGGGGATTAAATGTGAATTAAAAATTCACATGGGGAATGGAGTGTCTTCTTCAAATGGAGAAAACCTTTAATGAAGTTGAATTAGGACACATTCCATAAATGAAATAGAGATTAGGTTGAACTGGCTAAGTGATTAAGGTTGTGTATTGCTTGATTAGACTAATTAATGAAGATTATAGGCAAGTGGGAAATTATGGAGGATGAGACCCTAATGATGATTAGGGTGTGCACATATTAATCATAAATTAATTTTGATTAAGAAAGAGGGTTAGAGGCCAACTTGCAAAAGTTGGAGGATGTGACAATGAGAGAGAAAGTGAAGAATTTAAAAATTCAAAAAAGATAATATGACTAAATTAAATAAAGTGATACATTTATTGAATTTAGAGAGGAAAGAGGGGAAAAGTATTTATTAAATTAAATACTTTGGAAACCTTATGGAAGACATGAAATATTAATCAAACGAGTGATTTAATTAATACCAACAAAAGGGATGAAGTAATTGAGCAAGGGGATGATTAAGGAGATTCCTTTGACCATATGGAAGTGGTCAAATTTAGGTGTCTATAGTTATGAGTTAATCTTCACCTTGGCTCTGCATCAGGAAGGCCTTGGAATTGTGAAATATAGAAAACCCTAGATATTTATGAGAAAATTGAAGGTTTTTGTATTGGAAACCTATTTGAGCATGCATTAGGAGTATATTCCAATATTTTAGAGACATGTATGGAAAATTTGGTAGCATAGACAAGACAATCAACTGGTTTGTATAACTATTGGACAAAATACCTCAATGAAATCTTTGGAAGCATACACAAAGAAAGTCAATTGTTAAATTTAACAAAATTCTTCAAAGAGATGTTTAAAAATGTAATAGGAAAGTGTATAGAATTGTGTAATTTAAAATTTATATTGACAACCTAAGGTTGTAACATGAAAAACAAATAATTTGATCAACAAGGAATACACAAAACAACAAAAATGAAAGCACGCCATAATAGAATGAAAGAAAATGTACAAAGACTTCACATACCTAAAAAAAAAAGGTTTCAAATGAAGGATTTCTACCCAATTATGTAGCCTTTGCTTCTTCTTTCTTGAAATTCCTCAAAAATTTGATTTTTTCAAAAGCTTGTTCCCCTCCAAACTTCAATTGTATATCAGTTATCACTACAATTCAAACTTGAATTCATATTACATGCCTTCCAATGTGAAAAATATGCTATTTCATGCAAAGGTGATGGAAATATCATAAAAATGGTGGTGGAATCTAAATTTCATGCATGCACACTTCACTCAATCACCAAAAAACTACTTTTTGTCAGAGCACACGTAGAACCAAGAGAATATGCAGAATGTGGGCTGACATCATGGGTATATTATGTTTTTTAACCATTTTTAGTTCAAGAAATAACATGCATGTGTTATAACACACTCGCATTATTTATCACTAAATGACCATCTCTCTATTTATCAATAATAATAAATTTAGTTTTTTAAAATATTTATATGGTATACCCACTCCCACCCTATCTCCCACACACTTTCACCCTCTCCCACCCTCTCCCACTCTCTCCAATCCTCTCTCCCACTCTCCTAGTCTCTACAACCCTCTCCCATGCTCCTCGACTCTCCCACCCTCTCTCCCAGTCTCTCCCATTCTCTCCAAATCTCCCACCTTCTCTCCTACTCACCCACTCTGCCACACTCTCTCCAACTCTCCCATCCTATCTGATGCTCTCTGACTCTCTCCGACTCTCTCCCACCCTCTCCCATGCTCTTGCACCCTCTCGCACCCTCTCCCACTCTATCCAACCCTCTCCCACCCTCTCCCACTCTCTCCAAACCTCTCCCACCCTCCTTGACTCTCTCTGACTCTCTCCCACACTCGCTCACCCTCTCCCAC
>VDFB02271358.1:1058576359-1058704802 GCA_007258455.2 Sequoia sempervirens
TCCCACCCTCTCTCACCCTCTTTCCCATAATCATAAATACATACATATAGGCATACATACATACATGACACACCATCATACATATACATACAAAAATATGAACAAAAATTAAAAAAAAGTGGCATTTAACTAAAGGAAGAAATAACACAAGCGCATTATGTGTTGCTAGATATGTTCTACGGAGAAGCAAAAAAGTCAAAACTAATAAATAACACGAGCGCATTATAACATGCTCACATTATATTTTTCTTTGGGAATCCTCGAGCCTTGGCTTTGGTATTTGCCTTGGAATACCAACCCAAAGGCTTGGAGGGAATTCCTAATGACCAGAGACATGTTTTTTGTAAATTCTACAATTTTTCACATAATCGAGTTCATTCTCACTATCAGGATTGCATTTGGTTCAATATCAACAAAATCGAACACATGGGTAATGTTAAGTTCTCTCTTAGATTTCCAGCAATATTTTTTTTTTCACTTTCTAACAATGTTAGGGCTTTCATCAATAAATTCTGATTTTTAAGAAGTGCCCACTTAGAAAATTAGTAAAAAATCAAATATTCATTAAAAAATTATTAGAAAAAATGTGCATCATCTAGATGCTGTTAGTTAACTTCTGATTGTAGCAATTTTAAAAATACTTAAAAAAAGTTCACCATGCTCAGGTCATACAAGAGTTGCTATGTTATGTTTTTCTTACAAAAACAACAAAAATTTGTGTACATCCCTCTTTTGAACCCCTTAATCTCAACCATTTTCAAAATAAATTAGTAATTTAGAAATTAGACTCGGAGCACTTCAATCCTTGTTTTTGTTCCATCTCAAAATTTTGAGTGTAACTATCCTCAAATTCATGCCCAAGGTCAACATTTCCTGATTTCAGAAAAAAAGTGGCCACTTAATCCCCCTTTTTGGGAACTATCTTGGTGCACTTACCCTCCCCTGAAATGAAGAATTTTCTATGTGAATTTTATTTGCATAATTATATTTTCACAAAAGACCATGATTGGAATCCATTGTTGTATGTTGGGGATATTCAATAAAGAGCATTTATGTCCTGGGTAGCAGTTGGAGTCCAATATCCCTCTGCCTGTTAGAGATGAATCAAGTAACCCAAGGGATATTTATAGAGAATGGAACATAATGGTTCTTAGACCTAGTTATGGCAACATGATCATGCCTTGGATTGAGGAAGTTTACAGTGAGTATGAAGTAAAGACAATAAAAAAGGAGGAAACCATGAGGAGATGTTTATCACAAAGATGGAATAGTCTATTTGATGAGTTGAAATAGGCTAAGCCTCATTCTATCCACAATTATGTTGCAACACTAAAGATGATTGATAGGTATATTTAGATTGGGAGAACTCATGGCTGGTCTTGGCTTCTCCTAACTTTCTAGCCACCCATGCTCATGTATCTTGTGCCAAAATTTAGATTATAGTAGCTTTGCATTATGGTAGAGAGGCAAAGATGGAATAGATTTGACAGATTGGGAGGATTATATTGGGATCTTGATTCACACACTGCAACCTAGTATTCCTTGCATAACCACCCAACTTTGATCTGGATCAAAATGGGTCCCCCTTCTCTTTTTTGTTTCTCTGCTTTTTGTTATGTGTTTTGCTCTTAGGGTTTCTTCTATTTTTTGCCTGAGTTTGTCTCTTTGCTCTATCTAATTTAAATTTTGGTCCTGTCACACCTAGGTTGGTTTTCTTCTTAGGAATTCAAAAGGATAATTGTAACCAATGGTGGATTTATTATGATATGTCTTATTTTCTTCTGAGGACTAATGTAGACCTTTCTTTTATAGGATTGAGGCATACACATGATGATACTAGCCAATGGAACTTAGTTGGAAGGAATTCCTCAAATTCAAGTGGCCACAAAAACCTCTAAGGCAAGGGTCAGCGAGACTTCCCTCATGTCTTATCGACTCGTGACTTGGCTTTGTCCTTTTGAAATCTAAAGGGGTGACTAGAGCTATAGGATTCTGGTGATTTTGTAGGCTGTTTGTGCTCACAAGTTTGTCATATAAGTCCCTCCATGGGAATATCTTCCCATACCTAATCATATTACACTATAAATTCAAATGTCTAAATGCATCACATTATGGATCCTATCGGCATAAGATTATATGGGTCTCCCTGACCCATAGTGCATTTTGTTAAATATGCCTCAATGTTCCTTATCAACTAGACTTCGAGATTGTCATGGTGACTTAAATTCACATATAGGAAATCTATCAGCAAGACATGGAGATTGTCCTGACGACTATGAGTTTCCCCATCCACATGAAAGTTGCTCTTGGGGAAAGGTCTCGACGAGATCTCTATGTCTCACCAATTGGCTACATTGCAAATCCATATCAACGGGAGATTTTCACTTCGGAGTGAAGTCTCGATGACTTCTCTATGTCCCATCGACTACCACTGACTGGGCTATAACTTTCAGCAAGAGTTGTATCTTTGGTATGTGGTATTACTGAAAAGCTCCATGTCTCACCGACCACCGATAGAAAATTCAACATTTCAGTGCAAAACCTTTTGTATTAGCAAGAAATCTCAGTGAGTGCAATAGGTCTCACTGAAAAAGCACGAGGGGCTCCATCGGCATGAGGTCTTGTACTCTTGCTAACCATTGAATGTCCTACTGACACATTGCTTCATTGGTGAGAGAATCAAATTGTCATGGTGACAAAAGATGAACCTAAAGAGATCCCTTAGCGAAACAAAAGGTGACTGCAGGATGTCTCCACAAATCGAGGATGTCTCCCTGACAGTCACCGGTCCCACAAAAAGCTCCACCCTGGGGAACATTTGTTATCCCTTTGCCATAAGGTCTTAGTGAGGAATCAAAGTTACACTGACATTGAGGATATTTCACCATAGGTCTACCCGATCAAAGAAGGTCCCACCAAAGGTCTGGGCCCAGCAATAATTTTTCCTTTGGCAGGAGGTCTGGCTGAAACCAAGAAGTCTTACTGAAGGGTCAGTCTTCGAGGTAACATGAAGGGATTGGGGAAAGGTCTCGCCGATCGAGAGAAGTCTCAGCAAAATAAAGAGGCATCGATGTAGCAGTCAAAGCTTGCTAAGAAGTCTCAGCAACCCCAAAATGTCTTGCTGATAACAAAGAAGGGCTCGGTAAGAGAAGAGGAGTTTAGGGTAAGATCTCCCCGATCTAGTAGAGTCTCACCGACATGAGGAAGCTCGCCCAAAGATTTTTCCTTCAGAAAAATGTTTCACTGAATTACTAGTGTCACACTAAAAGATTGAAGTGAGCCCAGTGAGAATAAAAGGAACTCAGGGAGACTGCAAGCAAAAGGAGGGGCTTCACCATGAGGTCATAGTGACAAATGATGGTTTCCCTGACATGGAAGATGAGTTCCCCATATTAAGGATATAAGTATGACTGACAAGAATCCACCACAACCTCTGGCCGAACAAGTTAAGTCTTGCTAAGGTAGGAAAAGCATGGGCTCGGCGAGAAAAGGAGGAGATTAGTATGATGTCTCCCCAATAAGGTGGATTTTTGCCAATACGAATTTTGAGCTAGAGAGCGGTCTGGCTTCGCTATGATGTCCTACTGATGAAATGAAGTCTTAGCGATAGGGAAAGGGTATCGATATAACTTCTGCAGCTTGTTGAATGGTCTCATCGACTGGTCCACGCTATGCCGATAACTATTATGAGATGAAATTGCATTGGGGAGACACAATAAGCGTCTCACCGACATGCGATTTATGATGGACCACTTTTGAACACCTGAAGAGCTTGCTTGGCATGTGCCCAACCAATTAGAGGAATCCAAAAGAGTGACTCATTGGTCCCTTTGACCGATTGACTATTCCTACAAGGGAAGATCAATAGAATACAAGAAATATGGATTCCTTTTGAGGGTAGATGACGATGGATCAACTTGGGGGACGGTGTTCAGATCTGCAAGAAGGCCCGATGGTGCTTCCAGAAGACGGTCCACATACAGAGATTTCTAGAACAGAAAGGAAGCCGAAGGAAAGAAGAAACTATGACTCATAGGGATAGCTGTAGTGACTATTGCCAAGGAGGTAGATCAGTATTAATGGAGATATGCTGAGCATTCAAGCTGACCCCAACAAGAGTTCAAAGGTGAACATGAAGATGAGAGAGTTAATGTTGCAACTGCCAATAAGATCTAAAAGGGGCTTCTCTTGAGGATAGAAATCATTCATCAACAGGGACAGCAAGGCCTCACATTGAATGTAGCTTTGACCCTCCTCAGAAAGATCTAAGAGCCAACCCTCTTGCAGTCAAGAGATATTTTTGAAAACCATAATACATGGACACCACATTCTTTTGGTACATTCTATATATATGGCCTTCTGTCCTCTCTGTAGAGTTTATAACTTTTAGAAAAGAAAGAAGAAGTAGAAACAAGTGGGAGCAGGCAATTAGAATTTTTAGAGTTAGAACTTTTAGAACTGATAGAGAAGAGTAGAAGAGTTAGAGGTTAGAAAGAAAAGTCAGTAAGAGAAGATAGAATTACAACCTGATTCTTTGTAATGGGAGCTCCCTTTGTCTTCTTATTATCAGTTAGATTGAATATAGACTGTAATGTATTTTCCAAATTCTCTTAGTGTAGTTGGAAACAATCTAGAGAAACAGATTCTTTGTACACTGGTGATTGTGCCAGCTTTGTAAATATTGCTTATCTATTTTAATAACAGTAGAAACAATTAGAGTTTAATCTACTTCATGTTGTGTTCTTGAATGATAGTTGTCTTAATTTGATCATTTGATTTGTGAAGTCTTCAAGGAATGAGATGTTATTTGTGTTTTATTCAAATGGTAACTAAAAATCTGTTATTCGAATTAGCACTGTGAATGAAAGAGGTTGTGTGTCAATCACAAGTTTACTTTTTTTTGCAGTTTTAGTTTATAATTCCTTGAAGTTAACAAGTCTAGGTGAGGTTGGATGAACTATTGTTCTTTTTTGTTTCAAAACTTTGATCTATCTTTTTTTGTTTATTTGAAAAACCCAGTTAAATTAGATTTTATTTCATGCTTCATCTTATAACAATCCAAAAGCTCAACACTAGTAGGCCCCTTGAATATTACTGTTGCATTGACCACTGAGTAACATTAGCATAGTTGAGACCCAACTACAAAGACCTTGGGAGCTAAGACATCCATGTATTGTATTTCTCTTTCAAGAGAATTAGAATAGCAATATTCTGTTTGCATGTTGTTGTGCCAAAATCACAGTCAAAAAGAACTAGTGCTAGAAGGAGGTCCTAGAAGGGAAAATTGGATAAACCTAGGATTTCATCCCTAGAGAAGTCCCATAGAGTTCTTTGATCAGCTAAAAATCCACCACCCTTGATAGAACTCAAGACCCCTATAAAACACAAGTCACAGGACTAGGGCAACTATCATACCACCCTTGTCAGCTCCACTCACTCCTCCAGGTTTTTCACTAATACCCCAGTAGATACCTATTAATCCACGCACACATTCATCTCAATTATCATCACATCTGGTCCAACCCATACAACAGTCGGCTCAATGACCACCACCACCACAAATGGCATTCTTTTAGAATAATCCCTCTCCATTGGGGACTATTCTTGGAGGTTTTCATGATATGCCTAAGAACCCTAAGAAGTTCTACCCTAAGTACATCCATGGTGAATCAAGGAGTGCTGAAGAGCACATACAAGCTTTCAAGGATGCTTGTACCCAAGCTCAAATAGCTCACCCTGATGTAGTTTGCAGGCTGTTCCCTTATTCCTTAGGGGACATGGCATATAATTGGTATCTCAATCTCCCACAAGGTTCTATTTTGACTTGGACCAATTTGGAAAATTCTTTTATTAATCAGTTTAGAGTTTATGTGGACCCAACCCTTCTATGTCACCAATTTGCTACCATTAGGAAAGAGCCATGTGAATCCTTTCCCTTGTTCAATACTAGGTTTCAACCAATGTATAGGAGGCTGCAGGATCCCTATCTGGTTATTGAGAACAGTTCCATTTAGGCATACTTTAGGGTTATAGACCCTTTGCTAGGTTTGTTCCTACAAAGGACTTATCAACCGGTTGACATTGATTCTCTATCCAAAGTATATTACTTGGCTATCAAGTTACATCAACAGACCAACTCTCAACCAAGTTTGGGGGGAGGTTTTCCTTTAATAGGGTATCAGATGCCTAGTCCAACCCCTTTATTCAATACCATTCCAGGGATGTCTCCTTTCCACTATGGGCCTATATTTGAATTGTAGACTCAATCTCCTATTCCATTTTTCTCTAATAGGACTCCTGACCCTTTTCAAAAACCACAGGTCCCTCAAGGTCCCCATGGTCTTCATAACCAAGTTGGAACCCCAAGTCATGTTGATCAACCACCTATTGCTAAGGCTGTTGAAAGAGAAAAGATAGTTCAACTTATAAATGAGGTAGAGACCTAGAAGAAAATGTTGTCCCAAGTCACAAATGACATGGTTCAGCTTAGGCTTAACCCTTCTCAGAGTCAAGGTAACTACCCTAATAAAAACAACAACCAAGGTACTTATCAAAAAAACAAAAATTACAACTAGAGGGGCTATTAGGGCCAAAATTCCTCCAACCAAGGCTACCAAAATCAGAATAGAGGATATAACCAAAGGAAAAATAGCAACAGACAATGGAATACATGACCAAACAATGGTGGGGTTCCCCACAATTATCAAGTTAATGAGGAGAGGTCACATACTGCAAATGTGGCCGATCTAAATTTTATGACTAACTGGTGTAGGCTACATAATACTACAACTCATTCTAAGGTGAACTGCCTTGAGGTGGAAAAGGTTGTCAAGATGGCACAAGAAGATACCCACACATTCCAAGGGAATTCAAATAAAGGGGGTGGCTCAGTGGATACAACAATAACATATGAACTCTTTGAAGAAGAGCCTTCATTCCCAAGGCAATAAGATAATGAACCAGAGGAGGATTCATATGATGCCCAAGCTTTTCAGACAAAGGGAGGACACTTCCTGAGAAATCAAAGTAAGGGGCCATTCACTACGTCAATGCCTACTAATCACATGGTGCACCCAAATCAAAGTGCTAATAACAATCCTCCTCCACCAAAAGGTTCATCTGACTTCCACAATAGAGGTAACCCGATTAGTGTTGTTAAAAATAATGTAAGTTATGATACAAAATCTGACATTGTTTCTGAGATGCAGAAACAAAAAACTTCTTTGTCATTATTTGAAATCTTAAAGTGGTGCCCAGCTCAAAGGGAGATAGTGCTGAAAGCTCTGGAACAAGCTGATAAGTCAAAAGGAAAGAGAAAGGTTACACCTCCTATAGAAATGAACGCAACCTTGTACAGGAACAAGGTAGGTACTCCATTTCTTTTAAGTTTAAGAATTTGTGGGAGGAACCTTCACAATTGTCTATTAGATTCAAGAGCTTCAGGAATTGTCATGCCATTTTCTATATGTAAGAAATTAGGATTGAACCCTTTTCAAACAAACAAGAAATTTGTCCAACTTGAAAAAAAAGAGGTCAATGTAGTGGGGGAATTAAGAAATATACATGTGCAAGTAGGATCTGATCCTAGGATCCTAACAAAAACTGACATTCAAGTAGCAGATATTCCTGAGACCTATGGTATGCTACTGAGCTGAGATATGATGAAAAGTATAGGGGGATACCTCTCCCTGAACTTTTCACACATGTGGCTATCATGGAAGGAAATTCCTACTCAGATTAGAATTGAAAGTGAGCCTCGCCTCAAGCATATCATCACTGAGTATGATTGTCCCAATGAGGTAGTTTACTTTGAGGCTGAACTAGGGGTTTACAAAAGAGAGGAAATTCTAACTTTCTCGGTTCTCAATGCTAAGGACATGTCAAAACAAAAGTGCCCTAATCCCTGGATTAATGAAAATTAGTGTGCCTTGATCATGAAGCTACAACAAGATCAGCTGATCTTAGGGGAAGACACCAATTTACAAAGCCTTTTACTCCCTAATTGGTGCAGGGTACATTACCAAAACCACTCTATATTGACACTTTAAATTATGTTCCCCAGGTTGAAAAGACTAGGCCAAGAAATTTTGAGAAAGCTGCAAACCACTTCTCATTTGAAGCCCAAGAAGCAACAATGCTAACCAAGGGTAGGGTGCCTTCAAAGGGTATTCTTTCTCAAATAGAGCCCACCCCAAATATACTCATGAATCAATATATTGATAAAGAGCAACCCCAAGGTATGTTAGACATACCTACACTCACAAATGAAACAAAACCCAAGGAATCAACCAAAGGGACAAGTGACTCCCAAGAAGATAACCACAGGTTATATAATGCAACTAAGCAGGAATTCGAAAAGGTACCTAGAGAACCTTTAGAGAATCCTTTCCCTATGTCTAGTCCAAAAGATCAAGAAGTCCCACCTTTGGTTAATCCTATTCAAATACCTACAAAAACTTCAAAAGGATTAACCCTTGCTCATGATCAGTTGTGGACCCTTACCTTTAATGGATCCAAGACCAAAACCGGTTGTGGTGTTGGAATTGTACTAACTAGCCCAAAAGGGAAAGTCTTCCTTGATTCTTATAGGTTGCAATTTGGATGCACTAATAATGTAGCTGAATATGAAGCTCTAGCTCGAGAACTAATGTTTGCACACAAGAAAGGGGTCACAGCCTTGGTGGTACAAGGGGATTCATAAGTAGTTATCAAGCAAGTGCACAACCAATACACCTGTCACAACAAAAGATTGGCAGTGTATAGAAATCGGGTATGGAACTTGATTGAGGACTTCGATGCTTTTTTGATTAGCTTGATCCCTAGAGAAGAAAATCATGTAGCCGATTCATTGGCTGTTGTTGCCAGCACCTTGGAACCTATGAAAGGCTCCAAGTTTAAAAGATTCTCAGTGGAACTAATATCCACCCCAGCTATTCCTGACAATATCAATAATTTCTAGGTTTTTGATGATGATCGACATATTCTTTATTTTCTAGCAAGTTCAGATGATTTAAAAGGACAAATCATCGATGAATCCAATAGAGATCAAGGGGATTGAAGCCCTAAGGAATGTGATATAGATGGGGTCCTCAAGTTGAAAAGCAATAGCATTCCCAAGGAAATGGTGGCCTTGGAAAGAATTTTTGATTCAGACCCAAGGGATCGAGAGAAGATGTTAGCTCAAGATAAAGGAGGTGAATACAAAGTTATTAACTTAGCTGACTCTAGCCCTGAAAGGAATGTCTACATAGGAAAAGCCTATCCTGAGCCAATCAGAAAAGACATATTGATGGAACTTAGTAAATATATTTCTACAATTGCTTGGGGGTATGAAGACTTAAAGAAATTTGACCCCTCTATTATGACTCATACCATTCCCTTGAAGCCCGAAGCTAAACCCTTCCAACAGAAGCAATGCCCTGTGAAGGCCCTGATTGAACCATTGATCTTCAAAGAAGTTTAGAATTCACTCTCTGCAAGGATAATCTTTCTTGTGTGCAATTCAACATGGGTATCCAACTTAGTTCTAGTCCGTAAGAAGAATGGGGATATCAGACTGTGCGTGGACTTTAGAAATCTCAATCGAGCCTCAAAAAGGATAACTACCCACTTCCTTCTTTGGATGAAGTGTTGCAGATCATAAACGGATCTCGGATGATATCATTCCTAGATAGCTACTTTGGATACAAGTAGGTAATGGTTAACTATGAAGACAGAATGAAGACAGCTTCCAACATAAAGTGGGGAACATTTGCTTACAGGAGGATGCCATTTGGTTTAATAAATGCTGGAGCGACCTTTCAGTGTGCAATGGACATAGCATTCAAGGATCTTATTGGAAAGTGTATCATCATCTACATGGATGACCTGATGGTATTCTCCAAAGATCGACTTAACCATGCTACAGACTTGGCCAAGGTTCTGGAACGCTGCATCTAGTACAACATCTCCTTGAATCCTAGAAAGTGTGTGTTTAGAGTTTTAGAGGGAAAGATTTTGGGACATGTGATCTCTGAAAGAGGAATATCGATCAAACCAGATTGAGTTGAGTCCATTCTGAAGATCACCAGGCTAGGGAGCAAGAAAGAGTTAAGGTCTTTCTTTGGGAAAATCAATTTCATGAGAAATTTCATCATGGGATTTGCTGAAATCATGAAACCCCTAAATGAAATGATGAAAAGGGACTCTAAAATGGAGTGGACTGAATAGGCTAAGGATGTGCTTGCACAAATCAAGCGATCCATTTCTGAAGCACCAGTTCTCACCAGTCCTGATTATTTGAAACCATTCTACATTTATTCCATCACTTTTGAACACTCGTGCTTAGCTGTCTTAACCCAACAAAGCAAAGAGGCAGAGGAGAGGTCGATTGCATTCATGATATCTCTATTCAAAAATGCAGAAATCAAATACCCACCTCTTGAGAAGCAAGCTTTTTTGCTAGTCCGAGCTATCAAGAAGTTTCGGCATTACATTCTCTGGAGCCAAATCATCGCTGTGGTTCTCGACGCGGCTATGAAGTCCCTACTCATGCAGAGCGAGTTGGGAGAAAGAAGAGGCAAATGGATGGCCATCCTATAAGAATTCAATCTGGAGATACACCCTATAAGACTTTTCAGAGGTACAAGTCTGTTTGAATCCATGGTGAATGCTAGTGATAATATTGTCTGTCAATAATACACAACCCAATCCTTCTCCAACGATCCTTGGTATGCTGACGTTGTCTATCTGATGCTCAACAATCAATGTCCAAAAGGAACCAATTCAACTCAAAGGAGAGCCCTGAGACTGAAGAGTTCTCATTATATGTTCAAAGGAGGGTTGCTATATGGGAGGAATTTTGAAGGACTATACCTAAGATGCCTTGATCAGCAAGAGGCTAAATAGGTGACCTTTGAGTTTCATGGGAAATATGGCACAGGTCATGGTTCTATAGATTCATTGGCACACCAGATCCTCAGGTCTGGTTATTACTAGCCATGTGTGTTCAAAGATGCCCATTAGCATGTGAGAACATGTCACATATGTCAAATTTCTGCATCAAGGTAATGCCATGTAGCCATGCCATTGTAGCCCATCTATGAGGTAAGGCCATTTGCCTAGTGGGCATTGGATTTTATTGGAGTGATTAACCTAAACTCTTCTATAGGACATAAATTCTTCTTGACTGCCACTAATTACTACACAATATGGATAGAAGCTATACCCTACAAGAACAACACAACATAGGTAGTGATTAAGTTCCTCACCGAATGCATCACTACAAGGTTTGTGGTACCTTTCGCTCTGGTATGTGATAATGGCTCCACCTTCTCTTCTGCTGAATTCATTTCTTGGGCATATGATCACAATATTTTCCTAAAACATTCTTCAAATTATTACCCATAAGGCAATGGGGTTGCAGAGTCAACAAATAAGAATCTCTTAGGGGTAATTAAGAAATTATTAGAAAACAACCCTAGGGACTGGCATACCCAGCTGAGATTTGCATTATGGGCAGATAGGACTAGGATTAATGTTTCTCTAAAGACTTCACCATTTAAGTAAGTATAAGGCCAAGAGCCAGTGTTTCCCATCCATCTACAAATACCTATCCTTGAATTCATGCAGAAATTCTACTCTAGTGATGATAGGATAGAAATCAAATTAGCGGCTTTGTTAAAATTAGAAGAACAGAGAGATGCTGCTTTGCAACAATTTTTCAACCACCAAGCTATTGTCAAATGTTGGTTTGACAAAAGAGCCAAGATAAAGGCCTTCAAGATATCAGACCTGGTGCTATTATGGGACAAAGCCAGTGAAAAGAAGGGCAGTCACCGGAAATTTGACAAACTATGGCTAGGTCCTTATCAGATTGCTGAGATCTTGGGGGAAAATGCTTTTAGACTGAGTAGCTTAACTAGAGATCATATTCCCTTGCCTGTCAATGGGAAATTTCTTAAGCATTATTTTGAGTCTTGAAGCCTATTAATTTCTATTCTGCATGTAAATAATCTATTCTCTTCTTGTAAATAGTTTCTTGTTTGTTTGTTTGTCTTTCCTTTTTATCTTTTTGTTTCCCTTGTTCTTGGGATTTCTGTTTTGTTTTGGTCTTTGAGGGTTGATCTTTTTCTTTCCATCTTGAAATTGTGGGTTGTTATCTAAAGCATACTTTGGTCATTAGGAGAGAAGTGATTTAGATATTTTTAGGTTTTCTGATTGGGTTATTTTGTCCTTAATTCATTGTTTCATGCTTGTTGTCAATAAAGGTTGTGGAAAGTTTTGAAAACAAGCTGCCAAGTAAGTAACCTTCATCAGCTCCCTTGAATCTGTCACAGATCATCAAGATCATCTCCTTTGTAGTAGTATATTTTTCCTAGAGTGGTAGTGTTGTAAGATTTGAGTGAAAAATCCGATCTCCCAAGTGCTGTTATGAGGTCCATGGTAGATTTCAACCTAGATCAGATGTTAAACATCTGACATATTGAAAAAAAAGAACTAAATAAATATCTAAAACTCTATGAGTAAAGAAACAAAGAAAATAAAAGAATTATCAAACAGAAAAAAGAGGATTCAATATGAATGGGTGATTCTAGTATCTCTACCGGGGCTATGGACGCCTGACTGGTAGTAGAGCAATACTGTGAGAAAACTAGAGGTATCTCCGTCAGGGCTATGGATTCCTGACTAGCAACAGAGCAATGCTCGAGATATCATTGCACAAAGGAAATCAACTCATGTAGCTCCAATATTACACATTGTTGTCTCAAAGATGAGGAAAAATTTATGGAAGGATGATGCACTATCAAGCACACACATAGATTCAGGGGTCGCCATTGATTGACTTACATTTGAGATTCTAGCTCTACCTTGCTTGTTATAAAAGACCCAATTGGAGTTGTGATGTTCATGAACCAGGAGTTCTGGGTAGCTGAATCCTTTAAATGCATGAAAATGGTTAAACCATTTTCCTAGCTGAGTCACCATTTGTTATGCCTTGCATAACCACCCCACTTTGATTTCTCTTTTTTTGTTGTGTTTTTCTCTTGGGGTTTCTTTTGTTTTCTGCCCGAGTTTGTCTCCTTGCTCTATCTGATTTAAATTTTGGTCCTATCACTGCCTAGGTTGATTTTCTTCTTAGGAATTTAGAAGGATAATTGTAACCAATGGTGGATTTATTATGATATGTCTTATTTTATTTTGAGGACTAATGCAGACCTTTCTTTTGTAGGATTGAGGCATACACATGATGATATTAGCCAAGGGAACTCAGTTGGAAGGCATTCCTCAAATTCAAGTGGTCACAAAATCCTCTAAGGAAAGGGTCGGCGAGACTTCCCTCATGTCTTATCGACTTGTGACTTGGCTTTGTCCTTTTGAAATCCAAAGGGGTGATTGGAGCTATAGGATTCTGGTGATTTTGCATGTTGTTTACGCTCACAAGTTTGTCATATAAGTCCCTCCATGGGCATATCTTCCCATACTTGATCATATTACACTATAAATTCCAAGGTCTGAATGCATCACATTATGGATCCTATCGACATAAGATTATATGGGTCTCCTCGACCCGTAGTGCATTTTGTTAAATATTCCTCAGTGTTCCTTATTGGCCAAACTTGGGGATTGTCATGGTGACTTAAATTCACATACAGGAAATCTATCGGCAAGACATGGAGATCGTCTCAGTGACTAGTAGTTTCCCCATCCACATGAAAGTTACTCTCGGGGAAAGGTCTTGGTGAGATCTCTATGTCTCGCCGACCGATTACATTGCAAATCCTTATCGGCGGGAGATTTTCACTTCAGAGTGAAGTCTTGATGACTTCTCTATGTCCCATCGACTACCACTGACTGGGCTAGCACTTTCAGCAAGAGTTGTATCTACGGTATGTGGTCTTACTGAAAAGCTCCATGTCTCACCGACCACCAATAGAAAATTCAACATTTCGGTGAGAAACCTTTTGTATCGGCAAGAAGTCTTAACAAGTGCAATAGGTCTCACTGACAAAAAATGAGGGGGTCCATCGGCATGAGGTCTTGTAGTCTTGCTGACCATCGAATGTCCTACCAACACATTGCTTCATCGGCGATAGAATTAGATTGTCATGGTGACAAAAGATGAACCTAAAGAGATCCCTCAATGAAACAAAAGGTGACTACAGGACATCTCCCCGAATCGAGGATGTCTCCCTGATAGTCACCGGTCCCACCAAAAGCTCCACCCTAGGGAACATTAGTTATCCCTTCACCATAAGGTCTTAGTGAGGAATCAAAGTTACACCAACATCGAGGAGATTTTTCCATAGGTCTCCCCGATCAAAGAAGGTCCCATCAGAGGTTTGGGCCCAGCGATAATTTTTCCTTCGGCAGGAGGTCTAGTTGAAACCAAGAAGTCTCACTGAAGGGTCAGTCTTCAAGGTAACATGAAGGGATTGGGGAAAGGTCTCGCCGATCAGGAGAAGTCTCGGCGAAATAAAGAGGCATCGACATAGTAGTCAGAGCTTGCTAAGAAGTCTCAGTGACCCCGAAATGTCTTTCCGATAACAAGGAAGGGCTTGGTAAGAAAAAAGGAGTTCGGGGTAAGATCTCCTCGATCTAGCAGAGTCTCACCGACATGAGTAAGCTTGCCCAAAGATTTAGCCTTCTGTGAAAGGTCTCGCCGACTTACTAGTGTCACACCGAAAGATTGAAGTGAGTTGGGTGAGAATAAAAGGAACTCGGGGAGACTTCAAGCAAAAGGAGGGGCTTTTCCATGAGGTCATAGTGACAAATGATGGTCTCCCTGACATGGAAGATGAGTTCCCCATATGAAGAAGGATATCAGTATGACTGATAGGAATGCGCCACAACCTCTGGGCAAACAAGTGAAGTCTTGCTGAGGTAGGAAAAGCATGGGCTCGGTGAGAAAAGGAGGAGATTGGTATGATGTCTCCCCAATAAGGTGGATTCTTACTGATACAAACTCTAAGCCAGAGAGTGGTCTGGCTTCACTATGATGTCCTACCGATGAAATGAAGTTTTGGCGATAGGGAAAGGGTATCGATATAACTTCAGCAACTCGCCGAAGGATCTCATCGACTAGTCCATGCTATGCCGATAATTGTTGAGAAAAAAATTGTATCGGGGAGACATGATAAGTGTCTCACTGACATGTGATTCTAGATGGACCTCTTTTGACCGCCTAAAGAGCTCACATGGCATGTGCCCGACCAATCATAGGAAGCCAAAAGAGTGACTCATTGGTTCCTTTGACTGATTGAATGTTCCTGCGAGGGAAGATCAACAGAATGCAAGCAAGATGGATTCCTTCTGAGGGTAGATGACGATGGATTGACTCAGGTGATAGTGTTCAGATCTGCAAGAAGGCCCGATGGTGCTTCTAGAAGACGGTCCACATATAGAGATTTCTAGAACAAAAAGGAATCCGAAGGAAAGAAGAAACTATGACTCATAGGGACAACTGTAGTGACTACTGGCAAGGAGGTAGATTAGTATTAATGGAGATATTCTAAGCATTCAAGCCAACCCCAACAAGAGTTTGAAGGTGGACATGAAGACGAGAGAGTTAATGCTGCAACTTCCAATAAGATCTAAAAGGGGCTTCTCCTGAGAATAGAAATCCTTCATCAATAGGGACAGCAGGGCCTCACATTGAATGCAGCTTTGACCCTCCTTAGAAAGATCTAAGAGCTGACCCTCTTGTAGTCAAGAGATATTTTTGAAAACCCTAATACAGGGACAACACATTCTTTCGTACATTCTATATATATGGCCTTCTGGCCTCTTTGTAGAGTTTAGAACTTTTAGAAAAGAAAGAAGAAGTAGAAACAAGTGGGAGCAGGCAGTTAGAATTTTTAGAGTTAGAAATTTTAGAATTGATAGAGAAGAGTAGAAGAGTTAGAGGTTAGAAAGAAAAGTCAGTAAGAGAAGATAGAACTTCACCCCAATTCTTTGTAATGGGAGCTCCCTTTGTCTTCTTATTATTGTGAAGAATCTAATGGATGATTATGAGAGTGTGGGTAAGACCTCACACTCAAAAGATAATAATGTCACTCGATGTGTCATTACATTGACTTTAGTAAGTAGTCAAACAAGGAAATATCATATCATTAGAAAGACGAGTCAACAATTGAGCATTAATAGAAAAACTATATCAAGAGTGGTCGAAAGGTGCCAAAGAATCAAGGACATTGATTCCATTGAATTATGGGAATTCTCGAGGAGGCTCCTATGAAAAGATAAAATAGTTGTTGAAGCACTGAGATCACTAATTGAAGACTATTGGAAGAATAACACAAGACCATCTCCAAATCAAAGGGATGTGGTAAGAAGGAGAATCGATAGTCAAAACTGTGAGCCACATCCAAAGCATTTTTTGGATACAACTCAAAAATATTTTTTTTGTAAATTTCTAGAGGATTATCCTCAAATTTAAAATTTTAAAATATATTTTGAAATTATTGAACCTTTTTATGTAAAGATAAATCACACACACACACTACTAGTTGTTGTAGATTATAAATTAATTTTTTAACCATTGTGATGTTTATCATTTTATATGTTTAGATTTGCATACTAATAGTGTTTTGTAGGATTTTGTTATACATTTCCCACCAACATCTTCAAAAGGATTCTTATCAAAAATTTAATGTGAAAGAGAGGAAGGCCAAATATTCTATAGGAAACTATGCTTGGATGACACATGTCATTATTTCAGTGGCTTGCAATGTTTTCCAATATGCAAACGCATGGAAAACACACATATGGTTAGAAATAAACTGGTAGAGTTCAAAATCTATAAAATAGTGGCATACAATATAAAAGATGGTAATCAAGAAAAAAGGTTTGAGTTGGTTATTCAAAAGATTATAGTGTATTAGCTTATGTCTACATTTCATGATAGTTTAGTGTATGAGTATGCAAGTCATACCCATAGATCTCGATGGTTGGACTTACAATTCAAGTTATACAAGGACACCTTTATAGTTGGTAGCATAGTTTTAGTGGTCGAATTTGTAGAGAACTTCACTTTACAATCATAGTGTGAGGTGCAGTCATATTATTACAATTCCACATAGTTTTCTATATTTGTGCACATAACATTCATTCATGTAGCTGATAGTATAGATGACCATAGGAAGGTATAAAGGGAGTACCAATTTTACATTAGTGGTGATCGTAAACATTCTCCAGAGTTTGTGCAAGGTTTCTTCCAGTTGTTCTACAATGATTTAGCTCAGAGGGGAATAACATATAGTCAACATATAATATGGTCAAATAATTGTGCAACATAGTTCAAGAACTCATGAATATTCTATCGGTTGAGTAGGATGCATTTCATTACATGTGTTCAACATATGTGGAACTTTTGTGAGGATAGGTATGGAAAGGGGGAGCATGATGGTGTAGGAGCATGTGTCAAAAGAGGATTAACATGAGAAGAGTTAAAGTATAAAGACAATGAAAATTTGATAGATGAAAAATCAATCGTCAAGTGGTGTGATGCTTCGATGGGTCTAGGTAATGAAGGTAAGTCTTTAGTTCATTTTTTTTCTTGGTTGATAAACAATACTAACATTGCACTATATTAGGATTGTTGTACACTACTTTTTTATTAGCATTTTGATAGGTGTAAAGGAGACTCCGTTATAGGTATGGTTTAAAATTAGTGAGGTTCTATCCAAGGGGGCTTGGTCTAAGGTAGTTTGATCAAACCCTCTTCAATTGGGATCATTTAAATGGAAATTTTCAAGGCTTAAATCATTATATTTTCTAAAACTATGTGATTTCAGGAAAAATAAAGATTTCCCAAAAAGTGTAAACCACTATGTGGTAGCAGTCCAAAGGAACCTTTAAATGGAAGTTCAATTGAATGGTACATGAAGGGCTGCTAAAAAATTGAACATAAATTTTGTTCCATCAAATGTATTTTTTCACATCCTTCCTTAGTAAAACTTTGGTTAAACAAAATAATGTCAATATTTGCCATAAAATCTATACATCCCACTTCTACTTCATATAAACATTCAGGAACAAGACCTTGCTGACTAGCATTACCAATTCCATCACTAAACTCAAGTTCTAAATCATGAGTATAGACATTTTTATCTTCAAAATCATCATCAAATATGTCATCAAGGTGCTCCAATTCTGAAGTATTTGAAATTCTTTGCAAGAGTTTATCATATGCAATCTGTTTATCTACTAGTGAAGGAAAAATTTCATGATTATTGACATAGTCATATTCTTTAGCCTCAAAGGGAACCCTTAAGCTTTCCTCATAAAAGAATTTACATTTCTCATGAAAGAAACTAGGATTCTCATCTTTACTACCCTAATTATCATCTTTTAAAAATATATCAACAGTATTTGCAAGTTTGATAGCATCATCATCCATATTGTTATGCAAAAATTCATTCTCAAAAATATTCTTATCCATTCTTTGGGTAGTCTCTTGATATTTTTCAATAAGGTTAGCACCCTCGCTATTTTGAAAACTCATTTCTTTCTCATAGTCACATTTGGATTCCTCAACAATTCTGATAAAATCAATTATCTAATCAAAATATTGAGGCTTCAAGTCATTGGGCAAGGCACTAAGCCCTGACTCATAGATGTCACAAAATATGTCTATACATATTGAATTTTTCAAGTCACAGGATTTTAGGAACTTCTATAAAGGAATATACAAACCTTGCTAACAACTTATATGGTGATTCATCTTTATACCTCTTTAAGCTAGACAACCTCTGAATTAACAACCCCTGATCATCATTTAAACATTGTTGAAGTCTATTTTGAATTGGTTCATGATCAATATGTTGTGATAATGGACAAAATGAGATATTAGAAATGTCATCACATTTCTCATCCATTTCATCCTTATTTATCTCATCTTTATGATGTGTACCTAGACAAGAAATACTTGCATCCATATATCCTTTGATAATTGAGTACTTCGTAGTGTTTTCAATATCCATAGCAATATGATTTTCCTATTCTAATGTTGTAGGTTCCTTATCCCTTATCAAATAACTCATTTTTTGTCAAAATCACCTAAATATACAATTAAACATGTTGTGTAACATCGGGTGTCATGCAAAACCCAAAGGATATTTGAAACAAAAAATTACCACACAATTTTTTTTTTGAAAGTGAAACATAACACATAATGTTTATATACAAACATTACATGAAAATAAACTATGCATTTACAATATCAACTACATCCTCTAGGGTACACAAGATGACATTATGAAACCTAATACCAAATGATAACGAACGGACCATGACTACATAAGATAACATACAATCATCCATGATTAATAGAGATGAAAAGGATACATACATTATTCTATTACATTTCAATTCATAGTTCAAAATTACAATAGTGGAGAATATCTTCACAAATACAACACATCATGGAAATAATAATACATTACATAATGCTTCTCTTATAGAAATGGTAAGAGTACATCAAGCACAAGAATAATACATCAAGGAATAATAAGGTACAAAGTGTAGAGTAGTTTTCACCAAGTGAAGCTCTAGAAACTTTGTATCTACTTCCGCATCATGAACACAACCTAGGAACCCAATGGGGTGCATAGCATGTTCCACCTAACCATGTGGACCTAAAGGCCCACCTCCCGTCATAGGAGTTGACAAGAAAGACTCCCATTCCTCAACCAAAACAGTCAAACGAACCAATAGCAAACCAAAATCCACAGCAAGGATAGCAAAAATATAAGATAATGACCCATAACATTTCCATCACAAAGCAACAATAAAATAATGAAAATTCCAACAAAACCAAATGACGATATTATAGATCAACACTAAATAACCATAAGAGTTGCCAACAAAAATAGGATCCAAATCCTTTAAATGAAATTGCAATATCAACCAATAATAAATATCAAGGGAACGTTTCATTAACATCAATCAAGTTTCCATTAGGCATGTGTGTAACACTAAAATATAGAACTTGGAGGCTTCAACAATAAACACTAAGAACCAATTTCCTCAACAACATCAACAATTCAAACAACACTCCTAGAGGAAACCAAACAAGGGAAAATAAACAGGTATTGTAGGAGAGTTTCATTGCATGTCCTTACATGGATTATCCAAACAACCTATCATGAGGTTCCACCTCCATCTATGGTTATCTTGAATTCTTATCTAAAGGTGTTGCTTCATAGGGTGACTCATGTGGGACTACTTACCTTTCATGAGGATACAACAATGATCTTACCAACTATGTCTTCTCATCCCATCCTTAGCCTTTGGAAGCACTAATGGTATGGGTGAGGCACATAATTAATCTTGTTTAGTGTTTAATTACCCAAACCCACCAATTCATTACTTAAATTATCACTTGTTAAGGAAACTCTTCCATGGGTTACCCTAACAACCACTTTGTGTGTTGGCCCCTATGAAGAGCCACTCTACCTATGAGCACTCAAACAAAAACACACAAGGGGTGTACCTCATCTCACATAAAAAATTCTAGGTGTACATAACACACAACATGCAAGGAAAGAACCATCTCGCAAACCCATTCTGTATCACTAAAACAAGAGAAAAGGAGGTACCACCCACCACATAAACTACATAAATCAATTGATGCACCAAAGTAAAGAGAATCAAGCATAAATCAAGATCCACCATAGTAAATAAAATCAAACATAAAGTTCCAAACATTACAACAATAGCCAATCAACAACAGGGTTTTCAATTCAAGCAACCCTTACATAGTCAATTTAATACAAAATCAACCACAAGTAAATAATCCAATAGGACATCCAAGGGAGACCTCATTTTTCTCCACACATGATTCCTTAACAAGCTAATAATAAGACAAAAAAGCAACTTAAATGAAACCAATAAGAATCAACAAGCAATACATCTAATGGTGACATTATTTTCATATTTACTAAAATTCCTTATTTATTCAAACAATACTCCATAACTATGGGAAAACCTTCACAACTGATGTACTGATTTCATTAATTTGTGAGAATTTATTAACGAGGCCTTAGAAAATTTCAAGAAAATACATGTTGACAGGAGCAAAGCTAAACTCACAACATTGATATGACTATGAAATACATAGCATAGATTAGGCAAGAGAACTATTTGAAAATACTTTGCATGAGTAGGTGCAACCGAGGCATGGAAATGGCTTGATGGGAGAGATTAGTGAACTACTAGAAATATTGATTCAAATGGAGTGAAATAATCGTAGATCATGCTGATTCTACACTTCAACCATTACAAGGAATTTTTTTTATTGTTTGATAGGGCACCTTTAAAAAAATGTGATCTTAAGGAATGCAATGAATGCAGAATATGAACAAGGAGTTTTGACTATTATGCAAAGCTCAGAAGTAAAGATCAGCATTGGAACTATTAATAAAATCTCCCAAATAAATGGTCTCACAAATTCTTAGATTGTAGGAAATGCATAATGAAAATGGTGAATAAAACTTACTCATAGATATTTTTTGTAGGTGCAATGCCTTATCCTCTCCCCCTAGTGTTCTTCATGTTCAGATATATACACAAAAATGCAGAAGCCTAAGTAGGATATCTAAACTATTTGTCAAAATGCTTCCAAGAAGAGTGTTCTCAATAATTGTTGCAAACCCACTGGTAGATAGGTATGCAGAAGGAAGAAAGCAATGACAAGGTGCTTATTCTGTCTAATTGATGCCTAGGAATGTGATCCCTTAAAAATGTTGTCATCCTCCCTACAAGAAGCCAAGTTTTTTTTTTTAATCAATTCCACACAGTGCAACATGCAAAAGGTCGATGCCAATGTACCACATAGAGGGCAGGAAAAAAAAGTGAATGCAAGGACCAAGCATGTGGAGAGTAGGAGAGAATTTCTTGAAGCCAAGTGGAGGTAAAAGTAAGGATAGTTGTAAAGCTTAAAATGTCATATATATATATATATATAGATATAAATCTAGCTGAAAGAAACATTCTTTAAATGTATATATAAAAGTTCATTTATTATTTTGAATGCTATTAATTTATATATATATATATAAACATATTAATAATATTAAATATATTTCTTTTGCTGCTTGACTATAGATTTTAAATATCAACTTAATTCTTCAGTAAACAAGAAGACTTAGCATTACTTATTTATTCCTATAATATAGACATAAATATATTTAAGTTATTTGCATGAAAATGTATTCAAACTTTACTCAAACAATTAAATAACTTAAGCATTTGTGTATATATATATTATTATTTTATTTTATGCATATTCGATGTTGATAAGTTGAGATTTACTTACATATACTTCACCTTCACTTTAGCTTATATATATATATATAATCACAACAATCCCAATGTTAAGAACATAGCAATGAAATCTCGAATACATAAGAGAGTATAGTATGTTTTTGAATATCTAGATATGAAAATCTATGGTGAGATAGCATTTATAAGAGATATAAAAATATGGATCTACACCACCCTAAATTACTCTCCTATTTAATTAGTTAAAAACTAATGATAATAATATTGAGCTTTATTTGTTTCTTTATCGTTAGAGATTTTAATCTCAATGTTTAAACTAATAGTCAGAATACATATAACATCTTTTCATCATTCATCTAATTATTATTTTTCCCCCAATTAACTAAGTCACCTTGTAATCAATTAAATTAAATTAAATTGATTAATCAAGGCTAGTTATAATATTACTTAATCACATAATTTCAAAAGAAAATTTAATAATATAATAATGAATACAAAAAGATGACTCAATTTAACCAAATGAACTTACTCAAGATCCAAAGATGGTTGAAATGGAGGCACACTACATCCACCCACCCTTGGCATCAACTTACTCCTATAAGTCACACAATGGCACAAATGCATGCAATCATATGCAAAACAACACAACAAACTAACAACTGAACCAAATAATTAAAACAACATCAATTAAATAATTAAGATTAATTGACTTAAAAGAAAATGTTACTGAAACAAAAAAACAGGGTCCGAAATAGATGACATCATCAAATGTAAAGAAGGGGTGATGAACTAGGATGGGGAACTTTCTTGTCAACTCCATTTTCAACTTCAAACCCATTGGGATTTATGAGGCTCGCCTTGTCCTAATAGTGTAGGTGGAATCAAGGCTTGGGTACCTACAATCCTACATAAAAGAAAACATTGTGTATACATATATCCAATAGCAACCACACCCTGAAAGGAAATCATAGTGTAGTAGGGAACTGGTGAGCAAGTGATACTACACTGTCCCTCTCACCAAACCACAAGAAACAACTACACTATCCAGAACAACTCTAATAATCACTTCATTTTGTAACAATCCACTACTTTAATAGTCAGAAAAATAATCACATAATGATCATAACCATGAATCTATATCATGTAATGTATCAGAGACAGATCACTACTTCACATTATAAGTATCTACCTCTAAAGATCCCAATTACATTACCTTTATCACTGAGTTTTCAAAGTCAACTTACCTAGAAATCATAGACTGTGGAAACATAACACAATAGTACCAATCATTAAGTTTATTCTTTACCCTTGATGTGCAACATAATTATCCACACAAACACATATTTTTGTTAAGCATCATCATTTACCCACAAAGCTACTCACTTCATTCACTATTCATCACAACATTTTCAAAAAAATGCCAAAATTTTAAACTTCAACTTTCAAGAAAACACAACTCATTTCTCTATAACACAACATCATAATCAAAGTACCACAATTATCCCATTCATCTACACTATCAACCAAATAAAACTAAAGGGGTGCACAAGCATCAATGAAGTCTTAAGGTATCTATTCCATCAAAAAGATTCCAACACAAAGGTGACTACTCAATATCAACTAGAGGATACTCTTTTGGTTCATCATCTTCGTCCAACATGACCTTCTTCAAGGAAGAATGATGTGCTCATAGGCACTCTTTCTTCTCTTTCACCAAATTGGGAACAATGGGTCCACACCCCAATGGCCAATCTCATATCATCGAGGGTTTATTTGTCCTAACAACATATTTAGATTCTACAATTTTCCTTCCCCTTTCTATCTTGGTCTGCACAAGGGCATGTGCGTGGGTCTCATAATCAAAGATCTCTTCTAATGATTGACATACTTGCACCCTTTCCAAGCCTGAATACTCCAGTTTTTGTCCTACGCCTCTTGAGTGGTTTAGAGAATACCAAATTCCCTTAGTTCACTGTCATGAAAATGCTAAGATAAGGTATCTTGGTGGTTATTCTTTTGGCCAACACTGCATTTTCTACCATGACCTCACCCTTGACCTCACGGCATCCAACACACACCACCAAGGAAGAAAGGGTCACAAGGGTGAAACAAGGTGATAGAAGGAAAAATAGCACAAAATACCAACTTTATCATGAAACCAACATATTCACACACACAAACTCACATCACTAGAAATCACAACACATGACAACACACAGGTCCATAATGCATCCTCGATAGGAAGAATATTAGTGCATTGCACACTGCACTGAGGGTCCTATCCTTTCCACTAGTTTTTTGCACCTTTGAACCAACACCAACTAGGGACAAACTCAAATCACTAAGCAATAACGACAGAAGGGTGAAAACCTAAACTTGAGAGTCTAAAAGCAATGTTAACATAATGGGCCCATAGTGCCTAGTGTATGAACCTATGCTTTGATACCAAGCTGTAATGCCCCTCCATGCAAACCCTAAAGGACAAATGAAACAACAAATTACCAAACAATTTTGTTTTTGAAAGTGAAGCATAACATATAATGATTATGTACAAAAATTACATGAGAAGCAATTATGTATTTACAATATCAACTACGTCCTCTAGGGTACACAGGACGGCATTACAAAAACTAATACCATAGCAATATTGAATGAACCAGGAGTACATAAGATAACTGTTGTGCCCTTAGCACACATGCCCCATTTGGAATGGGCACCCTCTTTTCTTTCCCTTGCTGGGTCGTTTTGTCACCGCTTCATTTTATGTGCCCCATTTTGTGCCACTGGTGGTGAATAAACCTTCAAATGTTTCATCGTAATTTGACCGTGCTTCCCCTTGGCTTGTTTTGTTGAGTTTTGGCACTTTTCGGGGTCTTTGTGGTAGTTCACTTCTGCAAGAGGCCTTGGACCCGGTCGGGCCCACCCTCCCAAGTTTCCCTGGCCGAGTTTCCCTATTGATCCTGCTGTCCTTGTTGGCAGATGGTTCCTGTCCTCCTGAACCTCAGGTCCCGGCTCTGTCTTCTCCGACCGATGTGTTTTTCCTAAGAACTATGACTACCTTCGAGTGTTCCAGGCTGGGTTTCCATGTTGAGCCTGCTGTCCTTGTTGGCGGACCTCTGGTGGAACTCTGCCCTCTGAGCCCCAACCTCCCCTTTGCCACTGATGAATCTCCAAGAGAAACTTGTCAAGCGGCCGCCATCCTACGCCCTCATGGCCTCCGGACCTTGGTTCTCCCACTGCCATTGCTGATTTCAAATTCACCAACCTTTGTTCCACTATACCTACATTCAATGAGGCCATTAATGGTGATTAGGGGTATAAAAGACCCACTCAAGGCTGTCATTTTAACTTGAAAGTGTTGCAAAGAATAATTAGAGCTTGCCGTAGGAGTCCACTGTCTTTGAGGCCTCCATTGATCATCATCCATTGCCTTCGCTTATCGATCGTGAGTGGATCCCGCACCTCCCCTTGTCGAGTGTTTGAGGTAGGTCTTCTGTTCACTCTCCCGGGCATTGTTTTCATGATTTCAGAAGGTTTAAAATGAATAATAACCATCAAAACAATGTGTGAAGGATAAAATATGACATTACAAACAAAACCCATGTCCTTGAAAACTGAGTAAACCAACGTAGCATCCCCATGACCAATTCAGAGCTTTATCTCTGCGCAACCACTCTTCATAGGGGCATTTGGGTCCCTCGGGCCTGGATCCTCCCTTTGCCCTCAGGGACTTAGTAGAAATTAGGATGTCGAAGCTGCTTCTGGGTCTCTCAGGCTCGGGTTCCCAAGATTCCACCCCTCATTCTTCGTCGGCAAGAATTCCTTGTTTTGGCATGACCTTTCACTGAGCGGGCCCTACTTTCATCGAGTGACTTGTCAGGGAGACATTCATTTGTCACCAAGACTTCACAGCGAAATCTTTGTCTTGGCGGGCCTAGACTCCCTATCGGTGTGACTTCACGAGGTTGACAGGAGGTTATGCCGATGGGGCTCTTTGTTAGGGAGGCTTATGGACTTCGCCAAGACCTTTCCATGACCTAAAATATTATTCTGAAGGCCCCTCTATCGGCATGACTTCACCCAATCGACGAGACCTCTCCCTGACTTAGAATCTTACTCAAAGAGCTCCCTCTACGCTACCTTAGGACCGATTATTTTCAGCAGAAAATTATGCCTTCGTCTGGACATCGTGACGATATAATTTTCTTTTGGAAAGTGCATGACATCATTCCGCCGCCCAAGTCTCGGGCTTCCTTTCACCGTTTGGAAAATTCTGTTGAACCTTGAATGACCTTGACCGTATCGGGCTCTGCCCTCTGGAGCTTTGTCCCACAATCGCCATTTCAAAAAGAAATTCCCCCCAACCTTCCATTCTTTGGGCTCCAACTTTCCCATTGCCACAATCATGAGATGAGGAAATCCGACGGCTGACGCTGGCTCCAGGCCCAATCCACACCTTGACAGTCGATGAGACATTTGAATGTCGGTGATACCTTCCTCCGAGACGAATTTTTTACAATGACTAAAAATTCTGGTCACCAAGACAAAAGAAGACTCTCACCGAGATGAATAATTGGCTTTACCCGCTTTGCTATAGCTTTTAGATATCAGGGAGACCCTATGTCGATCATACAATGTTTTACCGAGGGCACCCAATTATTCACATGTCACTGTAACAACCCCATTATCATGCTGATAGGGTGAATTCATCATTCCATTGGGTGAGACCCCGGGTGCGTCACCAAGACTATACAATGAAATGAATAAGCCACCCTGAGCTATCCCTTTGTTCATCAAGAGAAAGAAGATCTCACACCAAAAGGCATCGTTACCTGTTAGCAGGACCTGACCTTTTTTGTTTTGACCTCCTGTTGCAAACTCATGTTTGGTCGAAATGAAACTCGAATGTCATTCGGTGGGACACCACAAACCCTATGCCAATAGAATCCACCATAGTCTCATCGGAAGTATATTCAAAGGGAATCCATGCGTAGGGTCGATGAGACCGAAGGTCTCTCACCAAGACCTTACAACGACAGCAATAACTCCCCCCAATATGCATCCCTTACATGCCGGTCGGCGTGACAAAACAAAATCACCATGACTATTGCCGATAACCCAACTCTCGCCGAGGACCCATATGCACAAGTCAGGGAGACGAACTGAGTTCAATCAGACGCAGCCCCAACAATGAAAACTCTGCCAACAAGTTAATGCACAAGACTTGTGATTGTCGAGACATCAAGGGAGTTATGCCGATAAAACCTGTAGCATGCAAATGTTAGAATAAACAACATGGGTGTCGGGAGGATAGTCATGGACCTATGCCGATATGGACCCAGACGTGAAAAATGCATAATCCACTGTTTCAAAAGGGAAAATATTGCCCGCCCCTCTGAGGCTCCAGAATTCCATCCAGTGATTGACGTCCTCAAGCAGCAAAAACATCGCGCCATCCCTACCTTCTGAGCCTGATCACTTAAAATGGTGAAGCACCAGCTACCTTGCAGACCGCCAGGCCCGGTGTTCCTTGTGGTAGTCGGTGAGATGTTCATAGGTCACCCAGACCTCTTGCCAAAAACACAAGCCCCTCACTGGTGGGCATCAAAATCTTCCTGGTGCCTCAGGCTCGAGCACTCAAGCAAGAATTTATAATCTTTTGACCGCCCTGCAACATGCTAGACCTCGGACCCTGGAGTTTTGTCTGCGGAATTCCATTTTCAATCTGCCATCCCAAATGGCTATCTGCTTATGACTTTCTGACCTTGTACCTTTGAATGCTCCTAAATCGATCTAAATGGGCCCAATTCAAAATCTAAGCTCGAACCACGTGCTTAATCTTGGTCTTCCTCATTGTGAACCTTTTAAATTATCAGATTCAATCAAGGAGAATAAACGGGAGCCCTTCGTCCTATTTTCCTTTCCTAAAAGACATTCCTATAGGGGAAGTTCGGCCCTCCGAGCCTGAACTATCCAAATGCCCTTAATAAAAAGATCAATGACACTGGAAGATAAAAGTTCATGTTATACTTGGTAGATTATTTAAAATGGATTTCATCTTTGGGATTTCAACTAACATGAATACTTTTATGATCCATTGTGTTGAATACACCTTTGCTTGCAGAATATATAGAATTGGGTGCAGGACCTTCAGGGGCACCCACATAGAAGGATAAAGGAAAGAAGTTAGGCAAGAATCCTCGAGGAAAAGAGGAAAAAGACCAAATGAAATTCTAGTTCTAGGGTGAGCCACTACACTCAAAGATTCCATGGATTGGAAAGAAATCATAGACACCAACATAAGCCATGTCAATATTGACGAATTTATACAAAGGGTCAGGGTCAATCCAATGACCAAAAATGCAAGACTGATAAGACAAAGCAAAATCACAAAGGTTGTAGGCTTTCCTCCATCTCTTGTAGCCCCGAAGCTCGTCATGGCCTATCGGCAGGCATATCAATCAGATACAAGGACAATTGTCGACAAGGATGGTAACATTCTCATCGACATGTCAGCTGAGGGAATCACAGAAACCATCCATATCCCTACTTTTTAAGAAATGGAAATTCCCACCATTGAAGAATGTCAGGCAACATGGGATGATAATCCGGTGGGCTGTAAAGGTCAATAAATCAGCATTGGCACAAATTAA
The DNA here is from genome assembly GCA_007258455.2 of Sequoia sempervirens. Classification (NCBI taxonomy): domain Eukaryota; kingdom Viridiplantae; phylum Streptophyta; class Pinopsida; order Cupressales; family Cupressaceae; genus Sequoia; species Sequoia sempervirens. The sequence continues at coordinate 1,058,605,276 of VDFB02271358.1, forward strand.
AGCAGGGCAGCGCTGCAAAGGTTCCTCACGAACTCTTTCACAGTGACTTCCACGAGGATTACCATGACTTGGTCATGATGCTAAGCAAGGTGATGGGCCTCTTGACAGCTGCCTTCTTTCAGGAATGGATGGTGTACTTCATTGAAAAAATTCTTTGGGGGAATGATGATGTTACCAGAAAGATAGCATTCGAATGGGGAGGGATAATTAGCAACTGCTTTCATGAGAACTTCCTCAATGTGAAAAATAGCTCCAAGTTCTATATGACTTCATACCTCGTGTACTTCTTGGCAGACCAGAGGCAATAATCTGGGTTATTTGTGGTGCTCGATCAGGAGGAGGGTTGAAAACTCAAGGTCTATGATAGATACCCTCAGCTTCAGTACATAAACTTCAACAGAGAATATTGTAGAGTAAATGATGCCTTCGTCGGCCATATTGTTAGAATGACTATTGGGGATTTTGAAAGGAGGGTTTCCCATAGTGCTAGAGAATTTTTGAAGCAGTATGCCTTCCTCTTCATTCAATTCCCAAAGTTCACAGACATCCGTGCCCAGGGTTTCATTGAAAGGCCAAACAAGTTGCCTCGATACCCCAATGATAGAATTATCTTATTGGAGCTTTCTCGATAGCTCCAACACATATAGGCAATCTTCAGTGGCAAGCACATAGCAGGGATCTCTTAACCCATGACTCTTGGCTAGGGCATGTATAAGCTACAAACCTCCCAGTGTGCTGGTAACTCTAAGAAGGAATTGAAGGATTACCACTTTCACCTACACACTACTCACCCATGGATGGACCCATATGGACATGTAAGGAAGGAATTGGGACCAGGGTTCGCTCATCTACATCACATTGAGGATTTCTAGGTGGATTGTCAAGATGAAAAGGAAGTACGGGAAAGGCCCTATATGCAGATGACTGCATATTTTTTAAGAAAGGTGCAACTCTTTCCCATACTGGACCAAATCGAAGAAGATGAGAGCACCATAATGGACCCTAGGTACCCCGCAGTTGTGAACTTGCCGCTACCAACAATAGACTAGGACGAGTAGGAGGTCGATGACCTTGATATCATAACCAAGCCAATCTTGGCTCATACTAAGGAGTGGGTTGGTGGATGGATAGCCCTATTGAAACAGTAGGAGATAACTTTGACTCATGAAGGGCTTAAAAGTGAGGCCAACGCCATGGAGGATGCTGCTACCACCACTTCAACCAGCGAGATGCCCAAGTCTCCACCAGTGACCAGGTGCAAGAAGAGGAAATAAATGCAAGAAGAGCAGTCTCCTACCCCAAGGTTTATACAAGGAAGGATCTGGGGGGCTCACCCTCTAAGAGACTAAGGCAAACAGAGGGCACCACAAAGCAGCCATTAATATAGGAAGAGCAAGCCAAAGATACTGATCAAATCAAACCTATCTTGGCTCTCCTGGCTTTGGCTCCCCCACCTACCTCCCTAGCCATGATTGCCACATTTGCACTAGTGGTGGACATCTTCATCCATCTTGTCCCTTCGCCCCCGACAGATCCTTTGATTGTAATTGACTCCTCTGCCATGACTACTCCCCCTTACTTCATTGCCATGTCACCAACCACATCACTCCCTTTGGCAACAATAACAACACCTATTCCTGCTTCCACCATGCCTGAGGATTTCTTGAGACATATGCAAAATCTTCCCCTTGAGCTCTCCCAGATCCTAATGGATCCTCTTCTTCAAGCATCCCTTGCACAAGTCCTTGCTACTGCTCATCCTTCACAACTACTGATAGGGCCACTGACTATGGAAGCCACCATGCTAATCTCTAAGGAGTGGAAGCAATGAGAGTGGGAAGCCTCAAAGCCCCTCAAAGAGGAGGTTGATGAATACCACGAGCACCCAGAGTATGAAAACTAAACTATCGACAAGGTGGCTTATGAGGAAGGAACGTGCTCTTTTGAGAGTGGGGACGAGGTGGATGATAGTGGTCAAGTCATCGTGCAAAACCTTTGATGATGATCTAGAAGAGGAATTGGCTCGACAGTTGAAGGACACCAAGGCGAAAGCAAAAAGGTCACCCCTTAAAGAAGGGGGAGGGCCACCAGAAGATAGTCCAGGGGAAGATTTACTTGAGGAAAAAACCCAAGCTGTCAAGAGCCTCAAAGTCAAGCAATCTAAGGAACCTGTGTACGAAGTTGAGCATGCTGAGGAAAAGAAAGAAGAAGGGACAGTAGGAAAGGGAAGTCCCATGCAACAACTATCTACCAAGCCCCCTATCAAGTGCCACGTATTCATCCAAGACTCTGATGACTAAGAAGGAGATGCTACCAAGGAGGAAGAGAGTTCCCTAGAGGGTAAGAGAATGGAAACCTTGGCCTTGAGCGAGAAGGGTGAGGGTGACCATGATTCACCTAGGGGAAAGTCTGCTATGCCTTAATGGTTAGAAAAGTAGCTCAAAAGAAAGACCCCTATACTAAAGGACCCAAGGGTGAGGTTGGAGGCTATCTTAGCCCGAGCTCAAATAACAACAAAGAAGGAAAAGAGGCTTAAGACCCGATCCAAGGTAACGATGGATGCTTCTAGGTCTCGATATGTGCAAATAGCTATGCTTGTGATAGGTCAGGAAGGTATAACATACAACATATCAACCATGGATCTAGGGACCACCACAAGAGAACATAAGGTGGGGCATCTTGAAAAGTTAGTGGCCACGATTGTACACTTGATAAGGCAGGACAAGATCTTGAAGGATGAGCTCAAGGCATAGGTGGCAGGTTTAACAGATTACATCCTGCAGTGGTCGTCAGTGGACGACTGGCCTACCACATCTACAGCCACACCCAAGCAGCTATCCAAAGAGCAAATTGATAAAATGGAAAGGAGAAAGAACTTGGAGAAGACTACGGAAGATTGGTTCCGATAAGTGTTATACATTGGAAACATGGGAATTAGCCGGGCTTTTGGATAGCCAACAAGTTCTTGGACCTGCAACAATCTTTGGATGGAACAAAGAAGCTATGCACTGACTTCCCTATGGTATACAACTCCACCTTCCCAAAGATCGAGGCTATCCTTCAATTGCTAGAAGCTACATGGAAAAAGAAACTTGCGTTCAATAAAGATGATCATTGGTCGATAGATGTATGGCAGCGAGACTTTGGCAATAGGAAGGAAAGGTTGGGAAAAATAATGAGCAAGGTGGATCTGGAAATTGAATGGATTAAGGAAATCAGGGTAGAATGTGCTCGTTATCTCAAGATGATGACAGAATATGATATGCCCATAGTACAGATGGATCTAGAAAAGGTGATGCCCTACTTGTAGAAGAAGATGGAGGATGGGATGTCTAATGAAATCATGGTGGAGTTCATGAGTTTTGTTGCCCGCGCCTTTGATTGGTCAGAGCTATTTAGGGCTCAAGGCATGAAATACGATGAGGACTAGAAAAGGTTGGAGGATAATGCAAAGGAGTGGAGCTACCAAATGCTAAGGTTCAAGATTATTGAAGTAGACAAGCTCCAGTTGGTCATCCTAAGGTTCATAGAATACACAGCCTCAAAGAAGTAGGAGGATATCCCTTTTGGTAATGAAGAGCTCCCTAAAGAGTAGCTACAGTAATACAACAATCAATGAAAAGACAAAAGTGCTATAGTGTTGTTATTAGAGGACAAAATAGGGAAAATGAAAAAATATAATTTTAAATTGTGATATATTGGGGGTAGGTGAAACCCTATTTTGTAATGAATCTTGGCCATTCATTGGATCTTTTGGGCACTATAAATAGAGCTCTCCTTTCATTTGCAAAGGGAGTTGAGTTGTTGTAAAGGCATGCTACATAAATTTATAAGGAAAAGACATTGACTTGGTGCATTTTTTGAGTTTCTCACATGTTGCTTGATTCAATCTCTATAGTTAGATGTTTGACTTATATTTTATCATTGTTTTAGTTAATTGTTCTCTTGCTTTGGTAGATTTTAGGAATGCTATCCTGTGATCATGAAAATTCTTGTTATGTAGATGACTTCTTAGTCCATACTTTTTGCTATTTGCTAATGGTAGATAGCTGTGTAAAGTTAGTTTGGACTTGAATTCAAAGCTGCTCCAAAACTTTCATCTTTGTTCATGCATGCACATGGTGAATGAAAGGTAAAATATTTGCAGACCTTAAAAGATAGCACAAGTTTCATGATACTATGAGATTTTTGGTTTAGTGGAATATTGTTTTAAGAAGTTGTCCATTGCAAGAACTCCATTATCACTGTTCATAGTTAGTTGTAGATCTAGAAGCCTTCTCTCTCCCCTATCTTTTTTCTTTTTTTTAATGAGTGACCTATGCTAAGGTTCATTGCACATTGTAAAGCTAAATCCCATGAAAAAATGGAGTTCAATACTGTTGTTTGAACCTACAACAAACACATAGTAACTTGTCAATCTTAAGAACTCCATCTCAAGATCCAACTTCCATGCTTTGTAACCCATATGTAAGTCCACCTTGTGATTCCAACAAATCACATCAAACAAATGAGATATTCCAAGCACTGTCAAGACCTGGCATTAGAGACCTTGGGATAGTGTTTTGCAATCTGATTGTGGAAGATTGTCTTTCAAGAGAGGTAGTGCACCTACACACTACCTATGTTAAGAAGTGCATAAAAAACACATCAATAGAACTGGTGCTAGAAGGAGGGCTACACATCAGGAATATAAAACTAAGGGTCAAAGATGAAGCTGGATTGAATCAGATCATTCTCTCCTAAAATATTTCAAAGAGTTCTACGGCCAGCACCAAACAAGGGAGAATTTGAGGAATTGTAGCCTCCTATAAGAGAAAAATGAGTTGAAGGAAGTAGTGTTGTTTCTTCCCCTCCTTCCATTCCACCCACTTCTATTCCACATTCACCTTCATTCAGCTGGCCTTCATCTTCCATCCGACCATATGAAACTACATTTTCACCTCCCATCTTTGGCAGCCAAGGGATTGCTTCTCTCCCAGCCCTTCCAACCCAAGGAACAATCTAAATAGTTGTAGCTCAGGTGCAGCCCCGAATTGCTATTCCAATATAGGCACAAGTCCAACTTGCTGCTTTTCAACAACAGGCACTGCCACTGCCTCCCATCATGACTTGGTTGGCACATAACCCTTCACCGATTCATTTTTCCCCTTACCATGATATGCCCAAGAATCCAGAGGGATTTTGTTTGAAGTTCCATCCTCATGACCTATAGAGAACACCTGAGGAACACATCAAAATATTTGAGATAGCCATCACTGAAATGCAAGTCGACCACGAGGATGTTGCATGCCATCTCTTTCTGCATTCGTTGGGAGAAGAAGCCTTTTATTGGTACATCAATCTGTCAAGGGGGTGCATTACCTCATGGAACCTAATGAAGAATGCCTTGCTGTAGAAATATAAGATTCCCATCAACCCTTCAAAACTTTACTAGTAGTTTATGTCTATTAGAAGGGAAGTCAACAAACCTATTGGGTCCTTCAATGATCACTTTCATCGGGCATATACAATGCTTTAGGACCCGTACCTTCATAATGATGCCGCAGCTCTCCCAGTCTACTATGTGACATTGGATAACCTCATATCGGCTTTGGTGAAAAGGATGCACCCACCACTCACTACCCTGGTGACCACCTATACAGAGGCTATTGTTGCTAATTCAGATTTGGGGCAGAATATCTCTGGCCTGCTGCCTTCTTTGGGGTCAGTAGCTCACCCAATGCATATTCAGGGGATTAATTAGGAATTCAATCATCAAACCCCTCTTATGAACCAAGTACCTCAGTTGCCCATGGTTCCACATCCAGGGTAGCCAATGAATTATGCACATCCCGCGCCTTCCTATTTGTAGCCCCAACCATAGTATAATTACTCTCAGGTTACTCCACAATAGCAAGTGTATTCCCAGTAGCCCCAGGCACCATTGTACCTATCGAGGCTAGAATTTCCTTCCGCGTATTAGAATCAGCTGATAGCCCCATCCACTTTTCTCTAAAATCCAGCACCACCACCTAGGAATGAGATCGAGAAAGATAAGTTAGAGAAACTGGCAGAGATGATAAAGAAAATGTCCACAAAAATGATGCACCTAAAAAATTAGAATAATCAGCTACAGGCCTCCCAGCATAATTTCTAGGCCAATCTCAACTGGGATAACTGAGACAATAGGGACAGCAGGGATAACCAAGAAGCAAGTACTTCCTTCAGGAAAAACTATGATAGGGGGCAAAATACTAATCAAAATTCAGAAAGGAGACCTTCTCAAAGACAGAATCACACATGGAACACTAGGCCCAATAACGGAGGTGTCCCTATGCCTTTCGACCAACCAACAAGCAACAAAAAGATGACCAGTGGAGTGTACTTTGCTGAGGTAACCCTATCCAGATGGTGTCAGATTCACAAAACTAGTAGACATTTCGAGTTGGATTTCCCTAAATTCCAGACAGCTGCTGAAATATTCCAAGTAGAAGTGCAGAATGCAGTAGACAATGCTGGCTGTAGGGACATTGTCCCATCCAAGCCGTATGATTCATCCTGTCTCATGGTGAACCAAGTGTCATTTCCCTGAGGTGACTGCAACAAACTCGAGGTCAAGCCTTCTCCTATTGAGGGCAACGAAGTGCAAGAGGTAAACAATGAGCAAACTTTGGCTCAGCTTTTTGATTCAGTAGATAATGGCCCAATAGACGAAGATGAGCCATTTATAGATGAGGTCAACATGTTCAATCAAAGGCCAACTCCCTACTTCCTTAGGAATAGGTAGGCAGATGGACCCTTTACAACCTCTATTCCACCAAACAATCTCACCACACCTCTTGATCCCAATGCCAGCAATAACCCTAGACTCCCCCATATACCTACCCAATACCTCAACAAGAATGGGTCTCAAAACTAGTCACAAAATTAGACTTAAGGGCAACCCTAAACTCAGTCTAGTCAAATGAAAGTCCAACCTCCTAGCTTTGCAATAGGTCAAGCTTTTAGTTCAAAAATTGAGCAAATGGGTGAATACGTGGTAGAAGAGTTCAAAAGGGTAAAAATTAGTTTGTTTGCCTTTGAGCTACTCAAAGTCCCTACTGTAAGGCACACCTTCTTTAGGGTTCTTAATGGGACCCCATCCTCTGAGACAACGTAGGAAACATCAGCTAAGAAAGTTACCTTTGAAGGACCTAGGAAAGAACCGATAATACAAGAGAATACTGGGAAAAGCAAGGATGTCCCTATAAATCAATCCACAAGTAAGAAAATGGGAAAGGAACTAGAGTAGAGTAATAGGTAGATCTTCGAGGACTAGCCGTTTAGGAAAAACATGGATAAAGGTAGTGATAATAACAAAGGTCAGATCGCTCACATAGATACACCTACAGGTATCTTTCAAGGAAGGATAGAAACTCCCCCTTTCCTTACCACCATCTGGATAGTCGAGAAGAACCTGCATAACTACTTGCTTGACTCAGGAGCATTTTCCAATGTCATGCCCTTGGCAGTATGTAAGGCTCTTGGCATCACTCCCACACCTTCAAGGAGGAAGTGACTCAGCTGGACAAAATAGAGATCAACATCATGGGAGAAATAAATCGGATCCCGATGCAGATTGCTATAGATCCCAAGATATAACAAGTCATTGATATTCAAGTGGCAGACATTCCTGATGCATATGGAATCATCTTGGGGAGAGAGTTCACCAAGATGCTGAACGTATATACTACCATAGATATTTCTCACATGTGGTTGCCGTGGAAGGGGCTGCCAAACCAAATCCGTGTTGACCGTGAACCACGTATGAAGTATATGATCATGAAATACAACAATCTTAGTGAGGTGTTGCTTGTTGAGATAGAACTGGGCAATTACCATCCTTTTTCCTACCAAAACAAGGTCGAGTCTTGGGAGGAATGTGCTGATGAAGTACTTTTGGTGTTGTGTAGTCCTTTGACCGATTCTACCCAAATTCCCCAAAACATAGAAATGTTGGTAGAAGCCGATGACAAACCTAATAAAGATGACAACTGGGAACTACTCAGTGGTTTCCAAGAGTTCATGGAAAAGTGTGCCAGAGACCAACTCAGCTTGGACGCCCAAATGGATTTGCAAGATCTCTTGTTGCTGAATTGGTGCGGGATTCACAATGCTTCACACTCCAAGTTTGACTTCTGTTTATGTCAAAAGGCACTCGAACATGTTAAAAAATTAGCTATTCTCTAGATGGCAATGCTAAAAGAAGTGCCAGTAGAACCACCAGTAGCTTAGCACCCTGAATTAGAGAATTCTCCTAAGATGGCAAAGACAACCACCCAGTCGAAAGCAAGCAGGAACTTAATCAAACCCGAAGATAAATAATTTTTCACATGCTAGACACTTTGAATTGATGGATCTAAGTCAAAACAAGGAGCTGGAGTTGGGTTTGAACTCATCAGCCCAATGGGTAAGACCTTTCTTGCTGCCCATAGATTATAGTTTTATTGCACCAATTATGTAGTAGAATATGAAGCTTTGGTCCATGGCCTTCTCATGGCCTTAAAGAAAAATGTCAAAATGCTACAAGTTTTTGAGGATTCGGAACTCGTAGTTAAGCAAGTTAAAAAATTGTATTGCTTCCTTGATAAAATGCTCGCCAATTATAGACACAGGGTTTGAGATCTCCTGGAGGGCTTAGATGCATTCAATATACAATTGAACCCTCATGCTCAGAATCGTACAACCGATGCTTTGGGTCAAGTGGCCAACATGTTGCAACCCCTCTCTTCATCTGGGCTCAAGAAATTCATGGTTGAGATGACATCCACACCATCGGTTCCAAATAATATTACCCACTTGTAGGTCTTCAATGATGACAAAAATATTCTCAAATTCATCACAAGTTCTAATATCTTCGCAGCCCAAATAATTGAAGCTGATCTGCAGGAAGCTGAACTAGACATAGAAGGGGTTATTAATCTCAAGACCAATACGATCCCCAGAGGCATGGTTCAGCTAGAACGTATATTTGACTTAGACCAGATCAAAGACCAAAACCAACAAACAAACAAAGAATCCATAAACAACCAGTGCAATCTTACAACCTTGGGACAGCTGGGGAAATCAAGAATGTTTTTATTGGCAAGGTGTGCATGCCAAAGGAAAAGAAAGGAATTACGGATGTGTTGCAGAAGTACCATGATGTGGTGGCATGGAGCTACGAAGATTTAAAAACATATGACACTTCTATTATTATGCACACCATCCCTCTCAAGACAGAGGTGAGGCCATTTTGTCAATGGTAACATCCTATCAATGCCTTGTTAGAACTTGTCATTTACAAAGTACATAAGTTTCTCTTGGCAAGGATTATTTTCTCAGTCAGACACTCTACATGGGTGTTCAATTTGGTCCCGATCAGAAAAAAGAATGGGGAGATTAGATTGTGTGTGGACTTCCACAATTTGAACCAAGCTTCGGAGAAAGATAATTATCTAGTGCCTTCATTAGATGAGGTGTTGCAGATCATCAACAGCTCCTAGATGATGTCTTTCCTTGATGGATACTTTAGGTATAACTAGGTGATGGTACAATATGAAGATCGTCATAAAATGACATTCACCACCAAGTGGGAAATGTTTGCATATAGGAGAATGCTTTTTGGGCTCATCAATGTTGGCGCCACTTTCCAACGCACCATGGATATTGCCTTCAAGGATTTTATTGGAAAGTGCATAATCATCTACATGGATGATTTAACTGTGTTTTCTAAAAAAAGAGGTGATCACATCTCTGATTTATGCAAAGTGTTTCAGAGGTGTAGGGAGTTTGGGGTTTCCCTTAACCCCAAGAAGTGCATTTTTGGAGTGATTGAAGGTAGATTGCTTGGACATATCATTTCAGAACAGGGAATCTCCATAGACCCTGAATGTATCGAGTCCTTACTCAAAATCCCGCCCCCAGGTAGCAAGAAAGAATTAAAGTCCTTCTTTGGAAAGATCAATTTCGTCAAGAAAATCATCACGGGTTTTGCAAAGATTTTTAAACTTCTCAATGCTATGTTGAAACAAGATGCCAAAGTTGAGTGGACTCCTGATGCCAAACAAGATTTCGAAGAAATCAAATGGGCCATTGTTGAGGCACCTGTGTTAGTTAGTCCAGATTATCTGAAGCCTTTCTACATCTACTCATTTGCTTTAGAAAATTTATGTGCTAGCATGTTGACTCAGAAGGACGATGAAGGAAATGAGCATTCGATCACTTTCATGAGTGATCCCGTAAAAGACGTTGAATTATGGTATCACAATGTAAAAAAGTAGGTGCACGCTCTCATCAGAGGGGTGAAGAAATTTAGACACTACATTCTACGCAATAAAATGTTTACCATTGTCCTCAACCCAGTAGTAAAAACGCTGCTCATGCAAAATGAATTGGGTGAACGAAGACCCAAATGGGTTACCCTGCTCTAAGAATATGACATGGAGATCCAACCGATGAAGTTGGTGAGAGGACAGGCACTCACCTGCACAATTACTGAAGCAACGACAGAGGCTGGACCCAAACTCACTGTGCAGCATTACCAGTTTGAGGATGTCTCCTCGGGAGAGTGGTACGAGAATGTTGTTTATTATCTACTGAACTATAAGTGTCTGCCACACCTACACAGGGTCCAAAAGCGTGCTCTTAGATTGAAAAGAAATAGCTACATGCTACAAGGTTCCATTCTCTACAAGAAGAATCATGATGGCATTCACTTAAGATGCCTTGGTAAGGAGGAAGCAGATCGAGTCTTAAAAGAGTTCCATGACAAATTTGGCATGGGCCATGGTTCTGGTTCTTCCACAACACATTAGGTATTGAGAGTAGGGTATTATTGGCCAACTATCTTCAAGGATTCCCATGGCCATGTTCGCTCATGTCACACATGCCAGACCACTGCCACTAGGGAACTGCCACCAGGGAAAAGAATGCTGTTGTTTCACTGCAGCCCGTGAGGTAAGGCCATTTGCACAATGGGGTCTTGATTTCATTAGTTCGGTAAGCCCTTCGTCATTTGCAGGACACAAGTACATTCTCACTAGTACTGATTACTATACTAGATGGATGAAAGAAATCATATGTAAGAAATGCACAACTGAAGTAGTTACTAAATTTTTAGAAAGTTTCATTTTAAATCGCTTGAGTTGTCCTTATGCTTTGGTGTGTGACAATGGACCTGCTTTTGCTTCATTGAAATTTGCAAGCTAGACATTTGACTATGGAATTTCTCTTAAGTTTTCATCCAACTACTACCCTCAAGGCAATGGCCTTGTTGAGTCTGCAAATAAAAACCTGATTACTGTGATCACGTAAATGCTAGATAGGAATCCTAAGAACTGGCATACCCAGCTCCATTTTTCCCTTTGGGTAGATCGCACTCACCATAAGGCTGCCCTTTGCGATTCCCCATTCTACCTTGTTTATGGCATAGAACCTATATTTCCTATCCATCTGAAGATTCCTACTCTTCAGTTTATCAACTACTTTTATGAGGGAGGAGATCGTAGAGCAGCTTGGTTAGCTAAGCTCTTGCATTTAGAGGAAGTCTGAGACCGTGAAATAGAAAATTTTTCCAAACATCAGGGCATAGTTAAGAGATGGTTCCACTGCCGAACCAAAATAAAGGCCTTTAGGATTGCAGATTTGGTCATGTATTAGGACAAGGCCCATGAAAAGAAAGGGGGACACAACAAATACGACAAGCTCTGGCTCGGGCCCTTTCAAATAGCTGAGATTTTGGGAGACAATGCCTTCTGCCTAAAGACCTTAACTAGTGAGAACGTCCCATTTCTAGTCAACAGGAAACACCTGAAGCATTACTTCTAGGCTTGAACTCATTCGATCTCTTCTTTGTAAATATTTGTGCATAGGTTAGGGTAGATTGCTTTTTCTAGTTTGCTTGCGTCTTTTGTCTTGTGTCGCTCTTTTGTTTTTTTCCCTCCCGACAGTTTTGTTTTGAAAAGTTGTTTCCCGCCCCTTAGCAGTGGTTGTGCTCGCTTGACGAATGGTTTACTTTGCTATCCATCCTTAGTGTTCTTCGGATAAACATTCACTCTCGACCATCAGTCTTTGAAAGCTGCCCATGAATGATTTCCTTGTTTGAACTCTATTTAGAACTTGACCTTGGATTGAATCTTCTTACACACATCTCAGATCTCTCATAAGACAAATAATAATCATTTCTAAAGGACTGTGCCATGGTTGTTGTGACACCCTAGTGAGTAAAAAATCTTAAGTCTGCTCCAGTGACCACTACAGTCTCAAACCCATTGTAGGCTTCAGTGCTTACCCGATCGAGCTAAATGATAAATGAGAAAGGTACATTGAAAGAAATATCAAAACAAACAAGAAAGAAATTTTGAAAGATAAGCGACTGTATGGGTGTTCGGGTAACTCTACTAGGGCTATAGATGTCCGGCCGATAGTAGAGCAATATCTATGGGATTGCAACAACAAATCTATTGAGGTTATGGACACCTGACTGGCAACAAAGCAATGTCCAAGTTACTTTTGGTGTTAGATGATTTATATAGCTTGCTTGGTTGAATTGGCAGCCCATGGTCACCATCCCCAGAAAAGGAATGAATTCACTGCACACACTTCTAAGATGTCCTATAAATTGGCCCAATTAAGGATCTCATTCTCCCAGATTCACCTTTGAGAGCCATTCTTGGTTTGCAAAACTAGAGATTTTGGGTCCTGAATGAATATTTATCCTTAGAATGCTCGAGAGCATTTCCTAGTGGAGTCGCCATTTGTTGTGCCCTTAACACACATGCCCCATTCGGAACAGGGACCCTCTTTTCTTTCCCTTGCCAGGTCATTTTGTCACTGCTTCATTTTGCATGGCCCATTTTGTGCCCTTGGAGGTCAATAAACCTTCAAATGTTTCATCATAATTTGATTGTGCTTCCCCTTGGCTTGTTTTGTTGAGTTTTGGCACTTTCTGGGGTCTCTGTGGCAGTTTGCTTCCACCAGCGGCCCTGGACCCGGTTGGGCCCTCCCTCTCAGGTTTCCCTAGTTGGGTTTCCTTGTTGAGCCCACCATCCTCATCGATGGATGGTTCTCATCCTCCCAGACCTCGGGTCCTAGCTTTGTCTTCGCCAATTGATGTGTTTTTCTTGAGAACTATGACTACCTTTGAGTGTTCCAGGCCTGATCTTCTAGAATTCTGAGTTTGGAATTCTATGATGGTTTTTCCATCCCTGACGAAAGACCTCTGGCAAAACTCCACCCTCCGAGCCCTGACCTCCCCTTTGTTGCTGGTGAATCTCCAAGTGAAACTTGTCAAGCGACCGCCGTCCTACTCCCTCCTAGTCGCTGGACCTTGGGTCTCCTACCGCCGTTGCTGATTTCAAATTCACCAACCTTTGTTCTACGGTACCTACATTCAATGAGGCCATTAATGGCGATTAGGGCTATAAAAGACTCACTCAATCTTGTCATTTTCACTTGATAGTGTTGCAAAGAATAATCAGAGCTTTCCATAGGAGTTCACCGTCTTTGAGGCCTCAATCGATCATCATCCATTTTCTTCGCTTATCGATTGTGAGTGGATCCCGCACCTCCCCTTGTCGAGTGTTCGAGATAGGTCTTCTATTCACCCTCTCGAGCATTGTTTTCATGATTTTATAAGGTTTAAAATGAATAATAACCATCAAAACAACATGTGAAGGATAAAATATGACATTACAAACAAAACCCATGTCCTCAAAAACTTAGTAAACCAACGTAGCATCCCCATGACCAATTCAGAGCTTTATCTCCACGCGGCTATTCTTCACAGGGGAATTTAGGTCCCTCAGGCCTAGATCCTCCCTTTTCCATCAGGGACTTAGTAGAAATTAGGATGTCGAAGTGGCTTCTAGGTCTCTCGGGCCCAGGTTCCTAAGATTCTGCCCCTCGTTCTCCATCGGTGAGACTTCCCTGTTTCGACATGACCTTTCACCAAGCGGGCCCTGCTTTCATCGAGTGACTTGTTGGGGAGATATTCCTCCATCGCTAGGACTTCACAGTGAAATATTTGTCTTGGTGGGCCCAGAATCCCTATTGGTGTGACTTCGCGAGGTTGGCAGGAGGTTATGTCGATGGGGCTCTTCATCGGCGAGACTTATGGACTTAGCCAAGACCTTTCCCTGACCCGAAATCTTACGCCGAAGGCCCCTCTTTTAGCATGACTTCACCTGATCAGAAAGACCTCTCACCAACTTAGAATCTTACTCAAAGGGCTCCCTCTATGCTACCCTAGGACCCATCATCGTTGGCAGGACATTATGCCTTTGCCAGGACATCGCAAAGATATCATTTTCTTTTGGAAAGTGCATGACATCCTTCTGCCACCCAGGTCACGGGCTTCCTTTCATCATTTGGAAATTTTTGTTGAACCTTGAACGACCTTGACCATATCGGGCTCCGCCCTCTAGAGCTTTGTCCCACGATCGCCGTTTCAAAAATAAATTCCCTTAAGCCTTCCATCTGTCGGGCTCTGGCTTTCCCATTACCACGATCATGAGATGAGGAAATTTGACGGCCAACGCCAGCTCTGGGCCCGGTCCACACCTTGATAGTCAGTAGGACATTTGAATGTCGGTGAGACCTTCCTCCGAGATGGATTTTTTACAATGACTAAAAATTTTGGTTGCCAAGACAAAAGAAGACTCTCACCAAGATGCATAATCCACTTTACCTACTTCGCTATAGCTTTTAGATATCAGAGAGACCCTATGTCAATCATACAATGTTTCACTGAGGGCACCCAATTCTTCACATGTCACTGTAACAACCCCATTATCATGCTGACAAGGCAACTTCATCATTCCATTTGGTAAGACCCTGGGTACCTCACCAAGAATATACACCGAAATGAATAAGCCACCCTAAGCTAGCCCTTTGTTCACTAAGAGAAAGAAGATCTCACACCGAAAGCCATCATTACCTATCGGTAGGACCTAACCATTTTTGTTATGACCTCCTGTCGCAAACTCATGTTTGGCCAAAACAAAACCCGAATGTCATTCGGAGGGACACCACAAACCTTATGCCAATAAAATCCACCATAGTCTCACTAGAAGTATATTCAAAGGGAATCCATGCATAGGGTCGGCGAGACTGAAGGTCTCTCACCAAGACCTTACAACGATAGAAATGACTCCCCCCGATATGCATCCCTTACATACCGGTCAGCATGAGAAAATGAAATCGCCATGACTATTGCCGATAACCCAACTCTCACCAAGGAGCCATATGCACAAGTCAGGGAGATGAACCGAGTTCGATCAGATGCAACCCCGACAATGAAACCTCTGTCGACAGGTTAATGCACAAGACTTGTGATCGTCGAGACATCAAGGGAGTTATGTCGATTAAACCTATAGCATGCAAATGTTAGAATAAACAACATGGGTGTCAGGAGGATGGTCATGGACCTATGCCGATATGGACCTAGACATGAAAAATGCATAATCCACCATTCCAAAAGGGAAAATCCTCCCTGCCCCTCCGAGGCTCCAGACTTCTGCCCAGTGATTGACATCCTCAAGAAGTGAAAGCATCACGCCATCCTGGCCTTCTGAGCTCGATCACTTAAAATGGTGAAGCATCAATTGCCTTGCAGCTCGCCAGGCCCAGTGTGCCTTGTGGTAGTCAGCGAGACATTCATAGGTCGCCCAGACCTCTTGCCAAAAACACAAGCCCCTCGCCGGTGGGCATCAAAATCTTCTCGGTGCCTCAGGCCCAGGCACTCAAGCAGGAATTTGTAATCTTCTGACTACCCTGCAATGCGCCAGACCCCAAATCCTAGAGTTCTATCTCCAGAATTTTGTTTTCAATGTACCATCCCAAATGGCTATCTCCTGATGGCTTTCCGACCATGTATCTCTGAATGCTCCTAAACCAATCTAAATGGGCCCAATTCAAAATCTGAGCTCGACCCACATGCTTAATCTTGGTCTTCTTCATTGTGAACCTTTTCAATTATCAAATTCAATCAAGGAGAATCAATGGGAGCCCTCTGCCCTATTTTCCTTTCCCAAAGGACATTCCTACCAGGGAAGTCTGGCTCTCCCATCTCGAACTATCCAAATGCCCTTAATCAAAAGATCAATGACACCGGAAGATAAAAGTTCATGTTATGCTTGGAAAATTATTTAAAATGGATTTCATCTTTGGGATTTTGACTAACATGAATACTTTTGTGATCCATTGTGCTGACTACACCTTTGCTTGCAAAATATATGGAATCGGGTGCAGGACCTTCAGGGGCACCCGCCGAGAAGGACAAAGGAAAGAAGTCAGGCAAGGCTCGTCGAGGCAAAGAGAACAAAGACCAAATGAAATACCAGTTCTAGGGTGAGCCACTACACTCAAAGATTGCAACAAATTGGAAAGAAATCATTGACACCAGCATAGGCCATGTCAATATTGACGAATTTATACAAAGGGTCAGGGTCAATCCAATGACCAAAAATGCAAGACTGATAAGACAAAGAGGAATCGCAAAGGCTACAGGCTTTCCTCCATTTCTTGTAGCCCCAGATCTTGTCATAGCCTATCGGTAGGCATATCAATTAGATACAAGGAAAATTGTCGACAGGGATGGTAACATTCTTGCCGACATGTCGGTTGAGGGAATCACAGAAACCTTCCATATCCCTACTTTTAAGAAATGGAAATTCCCACCATTGAAGAATGTCAGGCAACATGGGATGATAATCTGGCGAGCTGTAAAAGGTCAATAAATCGGCATTGGCTCAAAGAAAAGCGGGGCAACACTACGAAGGTTCCTCACGAACTCTTCCGCAGTGACTTCCGTGAGGATTACCATGACTTGGTCACGATGCTAAGTAGGGTGATGGGCCTCTCGATGACTACCTTCTTTCAGGAATGGATGGTGTACTTCATTGAATAGATTCTTCAAGGGAATGATGATGTTACCACAAAGACAACATTTGATTGGGGAGGGATAATTAGCAACTACTTTCATGAGCAGTTCCTCAATGTGAAAAAGAGCTCCAAGTTCTATATGACTTCATACCTCGTGTACTCCTTGGCAGACCAGAGGCAATACAATGGGTTATTTGTGGCACTCGATCAGGAGCAGGGTCGAAAACTCAAGGTCTATGACAGATACCCTCAACTCTAGTATAGAAACTTCAAAAGAGAATATTGCAGAGTAAATGATGCCTTCGTCGGCCATATTGTTAGAATGATTGCCAGGGATTTTGAAAGGAGGGTTTCCCATAGTGCTAGAGCATTTTTGAAGCAATATGCCTTCCTCTTCATTCAATTCCCAAAGTTCACATACATTCATGCCCAAGGTTTCATTGAAAGGCCAAACAAGTTGCCTTGATACCCCAATGACAAAATTATCTTATTGGAGCTTTCTCAGCAGCTCCAACACATATAGGAAATCTTGAGTGGAAAGGACGTAGTAGGGATCTCTGATCCCATGACTCTTGGCCAAGGCATGTATAAGCTACAAACCTCCCAGTGTGTCGGTAACTCTGAGAAGGAATTGAAGGATTACCACTTTCACCTGCACACTGCTCGCCCACAGATGGACCCATATGGATATGTAAGGAAGGCATTGGGACCAGGGTTCACTCATCTACATCACATTGAGGATTTCTAGGCAGATTGTCAAGATGACAAGGAAGTGTGGGCAAGGCACTATATATAGATGATTGCATATTTTGTAAGAAAGGTGCAACTCTTTCCCATACCAGACCAAATTGGAAAAGACGAGAGCACCATAATGGACCCTAAGTACCCTACAGTTTCCAACTTGCCGCTCCCAACAATAGACTAGGACGAGTAGGAGGTCGATGACCTTGATATTATAACCAAGCCAATCTTGGCTCATACTAAGGAGTGGGTTGATGGATGAATAGCCCAATTGAAATGGCAGGAAATAACTTTGACTTATGAAGGGCTTAAAAGTGAGGCCAAGGCCATGGAGGATGCTGCTGCCACCACTTCAACTGGCGGGATGTCCAAGTCTCCTCTAGTGACCAAGTCCAAGAAGAGGAAGGAGATGGAAGCAGAGCAGTCTCTTGACCCTAAGGTTTATACAAGGAAGGATCCAAGGGGCTCACCCTCTAAGAGACTAAGGAAAACAAAGGGCACCATGGAGCAACCATTAATCTAGGAAGAGGAAGCCAAAGATATTGATCAAATCAAACCTGTCCTAGTTCTCCTGGCTTTGGTTCCCCCACCTACCTCCCTAGCCATGATTACCACATCCCCACCGGAGGTGGACATCTCCGTCCATCTTGACCCTTTTCCCCTGACAAATCATGTGATTGTAATTGACTCCTCCTCTACCATGACTACTCCCCCTTCCTCTACTGCCATGTCACCAACCACATCACTCCCTCTGGAAATAGTAAAAAAACCTATTCCTGCTTCCACCATGCCTGAGGATTTCTTGAGACATATGCAAAATCTTCCCCCTGAGCTCTCCTAGATCCTAATAGATCTTACTCTTCCAGCATCCCTTGCACAAGTCCTCGTTACTGCTCAGCCTTCACAACTACCAACAGGGCCATTGGCTATGGAAGCAACCATGCTAATCTCTAAGGTGTGGGAGGAACGAGATTGGGAAGCCTCGAAACCCCTTGAGGAGGAGGCCAGTGAATACCGTGAGCAACTAGAGTAAGAACACCGAACCATCAACAGGGTGGCTTATGAGGAAGGAATGGGCTCTTCCAAGAGTGGGGACGAGGTGGATGACAGTGGTTGGGTCATCGTGCAAACCTTTGATGATGATTTTGAAGAGGAATTGGCCTGGTAGTTGAAGGACACTAAGGCGAAAGCAAAAAGGTCACCCCTTAAAGAAGGGGGAGGCCACTGAAAGATAGTCCAAGGGAAGATTTACCTAAGGACATAACCCAAGCTATCAAGAACCTTGAAGTCAAGCAATCTAAGGAACCTGTGCATGAAGTTGAGCATGCTGAGGAAAAGAAAGAAGAAGGGACAACAGGAAAGGGAAGTCTCGTGCAACAACTATCTACCAAGCCCACTATCAAGCACCTTGTGTTCATCCAAGACTCCGATGATGAAGAAGGAGATGCTACCAAGGAGGAAGAGAGGTATCTAGAGGGTAAGAGAATGGAAACCTTGGCCTGACCGAGAAGGGTGAGGGTGACCATGATTCACCTAAGGGAAAGTCTGATGTGCCTGAATGGTTAGAAAAGCAGCTCAAAAGAAAGACCCCTATACTAAAGGACCCAAGGGCGAGGCTGGAGGCTATCTTAGCCTAAGCTCAAATAACAACAAAGAAGGAAAAGAGGCTTAAGACCCGATCCAAGGTAACGATCGATGCTTCTGGGTCTTGAGTTGGGTAAATAGCTATGCTTGTGATAGGTTAGGAAGGGATAACTTACAATATCTCCACCATGGATCTAGGGACTGCCACCAGAGAATAGAAGGTGGGGCATCTTGAGGATTCAATGGCCATGGTGGTACACTTGATAAGGCAGGACAAAATCTTGAAGGATGAGCTCAAGGCATAGGTGGCAGCTTTAAAAAATTACATCAAGTAGTGGTCGTCAGTGGATGACCTACCTACCACATCCATAGCCACATCCCAGTTGCTATCCAAAGAGAAAATTGATAAAATGGAAAGGACAAAGAACTTGGAGAAGACTATAGAAGACTGGTTCTGACAAGTCTTATACGTTGGAAACATGGGAATTAGTCGAGCTATTCGGATAGCCAACAAGTTCTTGGACCTGTAACAATCTTTGGAGGGCACAAAGAAGCTATGCACTGACTTCCTTGCGGTATATGACTCCACCTTCCCAAAGATCGAGGCTATCCTTCACTTGCTAGAAGCTACGTGGGAAAAGGAACTTGCATTCAATAAAGATGATCATTGGCTGATGGATGTATGGTGGTGGGACTTTGGCAATAGAAAGGAAAGGTTGGGGCAAATAATTAGCAAGTAGGATCTAGACATTGAATGGATTAAGGAAATCAAGGTAGAATGCACTCGTTATCTCAAGATGATGACAAAATATGATATTCCTACAATACAGATGGATCCAGAAAAGGTGAATCCCTACTTCCAGAAGAAGATGGAGGATGGGATGTCTAATGAAATCATAGTGGAATTCATGAGTTTAACTACCCACATCTTCAATTAGTCAGAGCTATTCAGGGATCAAGGTGTGAAATACGATGAGGATTGGAAAAGGCTGGAGGAAAATTCAAAGGAGTGGAGCTACCAAGTGCTAAGGTATGAGATTATTGAAGTGGACAAGCTCTAGGCAGTCATCCTAAGGTCATAGAATACACAGCCTCAAAGAAGTTGGAGGACAGCCCTGTTGGTAATGAAGATCTCCCTAAAGAGTAGCTATAGTAATACAACAATCAACTAAAAGACAAAAGTGCTATAGTGTTGTTAGTAGAGGACAAAATAGGGAAAATGACAAAATATAATTTTAAATTGTGATATATTGGGGGTAGGTGAAACCCTATTTTGTAATGAATCTTGGCCACATAATGAGAATTGATCTTGGGCATTCATTGGATCTTTTGGGCACTATAAATAGAGCTCTCCTCTCATTTGCAAAGGGAGTTGAGTTGTTGTAAAGGCATGCTACAGAAATTTATAAGGAAAAGACATTGACCTGGTGCATTTTCCGAGTTTCTCACATGTTGCTTGATTCAATCTCCATAGTTAGATGTTTGACTTAAATTTTATCATTGTTTTAGTTAATTGTTCTCTTACTTTGGTAGATTTTAGGAATGCTATCCTATGGTTATGAAAATTCCTGTTATGTAGATGACTCCTTAGTCCATACTTTTTGCTATTTGGTGATGGTAGATAGCTGTGTAAAGTTAGTCTCGAATTGAATTCAAAGCTGCTCCAAAATTTTCATCTTTGTTCATGCATGCACATGGCGAATGAAAGGTAAAATATTTGTAGACCTTAGAAGATAGCACAAGTTCCATGATACTGTGAGATCTTTGGTTAAGTGGAATATTGTTTTAAGAAGCTGTCCATTGTAGGAACTCCATTATCACTATTCACAGTTAGTTGCAGATCTAGAAGCCTTCTCTCTCCCCTATCTTTTTTCCTTTTTTTAATGAGTGACCTATGCTAAGGTTCATTGCACATTGTAAAGTTAAATCCCATGAAAAAATGGAGTTCAGAACTGATGTTTGAACCTACAACAAACAGAAAGTAACTTGTCAATCTTAAGAACTCCATCTCAAGATCCAACTTCCATGCTTTGTAACCCATATGTAAGTCTGCTTTGTGATTCTAGCAAATCACATTGAACAACTAAGATATTCCAAGCACTATCAAGACCTGACATTAGAGACCTTGGGATAGTGTTCTGCAATCTAATTGTGGAATATTGTCTTTCAAGAGAGGTAGTGCACCTACACACTACTTGTGTTGAGAAGTGTATAAAAAACACATCAACAATAACATACAACCATCCATGATCAATAAAGATGAAAATGATACAAACATCATTCTATTACATTTCAATTCATAGTTCAAAGTCACAATGGTGGAGCGTATTTTCAAAAATACAACACATCATGAATAGAATAATACATTACATAATGCTTCCCTTATAGTAACAGGAAGAGTACATCAAGCAAAGAATAATAAGTCAAGGAAGAATAAGGTACAAAGTGTAGAGTAGTTTTCAACCAAGTGAAGCTCTAAAAACTCTGTATTCCCTTAAGTTAAGGAAGATTTATCAAGAAATCTTGTAAACCTGTGAACTTGAGAAAATGGCTACTCCATTGGTAGTTTAAGTCAAGGATAGACCCCTTCTAAAGTTCAAATGGCATCCTTTTAAGTCTATTGAGACCAAGCCCTTAGGTACATTTTCATCTATTTCGTACAGTGTTTTTAACATTGAAGATATTAGGGCATACATTCATGCTAATATTAGGGAGTTAGGTAGCTCACAATTGCTAAATTTGTATTCCAATCACATTGTTGGAGAGGATTTCTATGTTAAGCCCATATTCAAAACCCTAGAGGAGAAGAAATTCATGTAGATTATGAAATTCCCCATGTTTGATGAAAGTGAATGGGTTAAGTACATCTTGAGTCAAGTTCATTATGAATTCATGTGGTTAAATCAACCCTTCAAAATTACAAAAGAAGCTATAAGTGTTGTTATAGGATTTAATTCCTCCGGTGGATTGCCGATTTTGAAGTCTATAAAGAATAAAATAGTAACTGATGCAACTATTTTTGTATTTGATAGAAGAGAAATGACAATTGATAACATCATTGATGTGGGTGTGAAATTTTCTTTGATGATCATTGGTTATAAGATATATCACTCTAGCCTAGAAAATTCTATATCTGCTACAGCCATATGTGTAGCCTATCAGATGGTAAAGGAGAATGTAGAGTATGATTTGTGTGAATTTATTTAAAGTCAGCTTATGGAGAATCTTGGGAAGATAAAGAAAGACAAGAAGAATTATTTTAAATATGGTAATATGTTGTGTATGTTCTTTTATTTCATGAATGAGGTTTTGGGAGTTGGGAAAGTGCATTTGCAAGACAACAAGCCTGTTGCCATTCAGATTAGAGACATGTTATTTAGCCTTGGTGGTATGCAAGCTAGGAAAAATACAATTTGGGGATATTTCAAGAACTTTCAGAATGTGATGTAGGCCACAGAAAGAATTCCTACCTCTATTGTGGAAAAGTATAAAGATACAATTTGTTTTATGGTGGATATTGATTAGTGCTTAATGGAGGCTATAGAACCTAGAACCATTTGGATTATGCCAATGGGATATGAAGTTGAGGAGAGAATATTGGAGCTATATGATCAACATCTATTAAGTAAGCCTTTGGATTCTTCTGAAGAAAGGTTTGGAACATATGTAAAGAAGAGTATGCAAGTCCATGAGCAATTGAAGAAACCAATGATAGTCTGGAAAGTGAGGAAAGAAGTGGAAGTCTTTGCAGAGAGCATGGGAATACCTGTAGAAGCTATAAGAGAAGTTGGAAGGAAAAGAGAACAAGCTGAAAGAGAAAAAGGAAAAGAGCCTACTAAAACTAAATCTTCTAGTCCAGTAGTATCCTCTGCTCGAACTAGATCAACAAGTATCTTATCACCCTAATCTGGTCATGCAAAGAAATATACCCCTACAAAAGCTCAAGTTAAGGAATCAATTAAAAGGAAGAAGGATAAGAGAACAAGAGTGTATGAAGCTATTTTAGAAGATGAAGAGAAAAATTCTAATGAATAAGTTAGAGAAATAAAGCATATGGGCACCAAATCAGCTACAATAGTCAAGGCCTCTGGTGAAGAGGAGAAAGCAAAGAAGAAGTTGAAGCTTGAAAAACCAGGCATGTTAGTAGAGGAAGTTAAAAGAGGTATAATTAAGGATGAGAATCTTAACCCTCTATGTGAAGTGTATGGTTCCTTTGACACTATTGGTCAAAGAGTCTTGGAGGAGGCTACAATACAATATTTGAATAATTTCAATATGACTCTTGTTGAGATAATGGCACAGTTGCCTAAGGAATTATATGAGATTTTGGAGATGAGGAGAGTTAATGTCCAAACTAAAGAAGGGTAGCTGAGAGAATGGGTTCTTGTAGATCTATGTCTGATAATGTCTATTGAAGAAATAAAAGCAATTTTAAAAGAAGCAAAAGGAGAGTTCAAAAGCAAAACAAGAATAAAAAATCTTATGTTGGGTAAGACTGAAGAAGTAGAAAATAAAATTGAAAGTATTCTAAAGAAAGTTATAGTAAAGGATAGAATTGATGTTGTTTTTGAAGAAGAACATGTAGAAGACATTTCATTTGGTCTGGTAAATGAAGAGGTTACTGTTGAGGACACTCAGATTCCTTCTGAAGTGCATGATACTAAAGAACCTATGGAGACTGAAGCCCCTAAAATTGTGTCAATTAAAGAGGAGATATCTATTGAAGAAGTTGAAGTTTCAAATGACAAGCTAAAATATGTGGCTATGGAAACTGTAGTTAAGGAAAAGAAGGTTGAAGTTAAAGAAATTTCAGTGGAAGCAAGAGACACTACAGAGGCAGTGAATAAGTTTTTAGAAGAGAAAAAGGAAGAATTTTATTTTTAGTTAGGAGATGCCCCTATTCATTTGTCCACTTTTTCTGCAATCCAAAAAATGAAAGTTGCATCATTTGCACAAGCTAAGGCTAGTGAAGAAGTTTTGAAGTCTCACATTGAAGACAATGAGTTACTGAATCTTGAATTGAGTATTCTAGAGAAGATCATGCCTACACATGTTAAAGATCAATCTAGTTCTTCCTTTGGTGAGCTGAAGAAGCTTATAAATTTGGTAAGCACTCATTTTGAGTCACTTGAGAAGTCAACTCTAGTTAAAGTGTAGGAGTTTGATGACAAAAAGTTTAGTAGGTTGAAAGGATTGATAGCTAATGATGAATCTTTGTTAGCTACCTATGTGAAAAATGTTCAAAGTGCATTATTAGGTGGAAGGCTTCATAAGTCTTGTTTGTCTCTATCCAAACTTACTAAATAAAATGATAATAAGGTTAAGGATTATGAAAAGGAGTTACTTGCTATTTCTAATGCTTTTGATCCTTTAACCATTTCTATTGGAGAGCAAGAAGGTCAATGTATATCCTTACTTGAAAAAACAAAGAGCCTAAAAGCATGACAATGACAAAGTTGTGGAAAGAGCTGGTGAACTTAGAGGGCTAATTGGTCCAAAGATGGAGACCATATGAAATGCTTTGAAGCAAGCAGAAGATGCTATGGCGGTTAGTGATCCAGTGAGCCTTGAATTTGTAGAAGTGAAATCTTATTTACTCTATAGTCACATAACTATTCTACAAAGTCTCAAGAAGTGTTGGGATACAAGCCTAAACCTATTAAAGACAAATTTTGTAGAAATATTCAAGTTTGTGTAAGTTGTTTGAAACAAAGTTTGTACATATGCAGTTTTGAATTTTTTTTTATAGGAGTTTTGTATGTGAATTCCCCATATTTTCCATTGCTTTCAAAGGGGGAGAATATAA
This sequence comes from Sequoia sempervirens, assembly GCA_007258455.2. Classification (NCBI taxonomy): domain Eukaryota; kingdom Viridiplantae; phylum Streptophyta; class Pinopsida; order Cupressales; family Cupressaceae; genus Sequoia; species Sequoia sempervirens. Next base: position 1,058,630,288 of record VDFB02271358.1, read on the forward strand.
CTGTGGAAAATATCTAAGCGGGAGTTGTAGTTTTGTGTGGTGCTTGAAGATCTTTTTGAAGCTTTTTTTTGGCAGTATATTTTTGTTGGTACTGATCTAAAACTTAATCATTTTTCACTGTGTTTCTATTAATGCCAAAGGGGGAGATTGTTGGCAAGAGACACTGCAATTTTCAGCTAGTGGATCTCCACATTGTAATTTACTCATACTAGTAGATAGATTGAAGAACAATGGTTATCTATTTAGTTAGAACAGAGCATCCAGTAGTTTCGTGTTCTTAGATTCATATGAAGATATTTTGCTATTATTTTATGTTGTGGATCTTAGGAAGTATTTTTAGATACATGATCTATATTATTTGTAAATCTTGGTACCTTGTATCAATTTGGGTGGAAGTTAGAAGGTTCGGTGAACTAATTTTTTGTTCATCAAAATATGAAGGCTGACTTGGTGGTTATAGTGTGTCACGAATATTTGAGGAGTTATTGTTTAAGTATTTTTGTGTTTGATCATTTTGATTTGGGTCCTCACTATGTTATGGCCGACTCTTATGGATGTGCATTGAATATTATGGATGATTTCAGCTGATAGTTTGTAAATATTTCTTATTCAGTTGAGGCCGACATAAAGTGATTGAATTCTTGATTATAGATATATATAAGTGACTGATTGTATCATTTTTGTGTGTGTTTGATGTGAGTTGATGTATGTTGTTGTAGACATGGAAAACATACCAACATACTTGATCCTAACTACTAACACCATTTCATCCTAAATCACCCTCTAGTCTAAGCATTTAATCAAATACCCTTATTTGATTAAATTCATCAATTTTCCTCTCTTAATTAAATAAATCATTTTATCTAATTAAGTATTTCTCCCTTGTTAATTAAATCAACCCATCTTATTTAATTAACCCTATGCCCATATTTAATTAAATGATTCATTTTATTTGATTAAATCTCTAAAGTCTATTAAATTAAATAAATTAAACCTTGTTTAATTTAAGCTAACATTCATCTTCTTTAGTTAAATAAAAACAAAATATTTATTTAACTAAGTCTAAAATCACATTCCTCTTATTTTGATTTAAATAAATCCATATATCTAAGTCAAAATTGTCACATCTCCTAAATCCATCTTTAAATTAATTAACCTTGATTAATTTAATCCCAATACAAGTCCCATCCTCTAGCTTTTGCCACTTGCACATGAAAATAGATTTAATTCATTTATTAAATCTCTATTTTCTCTCAACATGGCATAATGGAGGAATATTCTCTCAAATTTGAATTCAAATCCAAGTGGACTTTGTCCTTCCAACAAGGCATTTACTTCACCTAATAAGTCCTTTTGTCTTGAGCCAAGTGGCTTTAAGGCATTTCATTTCCCTCTTACATGTCATTTCACCATTTTCAAATATCACCTAATTGCATTTCCAAGGCGCATTCATCAAAATGTGCACATCCTCCATCCATTCAAATTTTGACAAGTGGCATCTTGCCATTGGTTGAAAGTTAGTCCCACATTGCTTCATTTTGGGAATTTCTCCAACTTGTTATTCTATAAATAAGAGGCTTCATTCCTCATTTGATCATTCACAATTTGAGTAAATTTACTATACTCAAATCCATAACACTTCTCATCCATTTTTATCCAATGTTAGCTAGATTATGCAGATTTTCATCTTGAAGCACACATTCAATCATCAACAAAGTGGATCACTCTTCATCACCAATCAATATTGCATCATTGGAGTTGGGAAAGGGCCAATTTTCACATCAAATTGGCACCAATTCCCCCAAGAGATTAGGAGTTTTCTTTGCATTTGAATAGGATTTAATATCTTAGGTTTATGCTTGTTTATGTTCTTCATTACATTTCCTTTCCTTTGCAATTAAAATGGATTTCTTTAGGAATCATGATAATAACTTGCATTTGATCTAATATGGTGCTTATTTGTCGTTTCCATGCAATTTTGGAATCTTGGTTCATATTTTGGCGCTAGAAGGAGGGCCCTTCGGAAGTTCCAATCACATTTTTCATCAAATTTCATGTTTTTTTGTTGTTTTTGTGTCTATAGGAAACTCCACCGTTGGAAGATCAACGTCACAGTTTAGAACTGTTGGGAATTCAATGTCGCTATATCGCACCACTATAAACTCCAAACTCTAATGCTCTTTGTTTCCCACCTAAGTTTCAAATTTCCAAAGTTCACTGCTAAGTCTTTTTAGCCTACTGGAATCTTTCCAAATTTCAAACTCCACTACTAACTAAAATAGTGACACCTTCATGCTCTCTATCCCCGCTATATAGCAATATTGAATAGTAAGTTTCTCTATACAACACCATTGAAGTTTTTAAACTCTAACGCCATCACAGGTTCCACCACTAGAGAGAAGTAAAAAGTGAAAATTCATTTTATGATGTGTTTTTTTTTTCAAATTCTGATAATTTGGATTATGCTCTGATTTCCTGACCTCTATTTTTGTAGATCTAACTAGTTTTCTTGTAGGTTTACTTAATCAAACGTGAAGAGGAAAAGAATCATAATGACATTATTTCATGATACCAAGTGTTTTTTAATGTGTACTTTAGTGTTTGTTAACACTCTTAGAGGATTCACTAGTTCTCTTGAAGAAAAATTGTTATCTTCCATGCTTAGGACATACTAGTTTCCTTTTGGCATCTAAAAAGAATACCTCAATTTCTTGTTACCAAAATGGTTTAAAATGAAATTTAGGACTCAAACTTATTAAAGTTGGTTTTTAGATTTAACAAATTGAACAAATCAAATTTTCACATTTCCTTTGGTACTTAAAAAGAAGTCATTATTGCTTTTGTGGGTCTTAAAATGAACAAGTGTTTCTTTTTTTTGTAATTTCTTACTCAAATTAATACCATCATTAGGACATATGTGCTTCTCATGTGCCTCACAATGATCTTGAGAATCAAAAGGTCTTTTGGTGATCTTAAGTTGGGTATAGTAAATATCTCCACATTTCATTTTGGGATTAAAATTGAATAAATCTTTATGAGTGTGAGTGGAACTTATCACATGTGTTCTCCCTTTGTTCCTAAACAAAGGTTGATCAAACTATGAATATGTTTACTCGCTATTGTTTATCTTAGAGGTCCTGCCTTGTGGGAAAAAGTACTCACCCAAGGGAATGACCTAACTGGTAACACACTAAAGCCAAGCATATTTCCAGCTAGGATATAAAAGTGGGTATTGGAACAAAAGCCAATATCACACGGTTGGTCCCAACAAGAAGGGCAACAATGGTCTCTCACCGTATGGGTCAATCTCCATGAACGGAAAGTCCAAATTAAAACCCTTGTGTAGAAAGGCCAAAAAACTTATCTATTTGTTGGTGCAAGAACAGTCATTCTGAAGCCGTCCCACACTTTTATGACATTTAGTAGAAATGGAAAGTATGTTATGGGAGTTTCATGGTACTGATGCTTGGCTAACTTGAGAAGCTAGTGCATTGTAAGGAGGAACCTATGTGGTCAAGAATCTAACCATTTGATGAAAGTAAGCATAGCTGGACTTGTCCAAGTGGGGACTCAAAAAATATTGTCTCAAATATCCATACGGTTGTACTTGTTCTTGAAATAAAAACACATTTCTTGATAAAAAACATTGGAAAAAAAACATTTAACATGAGCATCAAATCTTAAACCCTTTAGGATAAGCAACTATCCTTGAACGAATTCATGTGCCCTTGCTTTCCCTTGGGATTCATATCATTAGAGTTTTCTAGGCATTTTAATTTCATCTCAATTTGCTACTACTAAATTAAACATTAGGTAAATCTTTCTTTTATTTCTCCAATTTCAACATAATACACTTTGTGGGATGAGAAGGAATTAAAACATTAGACATCTAGTTTCAAAACTTAATCAAGAAGTGTTTGTGGTAGAATGAAATCATTAAGCAAAGACTAAAGACAATTGAACCCCACACATGTATCCCAAATGATTTCATGAAAGGTCAAAATCAAGAAACCAAAGGTAAAATCTCTTAGGGGTATGTGCAAGATCATCATGGAAAAAATAGGCCCTTAAGTGGCAAAAAATTTAGAAAAAGTAGAGTTAGGCAACTTGATGTAAAAATTTGAATAAGTTACCTATATTATTTCAAAAATATGTAAGAATATAATTTTTAGCAAATTGAATGTAGTTTCTAAAATACTAGGTTTTTTTTTTTTTAAATCTATTTGATGAAAATTTGAAATTTCAATGCAATAGTACTTAAATTTAAGGGAAAAAAAGAAGTAGGTGCCTGTCTGACCACCCTAACCACATTAAAATGATAATTATTTTTTATAATATTTTAGATATAAGTAGAGGACTCATGTCCCGATGTGATGCATATTTTTTGTAATTTTTTTCAAAGTAAATACTTAATTATGATTTTTTTATTACAATTCATAAAAAATAAAAAAACTCGTATGTCTAACCACCTTAACTTGATCAAAACTTCATGAAATTCATTTCTTTTTTTTTTAGTCCTATAGTATGTGAAGCATAGAATGTGACACATGTTTCAAATTCAAAAAACGTGATACCGTTTGAAAGATATAATTTTTTTCAATCATCCTACCAATCAGGACTTTAGTTGCAATTTAAATAGACAATAAATAATAATTATTTATTAAATTAAAATTAAAGAATAATTTATATTGGTGGAAACCCGATAATCTCCTTTAAAAACCCTTTTTGTTTCATCAATTTTGGGTCAAAAAAAGTCATCAGCCACATGCCCTACAAAAACCCATCATATCGCCACTTTTTGGGCCATCATGATCCTGTACATACCCTTAGTCTGAAAGCTCACCAAAAGCATCTTTCAACGCTCTATGAATTCAGACGAAGATTGCTTTTTAACTTTATAGAAAAGCTTCAAGAAACAATCTTGGTTTGTATTCATTTTATTATTGTTAAAACCCAAATCTTTTTAGAGAATTTGAACATCTTGTTTAGAGAAAAGCATGCTCTTCAAAATTGAGATCTAGTAAACAAATTTCTTTTTAGGTAAACCTAAGATCAAAATCATACCTTCATCCATCTTTGAACATTAAAACCCAAAATAATACCATCATCGACTTTTTGAAAATCTTGGAAAAATCCTCCATGTTAAACTTTGGGAAAATCAAATTAAAACCAATCCAAAATCATCTTGTTTGATTAAATGTGTGTAGATGCATCCTTCTCCACATAGTTAGTCAAATTATCAAATCTTGTGAACAAATTCATCCCTTGATAAATGTCCAACATCTTGGGATTTAGGAGTTCATTATCCAAAATCAAATCAAACCAATCAAAATCATCTTGTTTGGATAAGTGTGTTTAGATGAATCCTTCTTCTCACACTTAGACAAATTAGCATCTTTTGAACAAAATATACTCTAGGAAAACATCCAACCTCTTAGATTTTATGAGTTCACCATCAAAACCAAATCAATCCCAAGAGGCAAACATCAAAATAAAAGTCCTAAAGTTTAGCATACCCTTCAAGATATTTTCAAGAGTTCCAATCATCAATCAAACATCCATCTTACATTTAGATCATCATCACCTTTTGATCTTTAAATCATCCTAAAAATTCCTCTTTTGTACCTAAATATATATCATTCTAAATAATTAGAGGTTCATCTCTCATATTATTGAAAAATTGATCCCTATTTTATGGTGAAAAATAGATCTCAACACAATAAGGACAATGAAGCCCACAAAGAAACATCAACCTCAAGTGATCTCAATCAAATGAGCACTAGCATGAATCCTGTTGGATCAAGCAATCCTACGACCAATCTTTCACTCCCTCAAGACCATCAAGAGGATGGAAAAGTGGAAGACCTCACAAAAAACCCTCATGGTATGACCCCAGATTAGATCAACGAGATGGTTCAAAATCTTGAAAATCACAAGATTATTAGCATCATGATGAAACTCCATCCTCAACAATACATGCTCAAACTATTAAAATGAGGGACTAAACTCCCTTCCGATTATGACATGAGCAATATTGTGGAACCATCATCAACATCATTCACACTTCCCATATCATCCACAACCCTCATCACATCATCATCCCAAATTCAAAATATCACTCAACCTATCCCCCAAATCACATCATCAATCTCTCCAACCCAACCAATAGTTAACAAAGGGAGTGCATTTCTCAATGCATTATAAACACACCCTCTTGTAAACAATCAAGAGTTGGATGCATATAATATCTTGGGTCAAACCATCCCACAAATTCCATAACATCCATATGTCCCTCTCACCTTTCATAATGACCCATCATCATCATCATTTAGTGCAACACCGCAAACCTCTCTCCCCATGACCTCACAAGAAGAAGGTAACCTGTTTGGACTGGGGGGAATTTTTTATCCAACATCATCATCAATTCCTCAAGGGATCTTACCACTCACTTTCCCACCACTCCTACCCTTTCCATTAACATCCATCTCACCTCTTAGTTTAGGACTACCACTGATTCTGCCACTCATTCAAAATCCGCTCCCAACCATGAATCAAGGAATCATACCAAATCCTCCCCTCTTGCCATTGATATCACAATAACAAATAGCAACTATCCCCCCATCACAAAAAAACAACACCTCATCTATCATCCCTCAAAACATGGTCTCTTAAGGACCAAGCATATCAATCACACCATCAACTACAATGATGCCTCTCATCACCACAACAAGCACCATTTTGAACCCACCTCTACCACCACCACCACTAAACATGAACACATCAAACCAATACAATATTGCATTACAAGCAAATCAACAAGATGCCTATCAAAAGGCACTTCAACAAGTAGAAAAACAACAAGCCACACAACTAGATGCTCAGCAAGTGGCTAAAGTTGTGCAAGTTGCTCAAGTAGCCTAAGCTGCATTGCAAGTGCAATAAGCACATCAAGCTCAAGATTTTCTACAACAACAAGTACAACAAGCAACCCAAGCCACACAAGCTGCACATGCATAGGCATAAGTTCAAGCACAAGCTCAAGCTTAGGCTCAAGCTCAAGCCTAAGCTCAAGCACAAGCTCAAGCCCAAGCCCAATATCAAGCACAAGCACAAGCATAGTATCTTGCACAACAACAAGTACTGTAACAACAAGCATATCAACAAGTACTGAAGCAATATCAAGAATAGCAAGAAGCAGCCCAATTAGTAGCTCAACAACAAGTGTTGTTGGCTCAACAACAATAGCAAGCACAACAACAAGTTTTGTTCATACAAAAATAATTGTAGGCATATTTGGCATAGCAACACATGCAAACATCATCCATTAACATACCAACCAATCCACCCATCCCACTAAAAATGGAACCACCTCAAAAAACTTTCATTCCACCCCCTGATCCACAAAATGATGTGATAGCACAAATCAAGTTGCTCTCACAACAAGTGCTTGATCTTTAGTCAAGGCCAACCACAAAAACACCCAGCAACTTGTGTCCTTATCCATTCGATAGGAGCCTTGTAATGAAACCATTACCAAAGGGATTTGAGATCCCAAAATTTGACAAATATCATGGGATAGGAAACCCTGAAGATCAAATCAGGGAGTTTTAGGTTCATTGCATGGAAGTCACATACGATCATACCTATCTAATGTAGTTTTTTCCTAGAAGTTTGGTAGGCCAATCCATGGACTGGTTCTCTCACCTCCCTCCAGGCATCAAAAATTTCCAAGAAATCGTAGATGCATTCATCAAAAATTACACTTTGAATATTGCAATGGATGTCAGTCTAGAGGAACTATTAGCTCTGAAACAATGGAAGAAAGAATCATTTGCTTCATTCCTACAATGATGGTGATCCAAGGCCATTCAAAGAAAATGGGACATGTTGGAAGAACAACAAGTGTTCACTATCATCTCCAACCTTGATAGTGCCTTAGCTTTCCATCTCAAATTCCAAGGGATCACCACATATGATTAGTTGATCTCCAAGGTGCTCAACATTGAACAAGCCCTTGCTACACAACCAATGACACAAACATATCCTGATCAGCAAAGCAACTGCCCATCTTCAAGCTATAATGACAAACCTCACACATGGGAAAGACACAAAAACATTACCAATGATGGTGTTGTTGATGCCAAAGTTTTCATCAGTGCACCTCGAAAAAACACACCCACACCACAATAATAACCTCAAAATCACCATCAAAACAATCACCAAGCCAAAATAATAACTCAATAGCCAAACAACCAAACCATCAACAGTGTCAATGATCAAAGGGGGCCACCTCAATGAAACAAGAACTCCCCCAAGTAGAAGTACACTACCCTTGGGGAACCACTCGAGATTATCATGAAGACATTGATAAATGAAAACCTAATCAAGGCTCCCACCTTTGAAAAATATCAAGAACTAGATATGAAACCACCCTAGTATAACGAAAACCAACTTTGTGACTTTTACAAAATCAAAGGACATACCACTAACAACTAAATGAGGTTTAAGAACCTAGTCCAAGACCTCATTGATCAAAAAATCATAAACGTGGAGCAACCAACTAGAAATTAGAACCTCAAAATATACATGAATTTGATGCCAAACCATAGCAACAAAGGCAACAATAACAAGGGGAAGGGAACATTCAAAAGTTTCAATCATGTATACGACCATGTCGTTGCATCCTTGGATGAGTATTGTGCCACTATCACTATCAAAGGAGCCCACATTGATTGTGGAGTCACCACAAGAGGAAGAAAAATTACCATTATAGGGTCATCACAGCCTAACAAAGCATCCACTTCCAATCCAATATTTGTCCCCAGTGGCTATGATGTCATTGATCAGCTGGAAAGAACCCCAACACAAATCTTCATCATGGAGTTGTTAAAAATTTCATCCACCCACAAGAAAATCCTTGAAGAAGCATTAGCCTCATCCATCGTCTCTGTAGATCTCGATGTGGAACAATTCCAAGCTATGGTCAGCAATATCATTACTCCAAACCTCCTTACATTCTCCCATTAGGACTTCCCTACCCAACCATCTCATAATCATGCACTCCATCTGGAGGTCCTGTTATATAAGAACAAGGTCAAGAGGGTTTTGGTGGATGGAGGTGTAGGGTTGAACATTTGTTCCCTTAAACTAATAAATAATTTGGGAATCTCTAAAGATACCATAGAAAAAGGAAAGGTCATTACAATTAGAGTATATAATGATCAATAGAGAGTGTCACAAGGCACTATCCAACTCCCTGTCCAAGTAGGACTAGCAATGATGGAAACCACCTGTCAGGTCTTGGACCTTTATTTGCCATATAATATTCTATTGGGATGTCCGTGGATTCATGGGATGCAAGTAGTGGAATCTACCTTTCATCAATGTGTCAAATTCACATATCAAGGCCAAGAGTTCACAATCCATGGGGACCCTCAACCATTCTCTTATTGCAAGAGTCTAGAAGCCAAATACTATAAAATTCCCCAAGTGCCAAAGAATGATGAAGGCCCATCTATGCCATACATTGATCCAACCACTCTCGCTTCCACTTCTGCGACAAAGACACCTACCATTCATGCCATCCCCTCCATCTCTAACATCAAGCTTATTATTCAAGACAATGGCTTTAGAAATTATACAATCACAAAGAATACCTTTGTAGTAGGAGAGTTACCACAATCTCCTAGGACAAGAGGAAGACTATAATCAAATGAATCCTCCACATCCAAACATCCACGCAAGGATATTCCAACTTCAAAAGTTGGGGAGATCTTGGTCGAGAGATAATAGAGGAGGACCCATCTCATCTCTTGTATCAAAACAATATCCCAATAGCCAATCTACCAATGGATGACAACAACAAAGGTTTGCAAATGATGCTCGTAATGGGTTATGAAAGAAAAAAAAAAGCTCGGCCAAAATGACAATGGGCTTTTAATACCTATTATTCTAGAGATGCGACTAAAAAATATTGGCCTCAGATGTACCCCTTTGAGTATAACCATATGTGGCTAAGGTCCTCCAATCAGAAAGGTCAAAAATCATCCTCATCAATCAACAACATCCCTTTGTCTACCGGTATCCACTAGTTGTGTCATAGACAACTTCACCTTTGATATAACTAATGTATGCAGTAGTGACGAGGACCCCATAACTGATTTACCAATGCTTTTTGATGATACCACCCCATGATTAGCACCCTATCCTATGAGAATATTCAACCTAGGAATAGAGAAAACACTACACATCACATTCTATGCAGAATCATTACTATTAGAGGAACAAGAGCTCCTAGCAGCCTTCTTAAGAGAGCAACAAATCAACTTTGCATGGAGTTATGCTGACTTGCTAGGGCTCAATCTAGAGATTGTGGTCCATCACTTAGCAGTCTACTCTAAAGTAAAACCTATTATACAAAAACTAAGGAAAATGCACCCTTAGATTACTCTTTTGGTCAAGATGGAATTAAAAAATCTACTGGATAAAGGATTTATACGACCAATTAACTATCTAGAATGGTTGTCAAATATGGTTCCTATCTCAAATTTGGATGGGGGCATCCAAATCTGCATGGATTTCAGAGACCTAAACAAAACATGTCCAAAGGATGATTTCCCATTGCTCAACATTGACATGATTGTAGACATGATAGCAAGACATGAAATTCTCTCTCTAATGGATGGTTTCTCTAGGTATAACCAGATAATGATTTCCAAAGAAGACCAACACAAAAAAACCTTCACTTGTCCATGGGGGACTTACTACTAGAATATGATTCCATTCAGCCTAAAGAATGTTGGGTCCACCTACCAAAGAGACATGACATTAATCTTCCATGACATGGTCCACAAGATTGTCGAAGATTATGTCGATGACATACTAGCTAAATCCAAAAATAGGAAGAATCACATAGAAACCTTGAGTGCTATTTTTGACAAGATGGAGGAATACAAGGTTTGATTAAATCCAAAGAAGTGCATCTTTAGTGTACAATTAGGAAAGTTGATAGGATATATAGTATCAATGGGAGGTATTGAGATAGACCCGACTAAGGTAAAATCAATCCTTGAGATGGAGGCACCCAAAACATTGAAACAATTGAGAGGTCTCTAGGGTAGGTTTCAGTCCATCGACAAATTCATAGCACAACTAGCAGACAAGTAGAACCCATATTCTCACCTACTTCACAAGGGAGTAGTGTACAAATGGGATGATAAGTATTATGAAGCCTTCAACAAAATCAAATAATATCTGCTCACACCACTGGTCCTTATGCCACTAATCCTAGGAAATCCATTAATCCTCTATGTATTAGCAACAATAATAGCCCTTGGTGCTCTTCTAGCTTAGCACAATGAAAATGGGACAAAAGGGTCATCTATTACATTAGCCACACAATGGTTGGGTATGCATTAAATTACGCATTCATTGAAAAATCATGTCTAGCAGTAGTGTTTGCTTCACATAAATTCAGACATTACATGGTAGCAAATAAATTCAAACTCATTTCCAAATTGATTCCCTCAAGTACTTACTATTAAAGGAAATGCTCACTAGAAGGATGGATAAATGGGTCATAAGTTTTTCTAAATATGACATAGAGTATGTGGAACACAAAGCAATCAAAGGTCAGGTAATTGCAGATCATCTTGCTAAAGCACCTATGTATTTAGAGAATCCACTCATCTCAAAGTTTCTAGATGAATCCATCTTCAATCTCAACATAGCTAACCACTAGAAACTTTACTTTGATGGATCATACATGCAACATGGATTAAGAGCCAATGTTTTCTTCATCACCCCACAGGGGGACTACATACCTAGATCATATAAATTGGCATTCCCCTACACCAACAATATTGCAGAATACGAGGCTTTAACCATAGGTCTCATAATAGCAATATAGTGGCACATCATGGCCCTCAAAGTATACAGAGACTCTCAGCTGATAATAAATCAAGTGAATTGTGAATACCAAAAAAAGGATGATAAAATGATTCCATACAAAAATTTGGTAGAGAGCCTTAAACAATCATTCATTGATATCACATTTGAGTAGATTCCCCCCCAAAAAAAAAAGAGTAGAAAATGCCATGGCAATGATTGGATCCCTATTGAACATCCCTTGCAATGTCCTAAGACATGAATTCTTGGTAGAGCAACTTCTCATGTCTGTATTTGAGGTACTAGAATCATAATTTGTGTGTGAAATCATTGGTCCTAGTGATCCTTGGTACCATGAAATTTATACCTACCTGTGAATAGGTATCCTACCTATTGACTTACCCTCAATCCTTAAAATAACTTTTGTCAAAAAAGCATCCCGATTTGTCATCCTAGGAAACACCCTTTATCGTAGGAGCATGGAAGGAACCCTATTACATTGTGTAAATGTTGAGGAGGAATTGACCGTTTTAACTGAGGTACAAAATGGCATTTGTGGTTCACACTCAAGTGGAATGACCTTGGCCAAGAACTTGTTGAGGATGGGGTATTATTGGCATACAGTGGAAAGAGAAGCACATGACTACATCAAAAGGTGCCTACAATGTTACCAGCACGGTGACTTCATCTATGCTCTAGCTCAAGAACTTCATCCTATTGTCACACCATTTCCCTTTTCAAAGTGGGGACTTGATCTCATTAGAAAGATAACTCCCACCTCATCTAATGGCCACAAGTTCATCATAACTGCCACTGAGTACTTTAGCAAGTGGGTAGAAGCCATCCCTATGACATATATCACTAGAAATTAGATATCTAAGTTTATTGTGAACTATCTCATATGCCGATATGGTGTTCCCCAAGCTATTATCTCAGATAATGGGACACTTTTCAAGAATCAAGAGGTTCGTGATCTATGTGAAAAATTCTAAATTCAACATTGCTTCTCCACCCCATACTATCCCCAAGGCAATGGCCAAGCATAAGCTACCAATAAAACCATTTTGAAAATTCTCAAAAAAGATAATCAATGACACAGGTCATGACTAGCATCTACAACTAAATCCTGCCTTCTAGGCCTATTGATCCAGCATCTGCACACCAAAAGGTGCCACCCCCTTCTCCCTAGTCTATGGATAAGAGGTAGTATTACCCATTGCAATTAGGCTCCTGTCACTAAGAATATCATTACAAAACCTCATCACAAATGAAGAATACCAAGTATCAAGATTGAATGAGCTAGATCTATTAGATTAATGATGTATAGAAGCATTGAATCATTTGCAAGTCTATTAGAATATGCTTAAAAGAAGTTATGATAAGAAAATTCGAAGCAGGAGCTTCCAAGTCAGAGAAATAGTGCTAAAAGAGAATAAGAAGAACATCCCAAACCCAAATGGAAAAGGAAAATTTGAACCCAACTAGTTGGGACCATTTTTATCACAACAAGCTATAAGTCAAGGGTATATCAGTTATCAACACCCAAAGGGGAACCTCTGTAGGAGCCCATAAACAACTCCCATCTCAAAAAAAATTATACCTAATCTTATAAGGTATGGAACCAAAAATCAAAAAAATAAAAAAATATCCTGAAAAATGGTTACCTTGATGAAAACCTAGCAAATAGGCATCTTGGTGAAAAAAAAATCCAAAAAAAAAATAAATCAAAAAAAGAATAAAAAATAGTAAAGAAGAAATTGTCCTCTAGTGAAAACCACTTTGGTGGCACTTTGGGCAAGTACCTTGGTGAAAACCTGGAAAATAGGAACCTTGTGTAAATAAGCACATTCCATCCACCAGGATCTTCACAACTCATTCTACATCACCATCCATCAGGATTCCATCATTCATCACATTGCATATCTCCATCCCATCCATTCAACATTTTCATTATAGCATGGTCTTGTGTTCGAATTATGATCCCTCCTAGTACTGCTTGTCCCATCCTCAAGGTTAGTTTGTCTTGCCTTTATTAGAGTAGTCTATTGCATCACACTAGGGGCATGTTCTCATCAGATCAGATTTGTGTATATTCTTGAGGTCTTGAAATCAAAAAATCTTAAAACATCATAAAACCAAGAAAATCCAAAAACATTAGAAAATCATAAAATCCCAAAACATTCAAAACATTCAAAATCCAAAAACAAGTTAAAAATTTAGTCAAAAATTCAAAAAAAGAGTCGTCTTGTCAAACTATGGGTCTCTAAGCCTCGAACATAGGCAAGGTTGATCTTTGATTATCCCCCAAGATATTTAGGTAAGTCCCTTAGGAGTCCATCATAATAAATTGAAAATCCATTTGTTCATATCTCATCAATAATAAAGTTTGTGTTAGTTGAACTACGTGGTCTCTGTGTGTATAACATAGGCAAGGCTAATCTATTGATCAACCCCTGAGGCTCCTAGGATAGGTCCTTAGGTTAGATCTTGGTTGAAATATTGGAAAACCCCAAAACCTTTGAAAAATATCAAAAAAAAAAAAACCAAAGACAACCTCAAAAACATGTCAAAAAGATCAAAAACATTAAAAAAACCAAAAAAAATTCCTCCATCCCATTTTACTTTCACCCATAATAATCAATCACCCACAAATAATCAATTTTCATCCCCAACCTTGGGTAAAATAGTCAGAAACAAGTCTAGCAGTTCAAAAGTGAACACTTAAACATCAAATCTCAAGTCTAGGTTGGTACATAAACAAGTTAGTCAACTCTTTGTTTCAATAGATTATCATCCAATCAGTCCCATATCAAATCATCTGATATCATCATGTCCTAGGATGCATCCTTCCTACAATGGACATCAACATCAAGCATCACCATAGTTTAGTTTTGGCTAGCGATATTGAATAACATTATCTTGTTTATTTACCTTATCTTTGTTTGTTGATTTATCTTATTGTGTTCATTCCAAGGACCTCTCGATGATGTCCCAAATCAAGGGATTTAGAGAGATAGGAATGGGGCAACGATCAATATATTTTATTTGCTATTACTGTAGGATATTTTTGTGATATAACCTCAGTTATATGTGCTTTGTTTAGATGTAGGAAAGATGTTTTAGATATCTTGTTGACCACATGGGAAGGATTACTTTCCTATGTTTTGGTTTGGGATATTTGGAATATCTGAACTACATTGTGGATAAGGTTCCATATGCTAAGGTGTGAGCAAGAGTACTCCTATCTGATTTTCAAGTCAAAGTCCATTGCACTAGGTACAATGCCATCCTAGTTCTTCATACCTTGATGCATCATACTTGTGTATTATCAAAAATAAAGATAATTATCCCTTTGAAAATCCTAACTCCTTAGTATGCAATCATCATCATCATCTCATGTCTTGTTGGAATCTTTGGTTTCTTCTATTTCTTTTTTTTTGTGCTAACATAGTACCATGATAGTTGTTCATCATCATTTTCATCGCATCCATCCTGCATCCGTAAAACTGATGGCATATTGCATAACCATATCATATCATACCACCTCATATGCATCCTCATAATAATAGATTTTTTAATCATAAGAATCTCATAAATCATACATATAACATTCATCACATAATCATATAAACATCATCACATTATCCATTTCACATATTTAGATTGATTACCACCTCATTTATAGATCACATCATACATCCATTACATTAAATATAATAGGAACATACATAATCATAAGCACCCATCACATACAAAACATCTATACATTACATATCATTTTGCATATCATAATCAACATTCCATACATATACCATTTTGTGTATTATCACATATCATACCATCCTAAATTGCATGACATACATAAAGAGATCACATACATCATCAATCATTAAGAGCATCATATAGATTTATTAAGCATTTGCATAACATCCTGCACACATCATAAAAGGTATATACAATAATAAAAAAGATTGCATCCTACATCATCCACAAATCATAAGCATCATAAGGCATAACATCATTTTGCATCACATATAGAAATATAAACCATCCATAAAGCATAAGATAAACATTAGAAATGACATATAACATCAAAAAATCATGTCATATATCATATAATTATATATTATCATGGTACAAAAAATTAGATCAATGTACATGTGTATGTCAATAGATACAATCAGCCCATGGAGCTATCAAAAATGAGCCCATGGGGCACAAAAAGAATCCTTTCTCTAATCAGAATGAAGGCCTAGCCCTATTGGCTACTACCCTTGTCACCTCCTCTATCCCCATGCCCCTTCGCAGGTCTATAGCTAGTCCTCTGTGAAAAACAAAGAATGTGGGTTGCTCTTGGAAAGACCTAATGGTAATGCATCCTGTAATAGTCTACCTCCCGAACAACATCCCTGTATGCCCAGAGTGATACTATACTCTGAGAGGAAGAGGCAGCTATGCTTTCTAACTACTGATGTTAGCCCATCTCTGTCATCACCTATAGCTTTGTGGCTTGCCTCTGCAAAATGGTTTGATCCCACTCAGCCTTGGCCTGGTCCCTCTCAGCTGTCAAAACTGTATCTAGGCTTGAAGCTGCAAAATATTCCCAACCCTAGCATCTGGCTATGGCAGTAGATGCACATGGGGCTAGTCCTACTCCCCATCCCTAGATAGTTTCGAGACCCTATCATGGTGCCTCGGATCCTGCTCCTACCTCTACTCTCCCACTTGTGGATCCTATACTAGTTGATCTTGAACCACCCAATCCTATACCTAGTGCACCAATGGTGGCCCGCAACCTCCTTGATCCTGAGCCTATACTCCCCGACCTTGTCCTACTCCCCTGCCTCTCACTCATCATCGAGCAGATGGTACACCTAGAATTGGGAGTTGTAGGGGTGGCCAAAACCAATCTCTGTGGGCCTGGGTCACACCTAGATCTACATCCCCCTGATCATATGGCCACGGCTAGCCCACTAGCCACCTAAAGCTCCACTACCTCATGGGAAAGTATGTATTAGCCCCATGCACCCTATGTCACTATCTTCACAAAAATGGCCACGTATCCACCATCTAGCCTATCTTGAGGCTCTTGAAACTATCACTAGACCATCCCTGACATGTACATCTCTATCATCGTATGCTCTCGCCCCTGCATCGAGCGATCCTGGCAAGCAAAAAATAACTATTGTGCATCATCGAACCAGGCTGATTGTCCAAGGTAGGGTCACCATGTGAACACACAGATGTCATCAAGGACCCTCATCTAATGAGAAATCCTATGATCTCCAGTGTGAGTAAAGGAAAGGCCTCCCTTGTAGCACCAAACCACTATATCATCTGGCTCCATTAGCACTAGAATAACTCATGGATGAAGCACAGGGATGTGCTCCCATGCCCAACTATGAAAAAGTGTGACTTCTACCACAAGTGCTATATTGTCTAGGTATCCAAACTTGTGTAAATCCCTGTAGAGGGAGGCTAGAAAAACTAGGTCCCAAGCAAAAGGTGTTGATTTCCATTGGACCATGCACTACCAAGCAGGCCCCCATCCAGGACTAAAGTATTAGCCTCACCAATTAGGGGAAACAAGACCTAAAATAATCTTAGCAATCACAAGGTGGTAAGGTGAGGCCAAGGTTCTATGGTGCTCTAACTTGATCTGTCCCTCACAAAAAACAATCCAATCCATCTCTAGGATGACATAGCAACCATTTGTCCCAGCAGCCATGTCATAGATCACCTACTCACCATGGATGGGTAACCTCAAAATCCACCACACATCCTCTAATGTGACTATGGCCTCACTAGTCAGAAAATGGAACAAAGAGGTCTCATGTGCCACCTCTTGGAAAGAGCAGTCATCATGACTAGGTGTGTTCACATAGGTAGTGTGTAGGAAATGTACCAGAGCCCCATCTCTCCTAGGCACTTCTACTCCCTCTTAGTCAAATCGTGCAAATATCCAAAGATCTCTCGAGACCTGTGCTCACGCAAATAAATCTCTCTCACCTCCCCCTGCATCAGGAAAAGTCACTATGTTAAAATTCATCAAAAAATATTTGACCAAACTTATCTCAGCATTCTAAAAATTACCCCAGCGTCATGACCTGTGAAGGCGTTGTAGTTTGAAATTTGAAAAATTTGATGCTAGAATCTTCAAAATCTCAAACGACACCATGGTGGTGCACTCCACCAAACCAGCACAGTTTAGCCTAAAACCCTAATTTCAAAGTCCATCATGGCACCAAAGTTTAAAGCATAGTGGTGCATTTCATAAAGGTGTCAAAGTTTGAATTTTGTACTCAAACTCCAAACTCTACCATGGTGCTCCATCATGTGATGGCGGTGCAATTTACAAGACCGAGTGGTCCAGTTTAAAATTTGAGTAGTGC
Organism: Sequoia sempervirens; assembly: GCA_007258455.2. NCBI lineage: Eukaryota > Viridiplantae > Streptophyta > Pinopsida > Cupressales > Cupressaceae > Sequoia > Sequoia sempervirens. The sequence continues at coordinate 1,058,648,566 of VDFB02271358.1, forward strand.
AATATGGTACCATGCCTAGGGACCTAACTTTAAGTGCATTAAATGAATGTGTAAAATGAAATATGAAGCTTGGGTCAAGTTGAATTATCAGTGGTCTAGTGTCAAGAAGTATAGTATGTCCAAACTTAGTCAGAGATTTAGGCAACACAAAAACCCTAAAACAATGATAAGGAACAACCCTAAGCCAAAACAAGAGTCCAAGCCCAATGATGCAAAAATTTAAAATGGAACCAAGAATTTTTTGAGGGGTTCCATCACCACTTAAGGGGACTTATACACCCAAGGTGGCGTATGAGTCCCATCCTAGTTTTTTGGGGTGTGCCAATGATGGTTTGTTAGAAAATTTAATGCTTTTGTTGGTTTTGTTAGGATTTTAGTTGAAATAATCCTTGAATAAAAAATAAAGGGTCTTAGGGGCCTATTAATGATGATTTAAAAGGGTCATGAATGCAAGGGTACCAAAATAGGTCCAAATTAAGTAAGGAACTGTACCATCTCCAAGAAGGAAGTACAATTTTTGTTTCCACATTTAGCCCCCACTTTAGTGCCCATATGACTCTACATGCATATGAAAGCTAAAGGACTCCAAACAATAAACATTATTTCATAAAAGGTTACTCATATGGATTCCTTTGTGAGCATAGGAGAATGAATCCTCAATTGTAGCTCTTTGCAAAACTACAATGTTAGGAACTACATCCAACAACACTATCACAACCCTCTTCCCAATACATTTGAAAATGAAACTCTTTATTATTAAATTAAGTTGATTTGAAAATAATTATTATTTTATTTTACTATGGAATCAAAACACAAGAGAAAAATAAATTAAAATTAATAAATTAATTTATTAAAATCAAACAGATACTTTATACTTTAAAATAAATTAAAAATTATGATGCTAAAATTCAATTACGAAAATAAGAATATTTTCAAATTATGAAAGAAAAAAAATAAAATTTATTTTTATTTTAAAGTTGTCATATTTTTTCTATTTTCACTTCTATTCTTCTCTCTAGTTTTTATCAGTTAACTTCATCTTGTTTTAGAATTTAAATCTTTCCTTTATCAATTAACTACCTTTATTTTAGTAATTTCATGTGTAAACTACATGTAAAAATGGAAGCCTTGTGTGCACCTTTATCCATCTTTCAAATTTAAAAATTTGATATTATCCTCTCATGAGTCAAAATGGAAACTTTCCTCTTCTCTTCTCTAATCTTGATCGTTGGATTTTTTCATCAAATCTCGACCGTTGATTTTCACCATCAAATCTCCATTCATTTTTCTATAAATATGACTAGCCAACCTCTTTCAAAAAAAATGATAAAGATTAGAATCCTTGATAGTCATTATTTATCATCTTGTTTATTTTTCTTTGCATTCATAGAATATAAATTTATTAAAGAAAGATAGGGAGTAGGAAAGGTTGTTTTTCTTACTTGTTACAAAAGCACAAAGATTTGAAATAATTGAAGAACTTGGTTGAATAGGATTTTAGCAATTACTGGTAAGTTTATTCCTTACAATGGACCTTAATTCATTTAAAAAAAAATTATACAAAAAACTTTATTTTACTTTATTTTATTTTTATTCTATTTTAAAGAAAATTTTATCAAAAATTATACTTAGAGATTTTGTTGAAGATTGAGATTTTTTTTAGACTCATTGAAAATTTTAGTTAAAATGTTCTTTAATCTCATTGAAATTTTACATTCTTTACTTTAAAAACATTATTAAATTTCATGAAAATTTATCTATTTAATTTTAACAAATTCCAACCAAAAAAAAAAAGTGTTATTGAATTCTTTTTCGAAAGAAAAATACTAAGAATTTTTCTTTACTAAATTTTTGGTAATTTTATTTAAAGTGAATTATTTAAATTATAATTTAAAAAATAAAAATTAATATATTAAAAAAAGAGGTTTATGTTTTTAGTAAATTTTATAATTACCATTTGTAACTAAAATTTAAAATTATGTTTTTTGATTAAAATTTTAAATATAATTTTATTTTATTTTATTTTTTATTTGAAAAGAAAATTATAAATAATTTGTGATTAATTTGGAAAATATTAAATTTATATATATATATATATATATATATATAACAAATAAAATAGTAAAATTAGGTAAAGGAAATCTAAAATAAATCATAAGTGAATATAAGAACTAATAGTTATTCCATATTTAATTATAGAAATTAAATTAAATTAATATTTGAAATCTTGAAATAAATTAGTATTAATAGAAACTTGTTTTTTATAAAAGAAATTGCATGTGCCTTTGATTGTATTAGTTACACAATTTTATTTTTCCTTAAAAAAGAATGGATAAATAGTAAATAATTATGTTATTAGAAATTTCCAAAAAAAAAAAAAAATTACACAAGATCTTCATAAGTTATCTTTTTGATCTTTTAGTAATCTAATGTCACCTTGATTTATTAAGTGATCATTTTTCAAAAAAAAAAAAGAAAAAAAAAATATTATACCTTTTGATAATAAATGTGATGAAAAAGAGAGGAGAAAACTATTTAAACATTGGAAAAATCATTCATGGATTTATTTTTAGCAAAATAAAATAAAATAAATAAATATTCTTTAATTTTTTAAGGAAACTTATTTATAAATCTTGGACTTAAATTAGAAGTTAGTTTTCTTTTCTCAGAGCTTTAAATCACTTATGAAATTAGAAGATTCAAAAGAAATAAAAATCAAAAAAATAATATTATACCTTTTGAAAATAAATGTGATGAAAAAGAGAGGAGAAAACTATTTAAAATTCAAAAAATAATTCATGGATTTATTTTTAGCAAAATAAAATAAAATAAATAAATATTCTTTAAATTTTTAAGGAAACTTATTTATAAATCTTGGACTTAAATTAGAAGTTAGTTTTCTTTTCTTAGAGCTTTAAATCACTTATGAAATTAGAAGATCCAAAAGAATATTCTTTGTTTTTGTTACTTATAAGCTTGTACACAACTTTTAATAGAAGTTTCATCTTTAAAGTAATAAATCATCAATGGATCAAGTTCGTAGGGAAATCCATTGTCGCCCAGTAAGGACTTGGGACAGAGAAGACAACATAATATGGTGTGGCCTTGCCTCCGGAGAATATTCAGAAAATCTTGGGTACCGCCTCCAATCACAACAAATTGGAGATAAGTCTTGGATGGCGTGACTTTGCTGGAAAAAGGAAATTTTGCCCAAGGCTGGCATCTTCCTTTGGACAGCAATTCACAATCATTGTCTAACTTCCAAAAGATTGAAACATTTTGGAATTAATGGACCAACAAGATGCATCCTATGCAAGCAAGCGGAAGAGAACGTGAACCATTTACTGCTCTCCTGCCCTGTGGCCACATCTTGTTGGGACTGGGTACAACAAAACTTGAGGTTCCCCTGTCCCCGACCTTGCAGCTTTAGGGACTTCCTAAATAGTTGGCCAACGGCATATAAGAATGGTATGTGGAGCGAGATCTGGTTTTTGACCCCATCCTTGGTGGCTTGGCACATATGGAAGGAAAGGAATAGATGCATTTTTAAGGAGAAGTCGCTTGACAGGCAACAACTAATTGGAAAAATTCAAGGTGCCATCATTGAAACGGCTAACAACAGAATTAGACTTAGCTCGAAAGCAAAATTTTCAAAATGGGACAAAGAGATCCTCAAGATGTGGAATGGCCTAAACCTTAAAAAAATCATGCCTGTAGCCAATACCAAAATAAACAGAAAGGAGATCTTCTGGTCAAAGCCCAAACGGTTGAAGTGGAAACTTAACTTCGATGGGGCGGCTAAAGGCAACCCGGGAAAGGCAGGGGCTAGATGCATAATTAGAAATTCATCAGGAGAGTGTGTGTGGGTGGCATCAAAAAGGCTTGGGATATGCTCCAATAACATAGTTGAGTTGGAGGCACTATGGCTCGGATTACAGCTCTGCCTTAAAAAAGGTTTTGACTTGGTGGAAATAGAGGCTGATTCAATGCTTTATGTTCAAGCCATCACTAATGGAAAATTGCCAAATTGGAAAATCAATGACTGGGTTGCAACAATGAGTGTCCTGTTGGAAAAGCTGGCGGACTACTCCATTTCCCATGCCTATAGGGAAGTGAATAAAGCTGCTGATCTCCTAGCAAACATGGGAGTTGATCAGTCAGAATCAGTGATAACTTGTCCCTCTCCTGCACAGTGGCCGGGGCTGCAAGAGGTACTAGCAGAGGACAATAGGATCCATCGACTTGATTTGATCCCTGCTCCCTAGCCCACGTGGCCATGAAGTCAGGGTACCATGGTACCTCTATGGGGGGCGGATAGATTTGGTGTTGATTCGGGCTTGTTTTGGCCCTTTGGTTTCCGTCCTTCACCGGGTAAATGACTTCCTTCTGCTTTCCATTTATGGGTTGTTTCTCCACCAAAACGTCTGAATGCAATAAGCTTCTACAGTCTCTTTGAAGCAAAAATGGTGGTTCATTTCGGCATATGCTGCGCATGTGAGCCTGCCTCCATGGATGCACAATGTAGACGACTCTTCAATGCTCAAAGTCAAGCAGTGCACAGGGCGATAGTGGGAACAGTCTCCACCATCCTAAATCTGAACCAACATTGGTGCGATGGGAAAATATATGAGACAATTATTTGTGCATTGGTGGACATTTCAGAATCCAGGGAGAACATCATGGTTTGGCTTCATGATTTTGTGAATCAAGCCTACGTCCAAGAGGTGGCCAGCTTGACCATGGAGCTTGGCTTGGACGGATGGGGGAGTTTCCTTCGTTTGTATTTTGACCTCGAGGTGGTGCTCGATGAGGAGATTGCTGAGGCTAAATGCACTACCTGGGTAAATAGGCTAACTAGCGCTTGGGAGGTTTTCAGGGCCGGGGTGTTGAATGCTGATATGGGGCCCTTTACCTGTTACATGAACAAACACAATGAATGGATTGGTGAAGGTAGTCTTCAGAATCTCATCAGATTGGGGGACTTTCTGGCTGTCATCCTCCAGTCACTGGCTAACTAAGCCCTAAGCACGGTTGTAGTGCCATCTTTCTTGGTTCTCGGGCACAGTTATGCCTGTTCCGAATGTATCAAGGAGCTACCCCCTTTGGTAGTACTCACTAAATAAAAAAATAAATAAATCATCAATGGATATATTTATAATCTCGTTTTGATTTTTCCTTACAAACTTGTAGATAACTTTAATGGAAGCTTTAGCTTAAAAACAATAAATCAGATTTTCCTTTTCAAACAATAGATTTACAACCTTGTTTCTTTAATATCTTATTATCTATAAATTAGGAATTTAAAAATATAAATTAGTAAAGTTTCTTAATTATATAGTAATTGATAAATTAACATTTAAAAAAAAATAAAATTACTGTCCACTTTGGAAATTAGTATTGTTAAATTTGAAGCAATGGTTGCTAGCTTTATTACTTATAAAAAAATAGTGTTTCCTTAATTTATTTAGCAAGAGTATGTTGGTAAATAGGGTTAGTTTAAAATTCCAATTAATGTTAGTTTAAAAGAAAAGTTATTTTACAAAAAAAATGATTTGTAATCTATTTTAGGATAATTTAATAAAATTTGTGAATAAGTAAAAAGAATGTTAAATAACTTATTTTCAAAATTAAAATATAAGATAAATGTTATTAAAGTTATACTATTATAGTAATTATTTTATAATCAAATTTAAAGTTAATTAACATTAAATCTATTTCCAAAAAAAAGGAAGAAAGGAATAATTAGTCACTTAGAATTGATTTAATTAGATTTTGATAAGTTGCTACAATGTAATTAGGGTTAGTGTCAAAATTATTTCCAAAGGAAAACAAACTTAGATGGATTTATTAATTAATTTGATTTGACTCATTGCAAAGTTAGTTAGTAGTTAATTCTTATGTATTTCTATATATATATATAAAATTTATTAAGTCGATGTTCCAATGGTAATCAATTAGAAGGAGAATTATTTGAAAACCAAATAGTATGATTCAATTTTCAAAGGAAAATAGTATTAAAAGATTATTTTTTAGAAAAGCATAGGTTTCAAATTGAACTTAGTCAAATCTAATAATTGTAAAAAGAAAAAAAAAAGAGAAAATTTCTAAAGTATGTTAAATAGAACCTAATTAGGAAAATGAAACTTATAATGTCTTATTTATTTACTTAAAAGGAGAAAATTTAATTTATTTTAAGATTAATAAGATTTAAGAAATGATTTTCTTATAACGATTTTCTTAGTCATCATACATGAAATTAGATGTTCATGTTTGCTTTAGGTTTTCGTTATAGATTATCATTCAATAAATACTTAATTTGGAAGTTCATACTTATTTAATATTTGTTCTAAAAAGAAATATATAGTTAGTGTTAAGAAACAAATCAAATTAGTAGATTCATGAAAATTATTTAAATGTTATTCTAATTAACTCAATCAAATCATTGTTTAGTTTCAAACAATTTAAGAAAATGTTGTATTTAATTTAGTGAGATAATTGTATTTCCAAATTAGTTATTATTGTCTTAACTTATTTAATTTTGCATAATTGTTTTCAATAAGTTTAAATCATTTTAGAAAGTAGATTAGTTATGACAAATAAAATAAGTTAGCTTCTAAATTATTCTCGAACAATTGTTATTGCCTCAACTTAGTTACTTTTGCATTATAATGGAATTGCATTTCATTTAATGTTAATATTTGGGTACTTATTTATCAAAGATTTACTTTAATTCATTTCTTTACAAAGTAAATTAGTAATGTAAGTAATTTAGTGATTAATATTGTTTTTATTTATTTGTTAAAAAATGTTAGTAAACTTTCTTAGATATGATATTATCAAATGTTCTTATTTGTTAAATTCCTAAAATTGTAAATCTGTAATGATATTTAACTATATTGACCTTAAGAATAGATTAGCATCTTTAGTTAGTTTCCCTTGTTAAATAGATGAAATGATTAATTAATACTTATAATTCTCATACGCTATATACTAGGATCTTGGTAATAAAAAGGTGGAAAGGAAGTTTTTAGAAAGTAGCTTATTATCTCTATTTGCATCATTTTAATTCAATGTTGTCTTGACATCTTTTACAATAACAATCAACAAAAATAAGTGTTAGATTAAAGAAGCATTTATTCTTTTCCATAAAAGTATTTTATTTCATGTAGTAGTTAGATGTTATTCTATTTCTTAGTTAGGTAAACTTTAATCAAGAGTTGAAATGAAAAAACTAGCAGCATTAGGTATCAATGGTGCCTCTGGCTCATGTTTATGGGTAATGTTGTCGTGCTTGAGCTACTACATCCATAGCCTAACACAGTTGCAACAACGGTGTCTATGGCACCATCCCTTTAAATCACCAGGGATAAATAAGGAACATCATGTTAATAAAATCCAAGAGATAGGTAATCTCTCTTGGATCAATTATCTAATAAGATAATTTTAAATGAATGAAAATTCGCTAGTTCAAACCTAGTAAACCCCATTATAGGATTTGATGGAATTTGTTTTGATATTTTTATGTTAATTAAAAAGGTAATTAAATCACAAAACAGGTTCAAGGGGATGTTATTTAGGAACTAGGATTTAGATGCTTAGGAAAAAAGTAATAGTCTTGGAGACTGTTTACTTATATTTTTATTGCTTCCCTTCATGGGTAGCAATCACAAAGAAACTATCTGGGGTAAAGGGGCCTTAGAAAGGGTTGCGTACCCACAAACAGTTCATATCAAACATAGATTAGAAAACAAAACTACATATTTTATGCCTTGATCCTATTTGGAAGAAGGGTATGTAGGTAGTTTGCGAAATGAAGAATGCTCCCAATACCTTAGACATTCAGAGATGGGGCTTAGGGTTCAAGTTTAAGATAATCATAAATTAAAATATAAATTAATAATTCAAGAGAATTGCTTAGTCAAAAGGGGCTATAAATATCCAACATAAAGATAAGATAAAATATGTTCCTTGTATACTCAGAAGGAATCCTAAATGGATTCACTTGACTCCTTGAGGCCTTAGGCCAAATTCTGAGGTGGGACTCAAGCTACATATTTATTTTTACATACTCCTAAAGATGTCAACCTCAGTGCACTTCCAAGGGGAGTGTAGTCTTTAGTGAGTGACTCGGGACTCAGATGGTCCCGATGAGTCTAAGTCTTTAGCCAAAGCACATTCCTATCCTTTGTGGATAGATGCCTACCCCATTTGGGTAGATGCTTATCTTGGATGGATAGAAGACTTCTTGTCTCATATGGAAAAATTCCTAACCCACATGGTTGGATGCCTGTCCCGAATGGATGGATGCCTATCCCATTTGGATAGAAGTACCTAAGTATTCAAGTGAATGAACACATAATAAGATAGTAATAAAGAAAAAAAAATAGTGGTAATTTTTGGGTTAGTAGTTTGGGTTATTACAAACACATATTTGTTAGTTGTTCAAAAATCCTCTTATCTAACGTCTTTATGAAATAAAATTTGAGGGTAGATGTATACCCCCCCTTGATTTTGATTGCTTTATGGAGGTGAAATCAAGGTAGCAGTCTAGCCACATCAGATTAGATAAGTCAAATAATAGGGTATTTCAAAGTACCATATCACATAGTGATATACATATGATGATGACTAGTGTGGAATCAAGAATCCAATGAAACAAACGGTGTCGAAAATAGATTTCTTTGGTTGTTGGTATGCTAGTTTGAATGAAATTTTTTTTTGACCCTAATATGAAAAATACCTAATTTAGACATATATAAGAGTAAAAGTGAAGTAATTTGTAATCATTTTGGTTTTTTACCTTTTTGCAATTTGAATTTGTTGGGGAGTGAGAGAGAATGCTGAGCATTCAAGAGTGCATGCCTCGAAGACTCGAGAGCCTATGAGAGGAGGTAGCTTGTGGTGACCTTCAATATCATGTGAGTCAATTCTTCTCTTCCTTAGCTTTGTTTATAGGCATGTATATTGTATTTTATGCATTTCTAGATAGATTTAGGAACCTAGAAGAAAAATTTGCAAACCATCCCTTTTTTCACAAAGTGTCCCCTTTTTTCGCAAAGTGTCCCACTTTTTCATGAAGTGTCCCACCTTTTTTGTGAAGTGTCCCACTTTCTTGCAAAGTGCCTCATTTCTTTGCAAAGTGTCCTAAATAGGGAATAAGTGTCTAGAAACCTTAGAAAAGTATCCCAGAACAACTTTAGCACACTTTTTGATTGTTGATGTATAGATTTAAGATTTTAGAATACTTATAGAACATATTTTTTATTTTTGTTAGATTCCACCTCAGTCACAACAATGTCTAGGTGGTAGACATTTTTTTCATTTATGAGACCTTGTCTTGACATTATCAGAGGTGGATAATCAGATTCCATTGAACAAAGGATTATACTCGGTGTACCTCATGCCTCCCATGAGGTACCATGATGCCATGCTAATGGTGCTTACAGAGAGATGGAATGTTGATACCTACACATTTTGTCTACCCACTATGAAATGATGATCACTTTAGAGGATGCGCATTGCATTCTTTGGATTCCCATATGAGGTGAGACTATGTGCTCTATAGGGGATCATTCATATGCACAGATATGAGTAGATATAGGATATTTCCTGGGAGGAACACTTCGAGATGAGATCATATGGCCACATATTGAGCTAGTATGGCTACTCTATGCATGATCACGAGTCTTGAGATGGATCATGATTTTCATAGTAGCACTAGTACTCATCCCTAATGATTAGGGATCACACCTAGAAAAAAGTCTTGCTCACATTATTAGGCAGATGGAGCACCACAATATTGTGTATTCCTAGGGCTACAACATCCTTGCACATATTTATTATGATCTAGGGAGGTTCACGTATCATGGGGTGGATAGCATGGTACACTATATGCTATTGCAAGTGTGGTTTTTAGAGCATATCACATGCGCCATAATGATAGGGTTTCCATCTATATCCATGCACATTTGGTTATCCTCTAAGGAAATCATGGAAGTATGGGGATTTACATTTTTGGAGAGTCATATTCTCCTAACTAGATCAGGAGGAGATCTTGTGGAGATCATACTAGTTGATACCATAGTGGTCAAATGAGACCCAACAACTAAGGATTATGTAGATGGACTAATTTCTCCTAGTTAGAAATGATTATGTAGTAAGACCATTTTACTACTATTGTGTCATGTGGGAGTTTGTGTAGATACAAGTACCACTAGTAGCATGCCCTTTTATAGATGATTAGTGTGGAGTTCTCAAAGGCTTAGATATATGAGAAAATTCACCTTTGATGATGTCATCTTTAGTGACTCAGATGATGATGACCATGATATGCACCTGGTCTCTAATGTTTATTATTTCAATGCTATAGATGCATATGATGTGATGGAACCCTTCAAAAAATTCTTTGGGTTCCATTTTAAGTTTTCATATTTGGCTTGGACCCTTATTTTTTGGCTTAGGGTTGTGTTCCTCATCACTGTTTTAGAGTTTGTGTTACCAAAACCTTTCAAAGTTGACCTTCGAGTCCAAAAAACCCTTAGCCATTCTAATTTTGCATTGACTTGATGCTCCTAGTATCCAATTGTTCAAGTTACCTCTTGTTCCATTGAAATCATTATGTTCTTAGCCCCCTAAGTTTAGGTTTTTCAATCACCAAGTGCCTTTTTAGCATTCAATTTTTCCTATGATCAAGCTTGATTTTCATGACTTGAATCTTTAGCCTTCATTCTTAAGGGTTAAGTTCTAGTGTGCCTATTAGTGTCCCCCCTTTTTTTATTATTAACTTATGCGGCATGTGTAGAATTAGGTTTTCATGTTGGTCATTTGATCATCAGGGGCCGATTACCACCATTCCCTATGCACTTTTGTTGTTTTCTTCCTTATTATTTTATTTGCATGGGTTGTCAAGCTTTAGCCACATGTCTAGTGCATTGGTGGGCCCATTCTCCTTGGTAAAGATAGTTGGTGCCATTAGAAGAAGATCAACATCTATCATTAAGTAACATGGCTACATCATGGCCACTCCCCGCATGCCCGTGTTGTTATATTTCATATTATTTTAAAACAAACAGGCTAATAGGTGATGGCTACATTTCATGTCTAGTGGCGGGACTAGTGCTTCCAAAATACTAGTTGGTGTAGCTTTAAGAAGGATTAGCCGTGGACATCAAAACACGTGTTTTCATTAGGACCATTCCCCACATGCCTGTTTCTTTTCTTTCTTCAGTAAATTAATCACATGAGCTAGTGGGCATGATGACATTTATCACTTCATGGAGGGACCCACCATACTATATGATGGCATTTATTTCTAAAGAAAAGAAATCAATGATCAAATGACACTAAAAACGGTGCTAAATTAGAACTGATTCTTGTGCACGTATATTAAATTTGGGAAATATTTTTATGTCTATCAAATCTATTAGGTATCGGTACATGAAATTGAAGTAAGGTAGGGGTATGTACAGGATCATGATGGGCCAAAAAGTGGCAATATGATGGGTATTTGGATAATGACATTTTTTTTACCCAAAATTGATGAAACAAAAAGGGTTTTTAAAGGAGATTCTTAGCTTTCCACCAATATAAATTATTCTTTACTTTTAATTTAATAAGTAATTATTATTCATTTTCTATTCAAATTACAACTAAAGTCTTGATTGATAGGCTGATTGAAAAACATCTATAGCTTTCAAACAATATCACAATTTTTAATCCAAAACATGTGTCACATTCTATGCTTCACATACTAGAGGATTAAAAAAATAAAAATTGAATTTCATGAAGTTTTGACCAAGTTAAGGTGGTTAGACACACGAGTTTTATATATTTTTTAAAATTTGTAATAAAAAATTCATAATTAATTATTTACTTGGAAAAAAATTACAAAAAAATATGCATCACATCGGGACATGAGTCTTCTTATTTTTTCCCTGAAATTTAAGTACTACTTCATTGAAATTTCAAATTTTGACCAAATAGATTTATTTATTTTTTAAACAAACCTAATAGTTTATAAACTACATTAAATTTTCTATAGATTCCATTCCTACATATTTTTGAAATAATATAGATAAATTATTCAAATTTTTACATCAAATTGCCTAATTATGATTTTTCTGAATTTTTTGCCACTTAAGGGCCTATTTTTTCCGTGATGATCCTATACATACCCGTAGAGTACGGGCTAATATTCTAAATTTAAATTATGGTCGCTCCCTAATATCTTACTATGATGAATTGCAAGTAAATTAATTCCCACGAGCGAGTGAGTAAATGTGACATGATAGGTTTGGTTAAATGCTAAGCATGTGGTTAATATGCAAGCTAAGTGAATGTTTATCTCACTTGATTTTTCTGGTTATGGAGAAGCATCAAGTTCATGCATTTAATTTTTTCATAATTAATCATCTTGATTGATTATCTGTTGATTCACTTCAAGGTATGATTGATGGTTGAGGTTCTTGAAATCAGAGTAATTGATTTCCTACATCCTCACATAAGCTTTCTTGGAAAATTAAAGTAGACCCTCTCTAGTTTCTCAATTTAATGAAGATCACCTACTTGTTATTCTCACCATTCGATTGTTTGAGAGAATTAAGAGTCTAGGAGTAAAGTGTGTGAAGTTTTCTGAAGTAATTGCAGAATTCAAGCTTGTTATTTCTAAGTTGGGTGGTGTCTATTTCCTAAGGAAATTCGATAGGTTGCTCAATCAAGAAATGGGTAAGGTAAGTTTATTTTTGAGCTCAGTCTGAAGGTCTAGGAGGCTCAACCCTCTTGAGTCTCAGGGTGATTCTCCCCAGAGTGAGCAAGATATCTCTAAAATCCCTGTGACTCCTAAGAAGAAAATGAGAGTTGTCAAGAAGTTTACATAGGGTGTTCTCAAGTGTTCTTATCATCTAAGAATCTAAACTATCTCAGAGGAATTGGTCAAGGTTATGGAGAATAAAATTGATAGGCCTGAGAGGGAAGCTACAAGAAAGAATAAGTATCACCAGGATTATATGGGATGTCACCATTCTCCCATTGAAGTCTCAGATGATTCTTCTAATAGTGGAGCTAAAACTGATTTAGGTTACCACTAGTATCTCATGGCCATGACTAATTTGATCGATTATGAGGATGAAGTGGTGATGGATACTCCACTTTTGATAAGGACACTGAGTGGGAGTACTTACTTTGATGCTAACAAGGAAAAGTAGTATCACATTCCCTTTCTGAGCTGGTGCTTGGTTTTTGGTCTTTTGTGTTGCCTCGTTGTGATATGGGTCTATGATTATTTGTTCCTTCATTGTTGATGGTGACATTTCTCACTTCGGTGTGAACTTGCATGTTTTTGATGTTGTGATAGTGATGATTTTTTAGGACTAGTGGCTCTTCTTTGGCTAATGATTGTTTGGAGTTTTTTTTTTCCTACCTTTGTCCTACAAATGATTACTTGTAATTGATTTGGGAATATTTTCACTTTTTGGTGAAATTCATTTTGAAATGAAAGTGAAATGTGGGTGTAATTCAGCCCAATGCTTGTTGCTCCCTTGTCTTATAAAATGGATTTTAGGACTGATTATAAGAAAGGCCAGTAGGTAATTTTCCTCGAAAGGGTTATACACAAAGACAAAAATGGATATCGAACTTTATAGTAATATTTTTTAGGCATAAAGTCAGTTGATATGTATATGGATTTTTGATAATGTCAATGACATTACATACAACAAAATAGTTTGAATTTTCTACATGTTATTCTCTTATGCATAGGTTATACAAACTATGAATAATATAATAAATGGTTATCTTATTTTTCTCTATTGGTTTCCAATAGATGTGTTGTTCTATTCTTGCTTATCAATTCAATGAATGTATGCAAATGCTTGAATGTAACAATGGGTTTGAAATAAATCATGTATGAGGATGCTAGTAAGAAGAAAATTGTGGAAATGATAAGTTAGGATATTGTAATGCAATATTTTCAAGGCTTTGGGTACTTTCAAGTATAAATTTTTTATCTAATCATGTGGGTATTTGGATTGACTCCATTCCAAGAATATGGCACTAGTTTAGAAAAGTAATTATACTCTAGTTGTGGTGACCAATTCAACAAATGATCATAAAAATACAATCAACTTACTTGTAAATTTCTTTCTGGGTGTGTGTGAATCTTAATGAATTATATTTTCTCTTGTTTAAGTTCATCACTACCATGAAGGTCAGCCAAATCTTTAGGGTATTGTGCCTATTAAACATTTAATAAGAATCATTTATTTATTCTATGTTTAATGCCTAGACACACCAGTATCTATAATCACAGTATTTAAGATTACCTTGCTAGGTTCCATAGAGCTTGAAGTGAAAAAGTGAGGGCCTAAAACCCCTAACTTTTGTGTTGGCCAATCCTTACCCTTAATGATAATTAAACTTTGGCAAGTTCATTGGTATGTGGTAAGAATAAGTTTGGTTCTAAGAAAATAACCAACAGAAATGGTGACTCTATTGGGGACTATTTGAGAAAAACTTTGTAGTAGATCATTTTTCCTTGATAGTCATGAAAGTTCTAAAATAAAGTTCTCACTAAAAGTGGGTGGAAACTCCAAAGAACTTTGTACCAACGAAATTTTTTTGAGGAAAAGGGAGCTTAAAGTGAAATCAACTAGTGAAAGAAACTTCATATTATTGAAGTTTTTTCCCCTACAAAGGAGGTGGAAACTCTATGCAAAGAACCTAAAAAAACATAATTTAGAATATTTGCAAATATATTTAGGTATTTTCCCCTATTTTGATTTTAAAGAAGAAATAAATTTGTATGAAAGTTGTAACATCATGAAAACAAGGTGGGATTAAACTAATATAGTTGCAATTAAACTCAAATCATAAACTAAAGCTAAACAACAAAGCACAAATGAAATTATAAACATAAACACATAATGATCTCACCGAGTATCTACATCCTTCCATGAATGACCTCAATTTTCCTTTTCCATTTCACTATGATAGTATTATTTCCCTCATATTTTCAGTATGTGTGCAAGTATACCCTTGATGTATGTGATAATAGAAAAATATCAAAGATTAAACAAGTGCTCCAAAAGTCATCATATTTTAGGAGTTGCAATGATGAAATCCAAGTCAATTTATAGAAAATTGATCATTTGAATGAAAGGTTGAGATCGAAAGATGGATGGATGATTCAAATTAAAATATTTGACATGCATTGAGATAAGTGTTAGTACCAACATGAGTGATAAAGCCTAAGAATAGATATCAAGATTAAATAATGATTTAATCTCTAGTTGAAAGTATTCAAAAATTAGAACAATAATGTTTATATGAAAAGGATAAAGATAGAATAAAAGAAATGATATGTTCGAATGCATGCATAAATTAATTAATTAAATAAAGATATTTAATTAATAAATGTGTACATGCAGAAGAATTAAAACTAGATAACTGGCTAGTTATGACAAAGAATTTATTCGTGAAAGACAATTAGACATTAAATCAGGAGATAACTGACTAATTTAAATAGATCTCGAGTCAAGTGGAAATGAATACTTAGATAACTTAAAAAATTATCTAAATATAGAAGAATATGTCCCTAAATAGAATTTTATGAATTAAATGATTATTTAATTCAACATTCAAAATTTAAGGATTAAATTAAATAAATAAGATTTATTTAATTGACTAAAGAAAAGGTTAATTTATAATTGAATAATTAAAGTATTTATTTAATTATAGTTGAAAATAAGATAAGGATAAATTAAATAAGAATATATTTAATTTAAGAAAGAGGATGAAGTTAATTAGTGACGTAATTAAATAAAGAACGTTTATTTAATTAATAGAAGAATAAATGTTAAAATGAATTAATTAAATAATTAAAATTTATTTAATTAATAGATAAGAAAAGACTTTAAAAAGTAATTAAATAATTAAAATTATTTAATCATGACCATGAAAATACGAATTATGAAGAAATTGAAGTCACAGGCTTAGACCAAATTTTAGTGCCTACATTTTTCCCCTCTTTGATACAATGTCATTTCAGCGTGGTGTCAAAGAAAATCGATCAAAAACATGCCCCAATTATGCCCTAGTATAAAAAAGGTGAAGGTATGCCCCCTTGGGAAAATTGTCAAATTTTTAAAAAAATCCAAAAAATTGGAAATAGTCCCGATTAGTCAATTTGATGGCCATAAGTTTGATGGAGTTGATAGAAATCAATTTGGAGGAAGTTTGATAGGTCAAATGGTCATCAAAAGATGGAAAATAGTACATCTAGTTTAAAAGATTTTGAAAAATTCCACCAAAACCCTAAGTATAAATATAAATTGGGTGAAAACCCAATTCATTTTCACCTCTCAAGTTTAGAATTTATAATTTTATGCTATAGAGATCTAGTGAAAATGTCACCCATTCCTCACACTTCTCATTGTGGAATCTCATTGAAACTTTCTAATGCCCTACAAACATTGGACCCCCAATAAGTACTCGAACACCGTCTCTCAAAATTTTGAATTTCACACATTTATAGGCATTTATTGCAATTTTTCATTATGCGCCACTTTATTCAACACCGCATATGAACACATAATGCATGCATATACATTTGGAATGTCACATTTGAAAATATATGTCGTAGGCTAGTGTAGGATTTTTAAAATTTGTCAGTATGTGTTTTTAATTGCAACGCATATGCATTATTGCACCACATGTGTTATAGACAGTAGTGCATGTAATAAAGAGTCACAAATTTGTTATTTTTAGTATGCATTTGTATGTTGAATGGTAATTTTATTGGAATTGATTTACAATTGTGCGCATTTTCATTTCTAAAATGCATTTGCAAATTGAAATGATGCATTTGAGTATTACAATGTATTTGCAAATAAAATGACACATTTGATTGGAAAAAAAGTTGAAATTTTGGACTATAATAGGTTGTCTATATTCTGACATGAGGCATGCATTATGCCATTATAGGTTGTATTGGATCTAATAGATATGAGGGAGTTGAGAACATTGACCTTTGACTTATGGGATTGGTTACGAAGTAGTGAGAGATGGTTCCTTTAGCACCTAGGTCTTCATCATGTCACTTTCATGCCCACTATTTGGGAAAATCAAGGTCTATTGACTGCTCTTTGTGAGTGGTGGCACTCTAAGACATTGTCATTTCATCTACCTACTGGTGAGGTGATGGTTACATTAGAGGATGTATATAGGATATTGAGACTACCGATTAGGGGTATGAGGGTGATGTATGATACATAGAGGGGTTTTGTTGAGATGTGTAGATATTATCCCCATGATGACATTAGATAGTTGGTGATTGACCACTATGAGCTTAGATGGCATGTTCTAGCAGAGAGATATGGTAAGATAGATTGTTTATTATGTACATTGATTGGGAGGGTAGTTCTTCCTGACCGTTGAGGTCATGGATTTCTAGTAGGATGGGGGGAGATGCTAGTAGGCATGTTAGAGAGACATGTAGTATATTCCTAGGGCCCTTTTTTATTGGCCATGTTATATTTCCATTTGCACAATATTTCCTATAGAGTGTAGTACCCCTCCGTTTATGCTTATGCTTTCTGCTATTATGCTTTCACATTGTTAGACCTATGATATTTTGTTGGTTATTTTGATCGCTGGTTTTGAGTGATGGATTATTTTGTGACATGATGATACTTTGTTGATGATTATTGATTTCAGATATGATATGATTTAGTATAGATGTTTATTTTCAGTTGATCATTGTTATGTACATGTATATGATGGACTAACAGTATTTATTTCGTCAGTTTGCTGTGAAGTGTATTGGTGTGGAGAACGGAATCGTATCACTCACTTGCGAGTGCCCTGCGATATCTGTGATTTTCTCCGCATGGTGTGTCTGTTTAATGCTTTATTATATATATGTATGCATGTTATTTGCTTGGTTGCAGGATTTGCAGGTATATGACACCGACTCCACCTGTGTAATCAGGTCTGAGCGTGTCAAGACTCAACAGATACGTTGATCGGGAGATAGTAGTCTGGTTTACCCTAGCCTAGTCTTTAATCCTGGTCATAGTACTTTGTTTGTTTTCAGTTTTGAGTCATAGGTTGTATTGTATTTTCTGTTGGTTAAATCATTTTGAAAAGGTAAATTTGGTTAATTTTTAATGTTGGAATATTGTGTTTTAAATTACTGATATTTAATTAATGTTTAAATGTAGTAGAAATTACTTGCTTAATAATTTAATTCATTAATTAGCTTATTTGGTTAAATAGTTGATCTTAAAAGATTAAACTATTTTAATTAAATAAATAAATTAATTATATTAAATTATTAAGTGTGAAATTTATATTGCATATGAAAATTAATTAAATTGTGGAAAATTAGAAATAAAAAAAATAAAAAAAATAAAAGTAATTGCATGTGAATTGAAAATTGATTTTTTAAAATTAAATTTAGATTAGATAAAATCAAAATAAATTGAAATTGCATGCAAATTGAATTGGCAAGATTGCCGAGAAGTGGAGAGGATATTTTCATAACCACTTCTCGACAAGTGTGCCAGTGCTTTAATGAGGTTGTTGGAAAATTTCTTCACGAGGTAATATTGGATCTCAGAAAATTACAGAGGATGTCTTATTCATTCACGGGAAAATTATCACATTTTTTGGCAAAAAAAATTCTTGCTGGGTAAAAATTATCTTTTCTTAGAATTTGTTATTTCCCTGCTTGGGTTGTATATTTGAGGAAGATTTCTTCATTGGTAGATTTGTGTGATTGGATATAGCTTTTGGATTTGGTTCTCGGGAAGGAATTGGTAGCTACAGGCTACAGAGGCTACAAAGGCTACATAGATTCTATTCTCCAGTAAGAAAAGGGATACATGTATTTTTTTCGTAAATTTCATTTCGTTGGTTTCGAAAAGGAAATGCTTTAAAAGAAAACAATTTAATGTAAATCCATGTATTTCTCTTCTCTGTATTTTGTTTTCTGAAAAAAAATTAATGGTTTACCTCTGTAGTTTATTTTTTGTACATAGTATTTAAATTTTGGGAAGGGAATTTATTTGTTTAAGGAAATTGTAAACTCTTGGGGAAAGGAAAAAATAATGGATTTGATTAAAAAAAAAAAAAATTGTACGTGAATTTTGTGAAACCCCAAGGAAATTTGATTTTTTTTTAATTTCCCCTATGAAAAACCCCAGAAAAAAAAAAGTTTTACAGTTTCCTGTATATTTATTTGTGAAAACCCTGATACGTGTATATGTATATACTAGATTTCATATATAAATTGGATGGTGAAATCCTAAATTCTTTAGTTGAAATATTAAATTACTGTACAGAAGTATTTAGGAATTTTCATTTTTAAATAGATGGATTATATTATCGCCGTACGGGCGAATTTGTAAAATCAAATTTTAAAAAAATTAATGAATATGCGTTTTGTTTTTACACCGTCGCTGGCGAATATATATAAAAAAAATTTAGAGTGTTTTGGGGAGGGCCGAACCCTCTCCATTCATTGTTTTGGTGGGGCGCAGTCCCCACGGCTGCGCACAACAGCCGCCATGGCTGCTGGGCGCAGCCCTGGGGTGGTTGCGTCCTCCCCAAAGGGGAGGCCACGGCCGACTGTGAGCCCAACCTTATATTCTTTGTAAAATTAAAGCAGGGTTTGGTAAAAAAAAATGTGAATTTCATTATATATTTATTATATTCGATTTTATATATTATAAAATGCGAATTTTGTTATATGTTATTTATTTTGTTCGATTCATATATATTATGAATTTCAGAATTTATAAATATTAATATATTTTATGTATATATATATTAAATTAAAATATATATAATATTTATTTATTTATTTTTAAAAAGAAATATTATTTTGTTAAATGGGATGATTGTTAGTAAGATTAAGATATTTGTTTTATAAATAGATTATTTATCTGGAGTTATATAATATTTAATATAATTATGATTATGAAATTTGGGTTAATTGTAGATCTGATTTTCGTGTTGCATGGAAGTTGGATTAAAACCTTAGAAGAATAATTTTGGTATTTTTAAGTTAATGTTTGAGAGGATTTAGTATATCCGAACTATAGATATTTAATTTTCTTGATTTGCTTTATTGTGTTTTTTTGGGCAAAACGAGAAAGTTACAATTGTTCAAGTCTTCCAGAATAAATTGTGTAGAATGGGGGTATTATTGTTTCAATAGTATTTTTTTTTAAGTTGTCTTGGGTTGTGCAAGAGTTAAACATGAAGTTTGATACTGTTATGGGTAATTTTGATTATTGTGAGATGTGATTTGTGCACTTGGTAAACCCTAGTCTTGAAAACTTAGAATTCCATGTTATGTTTAGGGGAGTGGCTATTAGTAAGGGCCGACACACAAAGTAGTGTTAGGGTAACTTACAAGTAGTTAGTAACTCAGTGATAACTAAAGAACATAGTAGATAGATTAAAACACATAATAAGATGTATATGCCTCACTTATGACTCTTGAGCTACTTCAGTCATGAGTATAAGATGAGAAGGCCTGGAATGACAAATCGATGTCTCGTTTCCTTAAGAGACTTTCGATTCCGCAACAGTATGCAATAGGGGCCGGGTTTCGTAAGAGGTTACCAGGGTAACCCAAGGATTGGGGGCCGGAACCTAGGAAGAAACACTAGGGTAACCTTTGCATCGTTGTGATGACACTCCACCTAGAATAACAGTTAACCCTATGTTTGTGGTGCAATCAATTGTCAAAATCTGGAAGCAATGTAACCAATAGATTGTTTGTACTAGTGTCTAGGGTTAGTAGATTAGGTCTAGGTAACCTTATTACTATCTCCTAGCATGGGGCGTGGACCTACAGGTACCACATGGTTGGGTGGAACGTGCACCTTACTCCGTTGGGTCCCCAGTTTGATCATGGCATTGAAAGCTTCATGGATGGAGAGTTCGCATTTGGATCTTATGTTTATTTCAACATTGTATATTGTAAACTTGTATTTGAAAACATCCCTCAATTGTATAAGAGGTGAACAATGTAATTGTAAATGTAAACATTATTGAACTACCTCATCAGATGGATGAGTATTGTATATTCTTTCAAATGCAATGTGTATACGCACAAAAATGGTCATGTCTATAATCCTGGCAATTAATTAAATATTTAATATTTAATTAATTTTTCTAAAGTCCTCTACATATGATTAAATTTATTTAATTTAATTATATTGTTCATTCATCTTTTTCTTCTTCCATAATTAAATAAATTTATTTTATTTTATTATTTTTTTACATGTCCACTTAATTAATTAAATAAATACATTCTATTTATTTAAATTAATTATCACCGTTTGAATTTAAATTAAATCTCTTGATTTAATTAAATTTAAATATCCTTTTCTTCTATTTTATTTTCTTCTTCTAATTAATTAAATGTTTCATTTGATTAATTTCATAAAAGTGATTTAATTAAATAAACCTTATTTAATTAAAGGATCTTATGCTTTCTTTCCAAATCACAATTAAGTATTTTATTTAATTGTGCAATCTTCTCATATCATAATTAAATATTTTATTTAATTATGAGATCTTTTACTTTTTTTCAATAAAACCTGATTAAAGCTTTATTCTTATCACCACCTTTCTTCTACTTTTAAAAGCTTAATTAAATATTTTATTTAATTAAGAAAAGTTGAATGTCATCCACAAATAAATAATTGATTTTTTTAATTAATTATTTATCAGCTTTAAATCTTTCTTTTATTCTTTTAAAGAAAGATGATTTCTTATCTTCTTATCTTCTTATCTTTCATAAAAATAGAAAAATCTTGTTTTTAGGTTTCTTCTATTTTCTCTTCAGTTTCATCTTTCTTCAACCATTCGATCTGCCAGGAATTATCACAACCGTTAAACAGGACAGCCAATCAAAATCATTCGAAAAACTCTATAAATACTTGTGTGAATCCAAGCATTGGTAATAGGAAATTAATTAGAGTTCATGCACTTAATTCATTTAGAGTTCATTTATCATAGCATCATGTTTATTTCAAACTTCTTAGTTCAAATCATTATCATAGTTTAATCTTGCATCTACATCATATCAAAATCTCGTTCTTTAGGAAGACAGTTTGTTGAACCTAGCCTACAATCTGAGAACACAAAGCTGGAATCGACAAAAACACTAAAGATAGAGGACAATATGACGCTTTCGAAGGAGCCATTCGCATAAGAGTTTGTTTATTTTTTTCCTTTGAGTTAATGTTATATTGGTATGTTTGAATAAGTTGTTTCAATTCACTTACGTATTCTATATTTTTATACACACATTAAATGGTGCCCACCATGGGGCCTATGCCCCCATTTTAGACTTCTTTCTTGCAGGTTTTCCTTGCAGGTTTTCTGGCATTCGGCAGCGCATCCGGAAGATTTGGAGACTTTTATTTTTGCAGGTATTTCGGTGCATCTGGGTATTTCTGTGGTGCATCTGGGAAACAGAGTGGCGCATTCGAGCATTTCTGTAGAGCATTTAGGAATTTAGTTAGCACATATAGGACTTTCTTTAGTGCATCTATATATGTTTCAGAATTTTTTTTTTTTTAAAAAAATTGCATTTAGATTAGCGCATATAGGTTTTGTTTTCGCGCATCTAGGTAACAGAGCAGCGCATTTGTGTTCTGTTTTAGCGCATTTGAGTAGCAGAGTCGCACATTTGTGGTCTGTTTTAGCGCATTTGAGTGACAGAGTTTAGCATCCGAATTGTAACCGAGATTCTAAGTCTGACGCCTTCCGCAGACATAATTTCTTTCATTTTCTTGCTGGATTTAAAATGAATCAATGTAGGGTAGCCACCACACCTTTATCATGCAATTAAAATAAACCTCATGTCTGTTGTGAAGCAAAATCTTCACTTAGATTAAATCACTTTTGATTTTGGTGCATTTAAAATGAACTTGTTTACTCTTCTTGACTGTGCTTGAAAGTTGTAGGTGATTATGCTCTCACCCTGTGCAAACTAGGTGATCAGAAAACCAGACCCACTTTTCCCTGTGTAACCCTGACTTGATAATCGAAGTATCCTCTCCCCTTGCGCACTTGTATGATCCTGGGTGCAAGACAAATAGTTATTGACTCTAGAAATTGGGTCTGCCTGGGGATTTCATCACCCCAACGCGACTCAAACCGGCAACAGAGCTAAAGCCAAGCTACCCCCAACTGGTATATAAATGTAAATCTTAAGGGAAAACCTAAGGTTGTTTGTGTGGATGTGTCATACGGAAGGAGTTGTACTCCCTTAAACCCTGTTGAGCTTAACCTCTTCAGGCTGGAGTGCCACCTTAATGGTGATTAATCTCTTGCCCCATGTATGGCCACTCGAACGGGGGTCTCAAACTAAAAACTTTTTGTGTAGTAAGCCAAAATCCTTCTATTTGCTAGCGCAACACCAGTTGGTGTGAAGACATCCACACTTTTGTAGTTTGTAGTAGAGGTGATTAGCTTGCCATGGGAGTTTCATGGGGGTTGGAAGCTTGGTTGGCCTGAGAAGAGAGTGCACTATAAGGGGGAGCCCGTGCAGCCAAGCTTCTGAATTCACACGCTACAGATATGCGGTTACGTGGACTCTAGTAGATATTGTCCTGGCCTAACCTAGGTTGTGCTTGTCTTATTCTGTGCTTGGTTACAGTCAACTTAAATCAGACTGTTTGTTGTGTTTTCCAGAACATTAATTCAGATAAAGGATCATCCAAAATGAACATGAAAAATTTTGGCTGAAAAATCTTCAAAATCGGTCAAAAACTATTTTTACAAAACTGTTTCTGTGCATTTAGTATATTCTGTTGCGCACCTGTGCTCTGTTTCTGCGCATCTAAGGTATTCTGCAACGCATTTGACTATTTCTCCAGTGCATATACCTCTTTCTACAGTGCATTTAGGAAACATAATAGCGCATTTAGGAAACAAAATAGCGCTTTTAGGTTTTTTTTTCAAAATTGGTACACAGACCCGAATCTCTAAAATTTCTCTCCCATGTTGAGAAAGTGGAAATCAACCAAGTTCGTCAAGAAGTCAGTTTTCAATAGGATCAAGAAAGCCCAAAACAAACTTAAGTTACAAAAGGACTTTAGATCATAGAGAATTCTTGTATAAGAGTCGACACGTCTTGCTCCATTATCGCACATTTCTCCATAGATACCAAGACTACATTAGGGGATTCACTGACGACTATGATGTAGAACCTTTGGCTACCCAAGCTTATTATCAAAGATTAGCATTGTCTCAACATCACAATCTGAATCAACCTCTTGAGTTTGAGAATATGCCACAACCTTCAATTGAATATTCAACACATCCTAGTCAAATCCTTCAGTGACCTTTGATCATATCCAAGGATTCATTACATATTCCTATTTTTACAAGATCCTAACACAACAAACTAGGAGAAACATCTCAACAAGAAACTCCCACCCTCAACATTCAAGAAGAAGGTGAACGTGATAGTCCTCTTTTTAGTGTGAGTCGCAATCCCCTTTTTAGTGACGACAATATGGCTGATAGAGAGGAAAATTCATCTCATAAGAACATAAACATGAACAAAACTCTCGTAGATAGTGATGATGAGCAAGAGGAAGAACTTCAACTTAGAGAGGCAGAACAAAACCCCAAATTTCTTAAAGTCCTTGAAAAGATTCTACAACATGACAAAGAAAAATATTTTCTCTTCTCAGCAGATCAAGGAGCTAAATTGCCTAAGGATTTCGATACTGGGAAATTAAAAGGCAAAGAAGAAGAAACATCCCCATCTAATTTAGCTAGTTTTAAAAAAGAGTTTAAAGTACTCCAAGGAATAGTCAAAGAATTACAAGGGGGAACCACAACCAAGAAATACACTTTGGATGACATATGTCCTTATCCTTTTGATAAAAGCCTCAATATGATTCCATTTCCTAAACACTGTGAAAATCCCAAATTTGATCGTTATAATGGGAAATCAGATCCAATTGACCACCTTAGAGACTTTCGAAACATGACATTGGAATTTTCCCACGAGGATACTTATTTACTGCGATTATTTCCTCGAAGCCTTGGAGTTAACTCTATGGAATGGTTATCTAAGATTACACCTCCTATTAAAACATTTGAGGAACTGATCAATCTGTTCATAACACAATATGCCTACAACATTCAACACCAAATCACCATGATTGATCTTTGCAAAGTTGTGCAAAAATCTGGAGAACCTTTCACTACCTTTCTTCAAAGATGGAGGAGAATGTTTGCTAGGTACCCACGGCATGTCCCTAAAAATGAAAAAATGGTTACTTTCATCAATAGCCTCAACTCAGAAATGAGCTATCACTTAAATCTACATTGTCCATCTTCCTTTGAGAAATTGATTGAGGATGCCATCACCATTGAAAGTGCATTGGTGAAAAGAGGGACAATAAAACTTGACAGGGACAATCCTAGCTCATCTAACCATTACAACAATCAAGACAAGTCTAAATTTTGGACCCGCAACAAGAACATTGTAAACGATGGTGTTGTAGATGGAAATCATATCACGACTAGGCCATTTGTCCTGAGCACTCCTCGTAACAATAATTACAACAATGTCAATTCATTCACGAATCTAGGAAACAATCATCCCCCTTCAACAAACAACAATCAGGGGATTGTAAACAACCAAAACTACCAGGGAAACAACAACAACACTTTAGGGAATACCTCAAACACGAACCCACAATGCTTTCCATGCTTCTCCAATAAAAGAACTTTCACTCCACTAGACAATCCTTGGAATCTACTTTCAAAGAGGTTATGGAAAAGAATGTCCTTACATTACCACCACAACGCAATTATGAACCTAGTGTAAAACCTCCATCATGGAATGAGGCCTCTTTCTGTGACTACCATAGGTGCAGAGGTCATCGTACGAACAACTGTCAAGCTTTGAAACATGCTATTCAAGACCTAATTGACAAAGGAATTATCACAATAGAAGGACAACAGAAATCCAACGAAGATCACCAAGCATTTCGCAATCCTCTACCAAATTATCAAAAGGGAGAGTTTTCTGACAAAAATGTGAACCAAATTGATGACAATGTAATCCGTCACCTCTATATAGATGACGAGCGAGTCAACATTATAAAAATCAAGGAGAAATTAGACAATGGAAAAGTGAATGTCACAACGAGAGCACAAGCTAAAGTTGTCTTGATGGGCACCTCTTCAAAATCCACTGAGGCCTTCCCTCAACATCAATATGACTTAGTTATCCAACTTCAAAAAACTCTGGCTCAAATCTCCATTTTAGAACTCCTGAAGATTTCCCTTGCACATAAGGAAATTTTAGACAAAGCCCTTTTTGAAATGACTGTATCCACGGATTTGGATGTTAACCGATTTCAAGCCATGGTAGGACATTTTTCCTCACCTACATGTCTTTCATTCTCTGACAAAGATGATGTTTCCATGACGAATCCCCATAAGTCTTCATTATACTTAGAGGTCGTGATCCATAAGTTCCGTGTTAAACGTGTTCTAATAGATGGAGGGGATGGTCTAAATATATGTACCTTGAAGGTGGTTCAAGCATTAGGATTTGCAGAAGACTCCATTTATCCTAGAAGGAAGATTACTATAAAAGCCTATGATGATGAGGAGAGAACGTCTAAAGGTCTAATCATGCTACCAATCAGAGTGGGACCTGTTATCAAAAATGCCTTTTATCAAGTTTTAGACCGAGATCTTGCATACAACATCTTGTTGGGTCATCCTTGGATCCATGAAATGCAAGCTGTTCTGTCCACTTACCATCAATGTCTTAAGTTTCCATATGACAAACAAGAAATCACTATACCAGCTGATAATTCAAACACCCAAACTTGTGCCAATGTCAAAGCTCATCAGGATACTTTGGTTCCGAATAATCGAGAAGCACTCGCTAATACTTCTAAGCATGATACACAAATCAGCCAATTAGCCAAAAGCTTTGACAAGAAACTACAGTTCAAGGAAAGTGGAGTTGGGGAATATTCCCTTTGTCTTGCTAATCTACCTACATCTCCTCGATCACATGGAAAACCTTCTATTACACAACATAAGATATCAGCAGTATCAACATCAGCACAAATACAAATAGAGACCACTACCAAGTTCAATGGACAATTTATCAAAGAAAAATTCCCCATGGGAGACCCTGAGGATACGACAATTCTGGATTGGCTTTATAAGGATGAAGAGGAAATAGTTCTAAATGTCACCTTACCAATAGATCAATATGGAAAAGGATATTCCATCATGCAAAAGATGGGGTGTGACAATGGTCCTCTTGGAAAAAGAAAAGAAGGCGTAGTTGAGCCTATCCATCTTCCAGGGCTTGCTGCATATGATAAAACTGGACTAGGCTATGACGCTACCTCATCTAAACAATCACAAGGTAATGTTTTTACATTGCAAGAAGGTTCCGATAAGAAAGAGACATGTTTGGCATCAATCCTGAATTTCATAGAAAATAATTCTGATACCGATTCTGCTGACTATGAATGGGATACCATCCAAAATGATGAATTTTGGAGGGACAAAGAGGTAGATGTCACACACAAGTATAAGCCCACATTAATCAAAGGAGAAGGTTTAGGATCCCAACCACAAGAATCTTAATCACAACGAAACTATGAGTCTAGTGATACTGATTCAGATTTTAACGAACAAGACTATCAGGAGAATAGTACCATCATTGACCTACCTCATACCTCGGATCCTACCGATAACTCTATCTTGACCCTAACCATCGCCGATTTCACAGGACCAAATGATGTGTTACCTTTAATCCACCCTGATCTCATTGACTAGGCTCTGACCGAACCTATTCATATACCTATTTTTCCCAATGACGACGCTATCATAAACTTCCTTTCCGCTGATGATGTAGATAATTGTTCCACTAGCGATTTTCGTTATGAAGTCTTTAATCAGGAGAGTGTCAAGTCTCCTAGCTTTAAAAATGAAAATAAAGAAAAACAATCTAGTGGTGAAAACTAGAATATGGCAGTACTAGATCAAGCAAAAGATAAAATAAAGAGCGTATCAGAGGGTGAAAACCTTTTTAAGGCACCAGCTGATGGGATTCTTGACACTCTCCTGGAGCACTATCATGAGCGATCACCCATCTTGATTGAGCCTACAAAGGAAATCAATATTGCAAGTATAGATAATCCAAGGATTTTACAGCTAGCTGAATCAATGACAGATAAAGAAATCCCAGAGTTCATGAACTTTCTCAAAGAAAATCAAGTTAATTTTGCTTGGTCATATGCAGACATGCCAGGCCTTGATCCTGATCTAATTATGCATCATTTGTCTATCAAACCAGGAGCTAAACCAGTAAAACAAAAAATCAAAAAGATGAAACCTCATGTAGCATTACTGGTTAAGGAAGAACTCAAGAAGCTCCTTGATGCAGGCTTTATAAGATCAATTGCCTATGCAGAATGGATCTCCAATATTGTACCAGTAGCAAAGCCAGATAAACGAGTCAGAGTATGCACCGATTTCAGAGATCTTAACAAAGCTTTCCCAAAGGATGACTTTCCACTTCCAAGCATTGACACTATAGTTGATTTGATAGCTGGCCATGCCATGTATTCATTAATGGATGGTTTCTCTGGTTACAACCAGATCAAGATTGCACCAGAAGACCAAGAGAAAATAGCTTTCACTTGTCCGTGGGGAACATACTGTTGGAATGTCATGCCTTTCGGCTTAAAGAATGCTGGAGCTACTTATCAAAGAGCTATGACTATGATCTTTCATGACATGATGCACACATTCATGGAAGATTATGTAGATGACATATTGGAAAAATCATACACTAGAGAAGGACACTTGGAGATACTGTCTAAAATATTTACCAGATTGGAAAAATTCAAAGTTTGCCTAAATCCTAAGAAATGTGTTTTTTGGGTCACATCCGAGAAGCTGTTAGGATATATTGTTTCAAAAAGGGAATTGAAGTAGATCCTGCTAAAGTTCAGGCAATCATGAAGATGCCTCCTCCAAAGAACATCAGTCAATTGAGATCATTACAGGGACGACTTCAGTCCATCAGAAGATTCATTGCACAATTAGCTGACAAAAGTCTACCGTTCACTTATCTCCTACATAAGAATGTTCCTTTTAGATGGGATGACAAATGTGAAATGGCATTTCAACAAATCAAGCAGTACCTGATGAACCCACCAGTTCTAGTACCACCAAATCCAGACAAACCATTGATCCTATATATTGCTGCAACCGAGACATCCTTGGGGGCATTATTAGCACAAGAAGACCATGAAGGGAAAGAACGTGCAATCTATTACATTAGCAGAACACTGACAAGTCATGAACTTAACTACACTTTTATTGAGAAGGCTTGTTTAGCAGTAGTCTTTACTTCACAGAAATTTCAACATTACATGCTGACTCATACAATCAATCTTGTTTCAAAAATTGATCCACTCAAGTATCTATTAAGTAAAGCATCGCTAACAGGAAGGTTAGCAAAATGGGTCATGATTTTGAGTGAGTTTGACATCCACTATGTTGATCGCAAAGCAATCAAAGGACAAGTTATTTTGATCAATTAGTAGACGCTCCTCTCCAAATGGAGCACCCCTTACACATTGAATTTCCAGATGCTGATGTTTTCACTGCAGAATCTAAGCAACTATGGTCCTTATACTTTGATGGCTCTTTTACTCAACATGGATCGGGGGCAGGCATTCTCTTTGTCACCCCTCAAGGACATACCATTCCTCGATCATATAGGCTAATGTTTCCATGCACCAATAACATAGTCGAATATGAAGCATTAATCACTGGATTAAAGATAACATTGGAATGGAGGATTACCGAGCTACAATTTTATGGTGACTCACAGTTAGTCATTAACCAAATCAATGATGATTATCAGACTAAGGATGACAAGTTGCTGCCATACAAGAAGATGATTGATGACTTCAAAAAGTACTTTGTAAACATTCAGTTCACACAAATTGTAAGGACTGACAACAAAGCGGCTGACGCTATGGCTACGATCGCCTCATTGGTACAACTCCCAGAAAAATAGACTCGCTATAAATTTCTGGTGGAACAATTATTTACACTTGCCTATGACACACCTGAAAGCCAAATTATCTGCCACTTGGTAGGATCCGATTCACCTTGGTATGGTAAGATTTATGCCTACCTAAAAGACAACACTTTACCGCCTGACTTATCCCGCAACCAGAAACATAACTTTATTAGACAATCCTCTCGATATACCCTTATCGTTGATACCCTTTACCACCGTGGTCTTGATGGTACTTTAATTCGATGTCTTGAACGTGACGAATCCGACAAAGCTCTACAAGAAGTTCATGGGGGCATTTGTGGTACTCATTCGAGTGGACTAACCTTATCCAAGAAATTGATTAGAATGGGTTATTACTGGCCTACAATGGAGAGGGAATCATTCACTTTTGTTAAAACATGCTCAAAATGTCAGATTCATGGGAATCTTATTCATGCTCCTGCATAAGAACTTCACTCATTCACACCAACCTAGCCATTTTCTCAATGGGGGTTAGATCTAGTAGGGAAAATTCATCCCTCCTCCTCAAATGGGCATAAGTTCATCATCACAGCAACCGAATATTTCACTAAATGGATTGAGGCAGTACCTCTCTCTAAAGTCACTAGAAAATAGATTTCATCCTTCATACTCAATTACATTATTTGTCGATATGGTATTCCCAATGCTATCATTACAGATAATGGTCGACCTTTCAAGAACCAGGATGTCGATGAACTTTGTGAGAGATTCCATATTCAACACAGATACTCAACGCCTTACTATCCACAAGGTTATGGCCAAGCAGAGGCCTCCAACAAGACTATACTAAAGATTTTGAAGAAGACTGTCAATGACTCAAGGAAGGATTGGCATGTTCAGCTCAATCCTGCCTTGTGGGCCTACAGAACTAGTGTCCAAACACCAATAGGAGCTACACCTTTTTCCCTTGTCTATGGAGTAGAAGACATATTGCCTTTAGAAGTTGAAATACCTTCGCTAAGGGTATCACTGAAAGGTCTCATAACCGATGATGAATACAGAGTTTCCCGACTGCAAGAGCTCGAACTTCTAGATGAAAAGCGACAAAGAGTAGTTGACCATTTGAAAGCATACTAGCAAATGATGTCTCGCAGCTATAATCACAAAGTAAAGCCACGCACCTTTCAGGTGGGGGATCTAGTTCTGAAAGAGAACCCACGAAATCAACAAGACCGAGAAAAGAAAGGAAAATTTGAACCAAATTGGCTAGGTCCTTACGTGGTTATTGCAGTCTACGGTTCAGGAGCATACAAGTTATCAACGCTAGAAGGAGACCTGTTTGATGAACCCATCAACAGTATGCATCTTAAGAAATATTATGTTTAAGTCAGAAAAAGTCTTGAAGAAATCCAAAAACAGTAGAAAAAGTCCTAAAGAAATCCAAAAATAGTAGAAAAAGTCTTGAAGAAATCCAAAAACAGTAGAAAAAGTCCTGAAGAAATCCAAAAACAGCAGAAAAAGTCCTGAAGAAATCCAAAAAATAGCTGAAAAAGTCTTGAAGAAATCCAAAAATAGTAGAAAAAGTCCTGAAGAAATCCAAAAATAGCAGAAAAAGTCCTGAAGAAATCCAAAAATAGCAGAAAAAGTCCTGAAGAAATCCAAAAATAGCAGAAAAAGTCCTGAAAAAATACAAAATAATCAAAATAATATCATAGGGTGAAAACCTGGCAAACAGGCAGTCTATTGACAGAAAAATACAAAAACAATACAAAAAAATCAAAAACAAATCAGAAAAATGCAATAAATAAAGATAGTGAAAATCTAGCAAACAGATGCTATCCGTACCTCTCCATCTATTAGTTCCTATTTTGCACTTTGTCTTTTCAAAGCTTTCATTTTTCCGCATCTTTTTCGCATCTTAGGGTTTTTAACCACATTATCCTGCCGTCATTTTTCCTAAGAGTGATCAAACGTCTTACCATGGCTTGACTATTGTACATATTCCTTTCCGCAAGTTGTGTCAATAAATGGGGCAAAAACTCAATTGGGGCCACTTAACTTTCTGAGCATACCAAAACATCTAGACTATGGCTTAGCATCCGATCATATGAACAAACATTCAAATCACTTGAAACATTATTCGATCACCGAGTCTTCTCATACAACACTTTTCAGCAGATACCATATCATTATCTATTGGATGATCCAAAAATCTGAATAATGTATGACATAACAGTATTACATTTTGCATAGAGGTTGTTTGATTTTTGATATCATTACTCTGGAGCACACTCGATGATGTACTGAACTAGAGTGGCAAGGAACGAGAATGATTTTTTTTTGTCTGCTGTCTTGAGATTAACGGTCAATCTGATGCACATATGTCATAGGACATGACGACCAAAGCAATATCATCGATGACAGTTCCACATTTGCATTAGGAAGGTGGTTAATCTTTGTCTGTTTATGCAAGCAATGCTCAGGTCATCTCGGTTTAATTATACCTCGATGCTTATGTTCGCTTGCTATATCAAAAATCATGAAAGTTGTACTCTGGTCATCATTGGTGCTAACTTCCCTTCTGATGCTTGTACATACTTCCAACATTTTAAAATGTTCTATGATGATTCAAGAAGGCTTGAAATAGGCTCAACAAACTAGTTAGTTTCATGTAGTTGCATATTTATTAGATCATTGTATATATCTGCATATTGGATTCACACCGGTGTTTTGAAAGACGGAATGAAGGCATCAACGGTTGTCATATAGTTTTGAGCTTTTTGTGGAGGACATTTGGACATTTGATTCATTGCATCCATTCATTATTATCATTTATCATTTATCATCTTTATCATTATTATCATCATTCTCATTCATTGCATTCATTCAGTTTTATCATTTCATTTTCATTTATCATTTTATCATTCATTTATCATTTCATTCTCATTTATCATTTCATTTTCATTTATCATTTTATCATTCATTTATCATTTCATTCTCATTTATCATTTCATTTTCATTTATCATTTTATCATTCTCTTTTATCATTTCATTTTCATTTATCATTTTATCATTCATCTATCATTTCATTCTCATTTATCATTTCATTTTCATTTATCATTCTCTTATCATTTCATTCTCGTTCATCATTTCATTTTCATTTATAATTTTATCATTCTTTTATCATTTCATTCTCCTTTATCATTTATCCTTTCACTTCATTTTTATCATCATTATTTATCATTTCATTCATTTTATCATTATCATTACATTCACTTTTTATCATTATCATTTTTTTTATCGTTCTCTTGTATCATTTCATCCAAACATTTCATTTATTCATTTCTATCATTAGCATTTATCCATCTTTATCATCTATCATACCTTTCCATCATTTATTATTTATTGTTCCCCATTTTTCATTCTTATCATTATCATTTCATTCATTTTCATCGTTCTCATCATCATTTTACCATGTCATTCATTCATTTTATCATTATCATCATTATTTTACCATTATTGTTATCATTACCATTCTCATTTATCATTTCATCATTATCAATTTCATTTTACCATTATCCTCTTCATTTTCGTTATCATTTCATTCATTTTAATCATTATCATCTATCCTCATTTATTCATTATCTTTATCATTACCATATCATTTATTATTCATTATCATTCCATCACTATCCTTTACCATTATCATTATCATTACCATTCTCATTTCTCATTTTATCATCTCATATCATTTCATTACCATTATCATTTTATCATTTATCATTTTATTAACATCACATTACTATTTTCATTACATACACATTACAAAAACAGAACATTTATCTTTTCACCACTATCATTATTCATATCACATTCATTATCTATCATTTCATACATTGAAAAATTCAAAAATCAACATCTCACATATATACATCATCACAAAACATTACATCTACTCACATCACATCACTAGATCATCCTGCATTATAAGATTAGTCTACCAATACAATAATAAAAACATATCAAAATCCATCTCATATCATACATGCATATAAATAACATCCATATCACATCACAAAATGCATGAACATATCATCATCAAAAATATCGCCGCTGCATATCATCGCTCATCAAAATAATACAAGTGTCCAATGTCCAATGAAACTCAAAAGTTCAAAACATAATACATAAGACATGATCAAAACTCAATATACATGATAAATCAGTCCCACACGGCTAACTGGTGGATGCCCCTGAAGGAGCTGGTCTGAAAGGAGGCGACCTGCCACTCGTACCTACATCAGGATCCTATCGAGGCCCTATAACCTCTTTGCCATGTGTCGATGTCCGGGATCGGGTCTTAGTCCTACTGTGAGATCTAGGATAAGGCTCTCGCCGCTCGGGAGGGCATAACTCCTTGTAGAAAACTCTGTAATACTCTACCTCTCTGGCTGCCTCAAATCCCTCTGCAATGACCTCCCGCAATGAGGTACTCTCTAGGGTACCCATCAGTCTCTACGCCACACCCTCGGCCTCCAGTGCTCGCCATCTAAGGGCATCTCACCCTGTGCAAACTAGGTGATCAGAAAACCAGACCCACTTTTCCCTGTGTAACCTTGACTTGATAATT
Organism: Sequoia sempervirens; assembly: GCA_007258455.2. Lineage (NCBI taxonomy): Eukaryota > Viridiplantae > Streptophyta > Pinopsida > Cupressales > Cupressaceae > Sequoia > Sequoia sempervirens. Next base: position 1,058,683,272 of record VDFB02271358.1, read on the forward strand.
GAAGTATCCTCTCCCCTTGTGCACTTGTGCGATCCTAGGTGCAAGAGAAATGGTTATTGACTCTAGAAATTGGGCCTGCCTAGGGATTTCATCACCCCAACGCAACTCAAATCGGCAATGGAGCTAAAGCCAAGCTACCCCCAACCGGTATATAAATGTAAATCTTAAGGGAAAACCTAAGGTTGCTTGTGTGGATGTGTCATATGGACGGAGTTGTACTCCCTTAAACCTTGTTGAGCTTAACCTCTTCAGGATGGAGTGCCACCTTAATGGTGATTAATCTCTTGCCCCATGTATGGCCACTCGAACGGGGGTCCCGAACTAAAAACTTTTTGTGTAGTAAGCCAAAATCCTTCTATTTGCTAGCGCAGCACCAGTCAGTGTGAAGGCATCCACACTTTCGTAGTTTGTAGTAGAGGTGATCAGCTCGCCATGGGAGTTTCATGGGGGTTGGAAGCTTGGTTGGCTTGAGAAGAGAGTGCACTATAAGGGGGAGCCCGTGCAGCAAAGCTTCTGAATTCACAGGCTACAGATATGCGGTTACGTGGAATCTAGCGAATATTGTCCTAGCCTAACCTAGGTTGTGCTTGTCTTATTCTGTGCTTGGTTATGATCAACTTAAATCAGATTGTTTTTTGTGTTTTCAAGAACATTAATTCAGATAAAGGATCATCCAAAATGAACATGAAAAATTTTGGCTGAAAAATCTTCAAAATCGGTCAAAAACTATTTTTAGAAAACTGTTTCTACGCATTTAGTATATTTTGCTGCGCACCTGTGCTCTGTTTCTACGCATCTAAGGTATTCTACAGTGCATTTGACTATTTCTCCAGCACATATACTTCTTTTTGCAATGCATTTAGGAAACAGAATAGTGCATTTAGGAAACAGAATAGCGCTTTTAGGTTTTTTTTTCAAAATTGGTACACAGACCCGAATCTCTAAAATTTCTCTCCCATGTTGAGAAAGTGGAAATCAACCAAGTTCGTCAAGAAGTTAGTTTTCAATAGGATCAAGAAGCCCAAAACGAACTTAAGTTACAAAAGGACTTTAGATCGCAAAGAATTCTTGTATAAGAGTCAACACGTCTTGCTCCATTATCGCATATTTCTCCATAGATACCAAGACTACATTAGGGGATTCACTGATGACTACGTTGTAGAACCTTTGGCTACCCAAGCTTATTATCAAAGATTAGCATTGTCTCAACATCACAATATGAATCAACCTCTTGATTTTGAGAATATGCCACAACCTTCAATTGAATATTCAACACATCCTAGTCAAATCCTTCAGTGACCTTTGATCATATCCAAGGATTCATTACATATGCCTGTTTTTACAAGATCCCAACACAACAAACTAGGAGAAACATCTCAACAAGAAACTCCCACCCTCAACATTCAAGAAGAAGGTGAACGTGATAGTCCTCTTTTTAGTGTGAGTCGCAATCCTTGTTTTAGTGATGACAATATGGCTGATAGAGAGGAAAATTCATCTCATAAGAACAAAAACATGAACAAAACTCTCGTAGATAGTGATGATGAGCAAGAGGAAGAACTTCAACTTAGAGAGGTAGAACAAAACCCCAAATTTCTTAAAGTCCTTGAAAAGATTCTACAATGTGACAAAGAAAAGTATTTTCTCTTCTTAGCAGATCAAGGAGCTAAATTGCCTAAGGATTTTGATACTGGGAAATTAAAAGGCAAAGAAGAAGAAACATCCTCATCTAATTTAGCTAGTTTTAAACAAGAGTTTAAAGTACTCCAAGGAATAGTCAAAGAATTATAAGGGGGAACCACAACCAAGAAATACACTTTGGATGACATATGTCCTTATCCTTTTGATAAAAGCCTCAATATGATTCCATTTCCTAAACACTGTGAAATCGGATCCAATTGACCACATTAGAGACTTTCGAAACATGACATTAGAATTTTCCCATGAGGATACTTATTTACTATGATTATTTCCTCAAAGCCTTGGAGTTAACTCTATGGAATGGTTATCTAAGATTACACCTCATGTTCAAACATTTGAGGAACTGATCAATCTGTTCATAACACAATACACCTACAACATTCAACACCAAATCACCATGATTGATCTTTGCAAAGTTGTGCAAAAACCTAGAGAACCTTTCACTACCTTTCTTCAAAGATGGAGGAGAATGTTTGCTAGGTACCCACGGCATGTCCCTGAAAAGGAAAAATTGCTTACTTTCATCAATAGCCTCAACTTAGAAATGAGCTATCACTTAAATCTACATTGTCCATCTTCCTTTGAGAAATTGATTGAGGATGCCATCACCATCGAAAGCGCATTGGTCAAAAGAGGGACAATAAAACTTGACAGGGACAATCCTAGCTCATCTAACCATTACAACAATCAAGACAAGTCTAAATTTTGGACCCGCAACAAGAACATTGTAAACGATGGTGTTGTAGATGCAAATCATATCACGACTAGGCCATTTTTCCTGAGCACTCCTCGTAACAATAATTACAACAATGTCAATTCATTCACGAATCTAGGAAACAATCATCCCCCTTCAACAAACAACAATCAGGGGATTGTAAACAACCAAAACTACGGGGGAAACAACAACAACACTTTAGGGAATACCTCAAACACGAACCCACAACGCTTTCCATTCTTCTCCAATAAAAGAACTTTCACTCCACTAGGAAAATCCTTGGAATCTGCTTTCAAAGAGGTTATGGAAAAGAATGTCCTTACATTACCACCACAATGCAATTATGAACCTAGTGTAAAACCTCCATCATGGAATGAGGCCTCTTTCTGTGACTACCATAGGTGCAGAGGTCATCGTACGAACAACTGTCAAGCCTTGAAACATGCTATTCAAGACCTAATTGACAAAGGCATTATCACAGTAGAAGGACAACAGAAATCCAATGAAGATCGCCAAGCATTTCGTAATCCTCTACCAAATTATCAAAAGGAGAGTTTTCTGACAAAAATGTGAACCAAATTGATGACAATGTAATCTGTCACCTCTATACAGATGACAAGCGAGTCAACGTTATAAAAATCAAGGAGAAACTAGACAATGGACAAGTGAATGTCACAACGAGAGCACAAGCTAAAGTTGTCTTGAAGGGCACCTCTTCAAAATCCACTGAGACCTTCCCTCAACATCAATATAACTTAGTTAGCCAACTTCAAAAAACTCCGGCTCAAATCTCCATTTTAGAACTTCTAAAGATTTCCCCTGCACATAAGGAAATTTTAGACAAAGCCCTTTTTGAAATGACTGTATCCACGGATTTGGATGTTAATCGATTTCAAGCCATGGTAGGACATTTGTCCTCACCTACATGTCTTTCATTCTCTGACAAAGATGATGTTTCCATGACGCATCCCCATAATTCTTCATTATACTTAGAGGTCATGATCCATAAGTTCCGTGTTAAACATGTTCTAATAGATGGAGGGGATGGTCTAAATATATGTACCTTGAAGGTGGTTCAAGCATTAGGATTTGTAGAAGACTCCATTGATCCTAGAAGGAATATTACTATAAAAGCCTATGATGATGAGGAGAGAACGTCTAAAGGTCTAATCATGCTACCAATCAGAGTGGGACCTGTTATCAAAAATAACTTTTGTCAAGTTTTAGACCGAGATCTTGCATACAACATCTTGTTGGGTCGTCCTTGGATCCATGAAATGCAAGCTGTTCCGTCCACTTACCATCAATGTCTTAAGTTTCCATATGACAGACAAGAAATCACTATACCAGCTGATAATTCAAACACCCAAACTTGTGCCAATGTCAAAGCTCATCAAGATACTTTGGTTCCGAATAATCGAGAAGCACTCACTAATACTTCTCCTAAGCATGATACACAAATCAGCCAATTAGCCAAAAGCTTTGACAAGAAACTGCAGTTCAAGGAAAGTGGAGTTGGGGAATATTCCCTTTCTCTTGCTAATCTACCTAAATCTCCTCGATCACATGGAAAACCTTCTATTACACAACAACAGATATCAGCAACATCAACATCAGCACAAATACAAACAGAGACCACTACCAAGTTCAATGGACAATTTATCAAAGAAAAATTCCCCATGGGAGACCTTGAGGATACGGCAATTCTGGATTGGCTTTATAAGGATGAAGATGAAACAGTTCTAAATGTCACCTTACCAATAGATCAATATGGAAAAGGATATTCCATCTTGCAAAAGATGGGGTATGACAATGATCCTCTTGGAAAAAGAAAAGAAGGCATAGTTGAGCCTATCCATCTTCCAGGGCTTGTTGCATATGATAAAACTGGACTAGGCTATGATGCTACCTCATCTAAGTAATCACAAGGTAATGTTTTTACATTGCAAGAAGGTTCTGATAAGAAAGAGACATGTTTGGCATCAATCCTGAATTTCATAGAAAATAATTCTAATACTGATTCTGCTGACTATGAATGGGATACCATCCACAATGATGAATTTTGGAGGGACAAAGAGGTAAATGTCATACACAAGTATACGCCCACTTTAATCAAAGGAGAAGGTTTAGGATCCCAACCACAAGAATCTAAATCACAACGAAACTATGAGTCTAGTGATACTGAGTCAGATTTTAACGAACAAGACTATCAGGAGAATAGTACCATCATTGACCTACCTCATACCTCGGATCCTACCGATAACTTTGTCTTGACCCTAACCATCGCCGATTTCACAGGACCAAATGACGTGTTACCTTTAATCCACCCTGATCTCATTGACTGGGATCTGACCGAACCTATTGATATACCTATTTTTCCCAATGACGACACTATCATAAACTTCCTTTCCACCGATGATGTAGATAATTGTTCCACTAGCGATTTTCAATATGAAGTCTTTAATCAGGAGAGTGTCAAGTCTCCTAGCTTTAAAAATGAAAATAAAGAAAAACAATCTAGTGGTGAAAACCAGAATATGGCAGTACTAGATCAAGCAAAAGATAAAATAAAGAGCGTATCAGAGGGTGAAAACCTTTTTAAGGCACCAGCTGATGGGACTCTTGACACTCTCCTGGAGCACTATCATGAGCGATCACCCATCTTGATTGAGCCTACAAAGGAAATCAATATTGCAAGTATAGATAATCCAAGGATTTTACAGCTAGCTGAATCAATGACAGATAAAGAAATCCCAGAGTTCATGAACTTTCTCAAAGAAAATCAAGTTAATTTTGCTTGGTCATATGCAGACATGCCAGGCCTTGATCCTGATCTAATTATGCATCATTTGTCTATCAAACCAGGAGCTAAACCAGTAAAACAAAAACTCAGAAAGATGAATCCTCATGTAGCATTACTAGTTAAGGAAGAACTCAAGAAGCTCCTTGATGCAGGCTTTATAAGATCAATTGCCTATGCAGAATGGATCTCCAATATTGTACCAGTAGCAAAGCCAGATAAACGAGTGAGTATGCACTGATTTCAGAGATCTTAACAAAGCTTTCCCAAAGGATGACTTTCCACTTCCAAGCATTGACACTATAGTTGATTTGACAGCTGGCCATGCCATGTATTCATTAATGGATGGTTTCTCTGGTTACAACCAAATCAAGATTGCACCAGAAGACCAAGAGAAAATAGCTTTCACTTGTCCGTGGGGAACATACTGTTGGAATGTCATGCCTTTTGGCTTAAAGAATGCTGGAGCTACTTATCAAAGAGCTATGACTACGATCTTTCATGACATGATGCACACATTCATGGAAGATTATGTAGATGACATATTGGAAAAATCATACACTAGAGAAGGACACTTGGAGATACTGTCTAAAATATTTACCAGATTGGAAAAATTCAAAGTTCGCCTAAATCCTAAGAAATGTGTTTTTTGGGTCACATCCAGGAAGCTGTTAGGATAAATTGTTTCAGAAAGGGAATTGAAGTAGATCCTGCTAAAGTTCAGGCAATCATGAAGATGCCTCCTCCAAAGAACATCAGTCAATTGAGATCATTACAGGGACAACTTCAGTCCATCAGAAGATTCATTGCACAATTAGCTGACAAAAGTCTACCGTTCACTTATCTCCTACATAAGAATGTTCCTTTTAGATGGGATGACAAATGTGAAATGGAATTTCAACAAATCAAGCAGTACCTGATGAACCCACCAGTTCTAGTACCACCAAATCTAGACAAACCATTGATCCTATATATTGCTGCAACCGAGACATCCTTGGGGGCATTATTAGCAAAAGAAGACCATGAAGGGAAAGAACGTGCAATCTATTACATTAGCAGAACACTGACAATTCATGAACTTAACTACACTTTTATTGAGAAGGCTTGTTTAGCAGTAGTCTTTACTTCACAGAAATTTCGACATTACATGCTGACTCATACAATCAATCTTGTTTCAAAAATTGATCCACTCAAGTATCTATTAAGTAAAGCATCGCTAACAGGAAGGTTAGTAAAATGGGTCATGATTTTGAGTGAGTTTGACATCCACTATGTTGATCGCAAAGCAATCAAAGGACAAGTTATTTCTGATCAATTAGTAGACGCTCCTCTCCAAATGGAGCACCCCTTACACATTGAATTTCCAGATGCTGATGTTTTCACTGTAGAATCTAAGCAACTATGGTCCTTATACTTTGATGGCTCTTTTACTCAACATGGATCGGGGGCAGGCATTCTCTTTGTCACCCCTCAAGGACATACCATTCCTCGATCATATAGGCTAATGTTTCCATGCACCAATAACATAGTCGAATATGAAGCATTAATCACTAGATTAAAGATAACATTGGAATGGAGGATTACTGAGCTACAAGTTTATGGTGACTCATAGTTAGTCATTAACCAAATCAATGATGATTATCAAACTAAGGATGAAAAGTTGCTGCCATATAAGAAGATGATTGATGACTTCAAAAAGTACTTTGTAAACATTCAGTTCACACAAATTGTAAGGACTGACAACAAAGCGGCTGACGCTATGGCTACGATCGCCTCATTGGTACAAATCCCAGAAAAATAGACTCGCTATGAATTTCTGGTGGAACAATTATTTACACTTGTCTATGACACACCTGAAAGCCAAATTATCTGCCACTTGGTAGGATCTGATTCACCTTGGTATGGTAAGATTTATGCCTACCTAAAAGACAACACTTTACCACTTGACTTATCCCACAACCAGAAATGTAACTTTATTCAACAATCCTCTCGATATACCCTTATCGTTGATACCCTTTACCACCGTGGTCTTGATGGTACTTTACTTCGATGTCTTGAACGTGATGAATCTGACAAATCTCTACAAGAATTTCATGGGGGCATTTGTGGTACTCATTCGAGTGGACTAACCTTATCCAAGAAATTGATTAGAATGGGTTATTACTGGCCTACAATGGAGAGGGAATCATTCACTTTTGTTAAAACATGCTCAAAATGTCAGATTCATGGGAATCTTATTCATGCTCCTGCACAAGAACTTCACTCATTCACACCAACCTGGCCATTTTCTCAATGGGGGTTAGATCTAGTAGGGAAAATTCATCCCTCCTCCTCAAATGGGGATAAGTTCATCATCACAGCAACCGAATATTTCACTAAATGGATTGAAGCAGTATCTCTCTCTAAAGTCATTGGAAAATAGATTTCATCCTTCATACTCAATTACATTATTTATCGATATGGTATTCCTAATGCTATCATTACAGATAATGGTCGACCTTTCAAGAACCAGGATGTCGATGAACTTTGCGAAAGATTCCATATTCAGCACAGATACTCAACGCCTTACTATCCACAAGGGAATGGCCAAGCAGAGGCCTCCAACAGGACTATACTAAAGATTTTGAAGAAGACTGTCAATGACTCAGGGAAGGATTGGCATGTTCAGCTTAATCCTGCCTTGTGGCCCTATAGAACTAGTGTCCGAACGCCAACAGGAGCTACACCTTTTACCCTTGTCTATGGAGCAGAAGACATATTGCCTTTAGAAGTTGAAATACCTTCGCTAAGGGTATCACTGAAAGGTCTCATAACCGATGATGAATACAGATTTTCCTGACTACAAGAGCTCAAACTTCTAGATGAAAAGTGACAAAGAGCAGCTGACCATTTGAAAGCATACCAGCAAATGATGTCTCGCAGCTATAATCACAAAGTAAAGCCACATACCTTTTAGGTGGGGGATCTAGTTCTGAAAGAGAACCCATGAAATCAACAAGTCCGAGAAAAGAAAGGAAAATTTGAACCATATTGGCTAGGCCCTTACGTGGTTATTGCAGTCTACAGTTCAGAAGCATACAAGTTATCAACGCTAGAAGGAGACCTATTTGATGAACCCATCAACAGTATGCATCTTAAGAAATATTATGTTTAAGTTAGAAAAAGTCTTAAAGAAATCCAAAAATAGCAGAAAAAGTCCTGAAGAAGTCCAAAAATAGCAGAAAAAGTCCTGAAGAAATCCAAAAAGAGTAGAAAAAGTCCTGAAGAAATCCAAAAAACACCAAAAAAAGTCCTGAAGAAATCCAAAAACAGCAGAAAAAGTCCTGAAGAAATCCAAAAACAGCAGAAAAAGTCCTGAAGAAATCCAAAAACAGCAGAAAAAGTCCTGAAGAAATCCAAAAACAGCAGAAAAAGTCCTGAAAAAATACAAAAAAAATCAAAATAATGTCATAGGGTGAAAACCTGGCAAACAGGCAATCTATTGACAGAAAAATACAAAAAAAGTACAAAAAAATCAAAAACAAATCAAAAAAATGCAATAAATACAGATAGTGAAAATCTGGCAAATAGACGCTATCTGTACCTCTCCATCTATTAGTTCCTATTTTTCACTTTGTCTTTTCAAAGCTTTCCTTTTTCCACATCTTTTTTGCATCTTAGGGTTTTTAACCACATTATCCTGTCGTCATTTTGCCTAAGAGTGATCAAACATCTTACCATGGCTTGACTATTGTACATATTCCTTTCCGCAAGTTGTGTCAATAAATGGGGTAAAAACTCAACTGGGGGCACTTAACTTTCCGAGCATACCAAAACAGCTAGACTATGGCTTAGGATCTGATCATACGAACAAACATTCAAATCACTTGAAACATTATTCGATCACCGAGTCTTCTCATACAACACTTTTCAGCAGATACCATATCATTATCTATTGGATGATCCAAAAATCTGAATAATGTATTACATAATATTATTACATTCTGCATAGAGGTTGTTTGATTTTCGATATCATTACTCTGGAGCACACTCGATGATGTACTGAACTAGAGTGGCAAGGAACGAGAATGATTTTTCTTTGTCTGCTATCTTGAGATTAACGGTCAATCTGATGCACATATGTCACAGGACATGACGACCAAAGCAATATCATCGATGACAGTTCCACATTTGCATCACGAAGGTGGTTAATCTTTGTCTGTTCATGCACGCAATGCTCAGGTCATCTCGGTTCAATTATACCTCAATGCTTGTGTTCTCTTGCTATATCAAAAATCATGAAAGTTGTACTCTAATCATCATTGGTGCTAACTTCCCCTCTGATGCTTGTACATACTTCCAACATTTTAAAATGTTCTATGATGATTCAAGAAGGCTTGAAATAGGCTCAACAAACTAGTTAGTTTCATGTAGTTGCATATTTATTAGATCATTGTATATATCTGCATGTTGGATTCACACCGGTGTTTTGAAAGACGGAATGAAGGCATCAACGGTTGTCATATAGTTTTGAGCTTTTTGTGGAGGACATTTGGACATTTGATTCATTGCATCCATTCATTATTATCATTTATCATTTATCATCTTTATTATTATTATCATCATTCTCATTCATTGCATTCATTTAGTTTTATCATTTCATTTTCATTTATCATTTTATCATTCATTTATCATTTCATTCTCATTTATCATTTCATTTTCATTTATCATTTTATCATTCATTTATCATTTCATTCTCATTTATCATTTCATTTTCATTTATCATTTTATCATTCTCATTTATCATTTCATTTTCATTTATCATTTTATCATTCATCTATCATTTCATTCTCATTTATCATTTCATTTTCATTTATCATTCTCTTATCATTTCATTCTCATTCATCATTTCATTTTCATTTATCATTTTATCATTCTTTTATCATTTCATTCTCCTTTATCATTTATCCTTTCACTTCATTTTTATCATCATTATTTATCATTTGCATCATCATTTTATCATTATCATTACATTCACTTTTTATCATTATCATTTTTTTTATCGTTCTCTTGTATCATTTCATCCAAACATTTCATTTATTCATTTCTATCATTAGCATTTATCCATCTTTATCATCTATCATACCTTTCCGTCATTTATTATTTATTGTTCCCCATTTTTCATTCTTATCATTATCATTTCATTCATTTTCATCGTTCTCATCATCATTTTACCATGTCATTCATTCATTTTATCATTATCATCATTATTTTACCATTATTGTTATCATTACCATTCTCATTTATCATTTAATCATTTTATCATTATAATCTCATATCATATCATTATCATTTTATCATTATCATTTTCATTTGACCATTATCCTCTTCATTTTCGTTATCATTTCATTCATTTTAATCATTATCATCTATCCTCATTTATTCATTATCTTTATCATTACCATATCATTTATTATTCATTATCATTCCATCACTATCCTTTACCATTATCATTATCATTACCATTCTCATTTCTCATTTTATCATCTCATATCATTTCATTACCATTATCATTTTATCATTTATCATTTTATTAACATCACATTACTATTTTCATTACATACACATTACAAAAATAGAACATTTATCTTTTCACCACTATCATTATTCATATCACATTCATTATCTATCATTTCATACATTGAAAAATTCAAAAATCAACATCTCACATATATACATCATCACAAAACATTACATCTACTCACATCACATCACTAGATCATCCTGCATTATAAGATTAGTCTACCAATACAATAATAAAAACATATCAAAATCCATCTCATATCATACATGCATATAAATAACATCCATATCACATCACAAAATGCATGAACATATCATCATCAAAAATATCGCCGCTGCATATCATCGCTCATCAAAATAATACAAGTGTCCAATGTCCAATGAAACTCAAAAGTTCAAAACATAATACATAAGACATGATCAAAACTCAATATACATGATAAATCAGTCCCACACGGCTAACTGGTGGATGCCCCCGGCTATTAGTCCTAAAGGAGGCATGCCCGCCACTGCATCTCTACATCAAGATCCCTCACGAGGCCCCTCGCAAGCTCTTTGCCATGTGTCGTATGTCCCGATCAAGTCCTAATCCTCACAGGATCCGGGGATAAGGCTCTCAACGCTTGAAAGGGCGCTTAACTCCTCGTAGCGAACTCATCACTCTCACCGCTGCCTCAAATCCTCCGCAATGGCCTCCCAACAGGTACTCTACTTGCACTCCACGGGCCTCGCGCCCACACCTCTAGTGCTCGCTGCCTATGGGCATCTCACCCCGTAAGTAAACTAGGGTGATCGTAAAAACTGCACCTAATTTTTCCCCTCAGGTAACCCCGACTCTGATAATCAAGTATCCTTTGGCGCACTTGTACTCATCCCGCAAGAGAAACGGTTATTGACTCTAGAATTAACCGCCTGATTTCATCACCCAAATGCAACTCAAACCTAACTGAGCTAAAGCCAAGCTACCCCCAAACTTATATAAATGTAAACCTTAAGGGAAAAACCTAAGATTGCTTGTGCAGATGTGTCATATGGACGGAGTTGTACTCCCTTAAACCCTGTTGAGCTTAACCTCTTCAGGTTGGAGTGCCACCTTAATGGTGATTAATCTCTTGCCCCATGTATGGCCACTCGAACGGGGGTCCCGAACTAAAAACTTTTGTGTAGTAAGCCAAAATCCTTCTATTTGCTAGCGCAGCACCGGTCGGTGTGAAGGCATCCACACTTTCATAGTTTGTAGTAGAGGTGATCAACTCGCCATGGGAGTTTCATGGGGGTTGGAAGCTTGGTTGGCCTAAGAAGAGAGTGCACTATAAGGGAGCCTCAAGGGCACTAAGCTTCAATCACACGCCACAGATATGCAACATGGAATCTAGCTTATATTGTCCCCGCCTTCAACCTAGGTCAGGCTTGTCTTATTCTTTGTGCTTGGTTATGATCAACTTAAATCAGATTGTTTGTTGTGTTTTCAAGAACATTAATTCAGATAAAGGATCATCCAAAATGAACATGAAAAATTTTGGCTGAAAAATCTTCAAAATCGGTCAAAAACTGTTTTTACAAAACTGTTTCTGCGCATTTAGTATATTTTGCTGCGCACCTGTGCTCTGTTTCTGCGCATCTAAGGTATTCTGCAGCGTATTTGACTATTTCTCCAGCACATATACCTCTTTTTGCAATGCATTTAGGAAACAGAATAGTGCATTTAGGAAATAGAATAGCGCTTTTAGGTTTTTTTTTCAAAATTGGTACACAGACCCGAATCTCTAAAATTTCTCTCCCATGTTGAGAAAGTGGAAATCAACCAAGTTCGTCAAGAAGTTAGTTTTCAATAGGATCAAGAAGCCCAAAACGAGCTTAAGTTACAAAAGGACTTTAGATCGCAAAGAATTCTTGTATAAGAGTCAACACGTCTTGCTCCATTATCGCATATTTCTCCATAGATACCAAGACTACATTAGGGGATTCACTGACGACTACGCTGTAGAACCTTTGGCTACCCAAGCTTATTATCAAATATTAGCATTGTCTCAACATCACAATATGAATCAACCTCTTGAGTTTGAGAATATGCCACAACCTTCAATTGAATATTCAACACATCCTAGTCAAATCTTTCAGTGACCTTTGATCATATCCAAGGATTCATTACATATGCCTGTTTTTACAAGATTCCAACACAACAAACTAGGAGAAACATCTCAACAAGAAACTCCCACCCTCAACATTCAAGAAGAAGGTGAACGTGATAGTCCTCTTTTTAGTGTGAGTCGCAATCCCTATTTTAGTGACGACAATATGGTTGATAGAGAGGAAAATTCGTCTCATAAGAACAAAAACATGAACAAAAATCCCGTAGATAGTGATGATGAGCAAGAGGAAGAACTTCAACTTAGAGAGGTAGAACAAAACCCCAAATTTCTTAAAGTCCTTGAAAAGATTCTACAACGTGACAAAGAAAAGTATTTTCTCTTCTTAGCAGATCAAGGAGCTAAATTGCCTAAGGATTTCGATACTGGGAAATTAAAAGGCAAAGAAGAAGAAACATCCTCATCTAATTTAGCTAGTTTTAAACAAGAGTTTAAAGTACTCCAAGGAATAGTCAAAGAATTATAAGGGGGGACCACAACCAAGAAATACACTTTGGATGACATATGTCCTTATCCTTTTGATAAAACCTCAATATGATTCCATTTCCTAAACACTGTGAAATCGGATCCAATTGACCACATTAGAGACTTTCGAAACATGAAATTAGAATTTTCCCATGAGGATACTTATTTACTATGATTATTTCCTCAAAGCCTTGGAGTTAACTCTATGGAATGGTTATCTAATATTACACCTCATGTTCAAACATTTGAGGAACTGATCAATCTGTTCATAACACAATACACCTAAAACATTCAACACCAAATCACCATGATTGATCTTTGCAAAGTTGTGCAAAAACCTAGAGAACCTTTCACTACCTTTCTTCAAAGATGGAGGAGAATGTTTGCTAGGTACCCATGGCATGTCCCTGAAAAGGAAAAAATGGTTACTTTCATCAATAGCCTCAACTTAGAAATGAGCTATCACTTAAATCTACATTGTCCATCTTCCTTTGAGAAATTGATTGAGGATGCCATCACCATCGAAAGTGCATTGGTCAAAAGAGGGACAATAAAACTTGACAGGGACAATCCTAGCTCATCTAACCATTACAACAATCAAGACAAGTCTAAATTTTGGACCCGCAACAAGAACATTGTAAACGATGGTGTTGTAGATGCAAATCATATCACGACTAGGCCATTTGTCCTGAGCACTCCTCGTAACAATAATTACAACAATGTCAATTCATTCACGAATCTAGGAAACAATCATCCCCCTTCAACAAACAAAATCAGGGGATTGTAAACAACCAAAACTACCGGGGAAACAACAACAACACTTTAGGGAATACCTCAAACACGAACCCACAATGCTTTCCATTCTTCTCCAACAAAAGAACTTTCACTCCACTAGGAAAATCCTTGGAATCTGCTTTCAAAGAGGTTATGGAAAAGAATGTCCTTACATTACCACCACAATGCAATTATGAACCTAGTGTAAAACCTCCATCATGGAATGAGGCCTCTTTCTGTGACTACCATAGGTGCAGAGGTCATCGTACGAACAACTGTCAAGCCTTGAAACATGCTATTCAAGACCTAATTGACAAAGGCATTATCACAGTAGAAGGACAACAGAAATCCAATGAAGATCACCAAGCATTTCGTAATCCTCTACCAAATTATCAAAAGGGAGAGTTTTCTGACAAAAATGTGAACCAAATTGATGACAATGTAATCTGTCACCTCTATACAGATGACAAGCGAGTCAACGTTATAAAAAACAAGGAGAAACTAGACAATGGACAAGTGAATGTCACAACGAGAGCACAAGCTAGAGTTGTCTTGAAGGGCACCTCTTCAAAATCCACTGAGACCTTCCCTCAACATCAATATAACTTAGTTAGCCAACTTCAAAAAACTCTGGCTCAAATCTCCATTTTAGAACTCCTGAAGATTTCCCCTGCACATAAGGAAATTTTAGACAAAGCCCTTTTTGAAATGACTGTATCCACGGATTTGGATGTTATTCGATTTCAAGCCATGGTAGGACATTTGTCCTCACCTACATGTCTTTCATTCTCTGACAAAGATGATGTTTCCATGACGCATCCCCATAATTCTTCATTATACTTAGAGGTCATGATCCATAAGTTCCGTGTTAAACATGTTCTAATAGATGGAGGGGATGGTCTAAATATATGTACCTTGAAGGTGGTTCAAGCATTAGGATTTGTAGAAGACTCCATTGATCCTAGAAGGAATATTACTATAAAATCCTATGATGATGAGGAGAGAACGTCTAAAGGTCTAATCATGCTACCAATCAGAGTGGGGCCTGTTATCAAAAATAACTTTTGTCAAGTTTTAGACTGAGATCTTGCATACAACATCTTGTTGGGTCGTCCTTGGATCCATGAAATGCAAGCTGTTCCGTCCACTTACCATCAATGTCTTAAGTTTCCATATGACAGACAAGAAATCACTATAACAGCTGATAATTCAAACACCCAAACTTGTGCCAATGTCAAAGCTCATCAAGATACTTCGGTTCTGAATAATCGAGAAGCACTCACTAATACTTCTCCTAAGCATGATACACAAATCAGCCAATTAGCCAAAAGCTTTGACAAGAAACTACAGTTCAAGGAAAGTGGAGTTGGGGAATATTCCCTTTGTCTTGCTAATCTACCTACATCTCCTCGATCACATGGAAAACCTTCTATTACACAACAACAGATATCAGCAACATCAACATCAGCACAAATACAAACAGAGACCACTACCAAGTTCAATGGACAATTTATCAAAGAAAAATTCCCCATGGGAGACCTTGAGGATACGGCAATTCTGGATTGGCTTTATAAGGATGAAGAGGAAACCGTTCTAAATGTCACCTTACCAACAGATCAATATGGAAAAGGATATTCCATCATGCAAAAGATGGGGTATGACAATGATCCTCTTGGAAAAAGAAAAGAAGGCGTAGTTGAGCCTATCCATCTTCCAGGGCTTGTTGCATATGATAAAACTGGACTAGGCTATGATGCTACCTCATCTAAGTAATCACAAGGTAATGTTTTTACATTGCAAGAAGGTTCCGATAAGAAAGCGACATGTTTGGCATCAATCCTGAATTTCATAGAAAATAATTCTAATACTGATTCTGCTAACTATGAATGGGATACCATCCACAATGATGAATTTTGGAGGGACAAAGAGGTAGATGTCATACACAAGTATACGCCCACTTTAATCAAAGGAGAAGGTTTAGGATCCCAACCACAAGAATCTGAATCACAACGAAACTATGAGTCTAGTGATACTGAGTCAGATTTTAACGAACAAGACTATCAGGAGAATAGTACCATCATTGACCTACCTCATACCTCAGATCCTACCGATAACTTTGTCTTGACCCTAACCATCGCCGATTTCACAGGACCAAATGACGTGTTACCTTTAATCCACCCTGATCTCATTGACTGGGAACTGACCGAACCTATTGATATACCTATTTTTCCCAATGACAACACTATCATAAACTTCCTTTCCACCGATGATGTAGATAATTGTTCCACTAGTGATTTTCGATATGAAGTCTTTAATCAGGAGAGTGTCAAGTCTCCTAGCTGCAAAAATGAAAATAAAGAAAAACAATCTAGTGGTGAAAACCAGAATATGGCAGTACTAGATCATGCAAAAGATAAAATAAAACGTATCAGAGGGTGAAAACCTTTTTAAGGCACCAGCTGATGGGACTCTTGACACTCTCCTGGAGCACTATCATGAGTGATCACCCATCTTGATTGAGCCACAAGAGAGAAAATAAATATTGCAACTACAAGGATTTTATAGCTATTTGAATCAATGACGGATAAAAGAAATCCGAGTTCATAGACTTTCTCAAAGAAAATCAAGTTAATTTTGCTTGGTCGCTATCACGGAGACATGCAGGAGGCCTTGATCACGATCTAATTATGCATCATTTGTCTATCAAACGAGGCAACGGTAAAACAAACTTCGAAAGATGAATCCTCATGTACATTACTAGTTAAGGAAGAACTCAAGAAGCTCCTTGATCGCGAGCTTTATAAGATCAATTGCCTATCTGAGAATGGATCTCCAATATGTGTACCGATTAACGAAAGCCCGGATAATAGTCGGTATGCACTGATTTCCAGAGATCTTAACAAAGCTTTCCCAAGGATGACTTTAGCTGAAGCATTGACACTATAGTTGATTTGGTGGTGGCCATGCCATGTATTCATTAATGGTTGGTTTCTCTGTAAATCAAGATTGCTAGAAGACCAAGAGAAAATGGCTTTCACTTGTGGTAAGAACTATCTTGTTGGAATGATAATGTCATGCCTTTCGGCCTTAAGAATGTTAGACTACTTATCAAGAGCTATGACTATAGTCTTTCATGACATGATGCACACATTCATGGAAGATTATGTAGATGAAATATTGGCAAAATCATACGAGAGAAGGACACTTGGAGATACTATCTAAAATATTCACCAGATTGGAGAAATTCAAAGTTCGCTTAAACCCTAAGAAATGTGTTTTTGGGGTCACGTCGGGAAAACTGTTAGGATATATTGTTTCAGAAAAGGGAATTGAAGTAGATTTTTAAAAGTTCAAGCAATCATGATGCCTCCTCGAAGAACATCGGAGTCAATTGAGATCATTCTGAGGGGCGACTTCAGTCCATCAGAAGATTCATTGCACAATTAGCTGACAAAAGTCTACCGTTCACTTATCTCCTACATAAGAATGTTCCTTTTAGATGGGATGACAAATGTGAAATGGCATTTCAACAAATCAAGCAGTACCTGATGAACCCACCAGTTCTAGTACCACCAAATCCAGACAAACCATTGATCCTATATATTGCTGCAACCGAGACATCCTTGGGGGCATTATTAGAAAAAGAAGACCATGAAGGGAAAGAACGTGCAATCTATTACATTAGTAGAACACTGACAAGTCATGAACTTAACTACACTTTTATTGAGAAGGCTTGTTTAGCAGTAGTCTTTACTTCACAGAAATTTCAACATTACATGCTGACTCATACAATCAATCTTGTTTCAAAAATTGATCCACTCAAGTATCTATTAAGTAAAGCATCGCTAACAGGAAGGTTAGCAAAATGGGTCATGATTTTGAGTGAGTTTGACATCCACTATGTTGATCGCAAAGCAATCAAAGGACAAGTTATTTATGATCAATTAGTAGATGCTCCTCTCCAAATGGAGCACCCCTTACACATTGAATTTTCAGATGCTGATGTTTTCACTGCAGAATCTAAGCAACTATGGTCCTTATACTTTGATGGCTCTTTTACTCAACATGGATCGGGGGCAGGCATTCTCTTTGTCACCCCTCAAGGACATACCATTCCTCGATCATATAGGCTAATGTTTCCATGCACCAATAACATAGTCGAATATGAAGCATTAATCACTAGATTAAAGATAACATTGGAATGGAGGATTACTGAGCTACAAGTTTATGGTGACTCATAGTTAGTCATTAACCAAATCAATGATGATTATCAAACTAAGGATGAAAAGTTGCTGCCATATAAGAAGATGATTGATGACTTCAAAAAGTACTTTGTAAACATTCAGTTCACACAAATTGTAAGGACTGACAACAAAGCGGCTGACGCTATGGCTACGATCGCCTCATTGGTACAAATCCCAGAAAAATAGACTCGCTATGAATTTCTGGTGGAACAATTATTTACACTTGTCTATGACACACCTGAAAGCCAAATTATCTGCCACTTGGTAGGATCTGATTCACCTTGGTATGGTAAGATTTATGCCTACCTAAAAGACAACACTTTACCACTTGACTTATCCCACAACCAGAAATGTAACTTTATTCAACAATCCTCTCGATATACCCTTATCGTTGATACCCTTTACCACCGTGGTCTTGATGGTACTTTACTTCGATGTCTTGAACGTGATGAATCTGACAAATCTCTACAAGAATTTCATGGGGGCATTTGTGGTACTCATTCGAGTGGACTAACCTTATCCAAGAAATTGATTAGAATGGGTTATTACTGGCCTACAATGGAGAGGGAATCATTCACTTTTGTTAAAACATGCTCAAAATGTCAGATTCATGGGAATCTTATTCATGCTCCTGCACAAGAACTTCACTCATTCACACCAACCTGGCCATTTTCTCAATGGGGGTTAGATCTAGTAGGGAAAATTCATCCCTCCTCCTCAAATGGGGATAAGTTCATCATCACAGCAACCGAATATTTCACTAAATGGATTGAAGCAGTATCTCTCTCTAAAGTCATTGGAAAATAGATTTCATCCTTCATACTCAATTACATTATTTATCGATATGGTATTCCTAATGCTATCATTACAGATAATGGTCGACCTTTCAAGAACCAGGATGTCGATGAACTTTGCGAAAGATTCCATATTCAGCACAGATACTCAACGCCTTACTATCCACAAGGGAGATATTAATGCAGGGCCTCCAACAGAGACTATACTAAAGATTTTGAAAAAGACTGTCAATGACTCAGGAAAGGATTGGCATGTCCAACTCAATCCCGCCTTGTGGGCTTACCGAACTAGTGTCCGAACACCAATAGGAGCAACACCTTTTTCCCTTGTCTATGGGGCAGAAGCCATATTGCCTTTAGAAGTTGAAATACCTTGTGGGGTATCAGTGAAAGGTCTATATGTAGATGATGAATCTGAGAGTTTCCCGGAAGAACTACAAGAGCACAGAACTTCACAGATGAAGCGACAAGCGGTGACCATTTGAAAGCATACCGACAAATGATGTCTCATAGCTATAATCACAAAGTAAAGCCATGTACCTTTTAGGTGGGGGATCTAGTTCTGAAAGAGAACCCACGTAATCAACAAGATAGAGAAAAGAAAGGAAAGTTTGAACCAAATTGGCTAGGCCCTTACATGGTTATTGCAGTGTACGGTTCGGGAGCATACAAGTTATCAACACTAGAAGGAGACCTATTTGATGAACCCATCTTGATGTCATCTTAAGAAATATTATGTTTTAAGTCGGAAAAAGAGTCCTCAAGAAATCAAAAAAAAACGATGAAAAGTCTGAGAAGAAATCAAAATGCTTGAGAAAAAGTCAGAAGAAATCAAAACAACAAAATTATTGAAAGAAATCAAAATAGCAAAAAAGTCTAAGAAATCAAAAACACCAGAAAAGTTCTGAAGAAATCCAAAATAGCAGAAAAAGTCGAAGAGGAAATCCCAAAATAGCGGTAAATTCTGAAGTCAAAATAGCGAGAAAAAGAGTCTAAAAATACAAAATCGAAGCAAAGAAATGTCGCCGGTGAAGGCGGTGAAACGGTGATCGGTATTGAGAAAAATACAAAATAATCAAAATAATATCATAGGGTGAAAACCTGGCAAACAGGCAGTCTATTGACAGAAAAATACAAAAACAATACAAAAAAATCAAAAACAAATCAGAAAAATGCAATAAATAAAGATAGTGAAAATCTAGCAAACAGATGCTATCCGTACCTCTCCATCTATTAGTTCCTATTTTGCACTTTGTCTTTTCAAAGCTTTCATTTTTCCGCATCTTTTTCGCATCTTAGGGTTTTTAACCACATTATCCTGCCGTCATTTTTCCTAAGAGTGATCAAACGTCTTACCATGGCTTGACTATTGTACATATTCCTTTCCGCAAGTTGTGTCAATAAATGGGGCAAAAACTCAATTGGGGCCACTTAACTTTCTGAGCATACCAAAACATCTAGACTATGGCTTAGCATCCGATCATATGAACAAACATTCAAATCACTTGAAACATTATTCGATCACCGAGTCTTCTCATACAACACTTTTCAGCAGATACCATATCATTATCTATTGGATGATCCAAAAATCTGAATAATGTATGACATAACAGTATTACATTTTGCATAGAGGTTGTTTGATTTTTGATATCATTACTCTGGAGCACACTCGATGATGTACTGAACTAGAGTGGCAAGGAACGAGAATGATTTTTTTTTGTCTGCTGTCTTGAGATTAACGGTCAATCTGATGCACATATGTCATAGGACATGACGACCAAAGCAATATCATCGATGACAGTTCCACATTTGCATTAGGAAGGTGGTTAATCTTTGTCTGTTTATGCAAGCAATGCTCAGGTCATCTCGGTTTAATTATACCTCGATGCTTATGTTCGCTTGCTATATCAAAAATCATGAAAGTTGTACTCTGGTCATCATTGGTGCTAACTTCCCTTCTGATGCTTGTACATACTTCCAACATTTTAAAATGTTCTATGATGATTCAAGAAGGCTTGAAATAGGCTCAACAAACTAGTTAGTTTCATGTAGTTGCATATTTATTAGATCATTGTATATATCTGCATATTGGATTCACACCGGTGTTTTGAAAGACGGAATGAAGGCATCAACGGTTGTCTCATAGTTTTGAGCTTTTTGTGGAGGACATTTGGACATTTGATTCATTGCATCCATTCATTATTATCATTTATCATTTATCATCTTTATCATTATTATCATCATTCTCATTCATTGCATTCATTCAGTTTTATCATTTCATTTTCATTTATCATTTTATCATTCATTTATCATTTCATTCTCATTT